>CM031879.1:52102007-52584016 GCA_018697195.1 Certhia americana | reverse complement strand
TCTCCCTGCTCCTCGCCTCTTGGAAAGGGGAGAGGGGAGAAGCGCACCCCCACCCACCCCCCACCGCAGTCTCCCCCCCGCCGGTTCGTCCCAGAGCGCAGCAACTTGGAGCTCCCAAGCGAGCGAGCTCTTAGTGTGTCAGGCAGCACAATGCGGGGCTAATTCCTGCTGCAAAAGGCAAGTGGTGAAGAATCAATCGCAGGCTTTATACAATCAAAAGGGATGATGGGCTTGGGGTGGCGAATTTTCTTTTTTTTTTTTTTTTTTTTTAAGTTCCCTGCCCCAGTCTGAATTTCTCCTGCTCCTTACCCCCATCCTATTAATAATCCCATGCAGGCGATTGCAGACCGAGGTAAAGCTATCATTTGTATGCGCCTGAAGATTAATTTCCCCCATGTACCAACTCAACGGCATAGTTATCTCTTTAACAGGGAAAACAGTTTGGCTCCATTGTCGGGTTGCCAAGACCGCCTTTTGAGAAAGGGAGCCCGGCTAGCCTCTGATCAAACTCAAAGGTTAGTTAAAAGACAAAAACAGCTGAAAATCTTCATGAATAATGCTGTTTCCCCGAGCCCAGTGTAGTGCAAGCGCACATTTCAATGCCAGAGCATTTTGTTATGCTGCTCGCCTAAGTCAGAATTTCACAGAAAAGGGAGAGAAGAAAAGCTCCAACAATTAGAGGGGGCCTGTCAGAAAACATTAACGCCTTCCTCGCCCAGCCTGTCAAGCGTGCTGGAAATAAAAAACGGGCATAGCGAATCGCACCTCCACCCTCTGGAGCTGCAGGAGGGAGAGGGAGGGGGGGTTAGGGACAGAGAAGTAAAGAGAGAGACAAATAGACAGGCCCAGGCAGTTAACAGTCCCCCTCGGCTTTGCAGTTCATCCAAAAGCTGGAAAAAGAAGGGGAAAGGACCTGCAGCTGGATGTTCTTGCTTGATATTCATCCTTCTGTTTCATGCTCCAGAATTATATTTGCTCTCAGGACCATCACACGCATACACGCTCACACACGCACTCACAGTCTCCCTCGCACCTTCAACCCCTTCCTGCATCAGCCCTGCTAAGCAAACGAGGTACCTGGTGAAACAGCAGCCCAGCAGAGCTGTTACTGCTTTCTGCTTACTTCTCCCTCCTGTCTCATTTCTAAGTTCCCAAGTCTAACCATGCAGATGCCCCGTGTGGCTAACCTGCAGCTGGACTGAAGGATCTCATGTTAGAGAAGCTGTGCTTATGTGTAGCACCAGAGCTATCGTACTCTTTAGAATTTTTTAGGAAAATGTGTTTCAAATGTACAGTTGTAACTAACCAGATCAACTACCCATATGCTCAAGCCCTTTTCCCAAGTTAAATGCCTACTGACAAGTACACTGAAATATTTAAAGCTTCTGCTGCACTGATGTTGATTTCTGTAAGTGAATATCTAGACTTTGACTTTCCTGGCCAAAGCACAGTTTTACCAGTTATTTAAATAACAAGAGAGCTCTGATTCACCTCTTACTGTGAGCAAAACCTCAGACCGTTACTTAAATATTTTTTTTTTTTTTTAACTTTTGCCCTTGTTGCTTTTGTTGTCTCATTGCAAATACATGTATATGTTAATAACTGATAAGGAGCAGATCAGCACTGAGCAGCTTCTATATTCAGCCTTCTGCTGGATGGGAAAGAGTGGGGGAGATTACTGCTGTGCATTGTGGTATCCATGGGGGTTGAAAAAATGAAATTCCAGAAAAATACAAAGTGACTGAAGGGAAAGACTACATCCAGCCATTCAATCTGAGGTGTTCCAGGGGTTATATCTGTACAGCAACAAAATTTAGACAGCATATGAGAGACATCAGAGTGCCCATGGTTAGAGAGCTGTGTGATTCCTATACATCCTGAGGGGAGGAAACTAACCCTGGGGACAGGAAACGCAGCCCTCTGTCCCATGCACACCCTGGAACAGCATATTTCATCCAGGCAAAATGGTACTTGCTGCTTTTCTTCAGAGAGGCAGAGATCTCCTGTGGCTTTGGAGACATGTCCCTTGAAGGATGTATGTGAAAGAAAACCCTTACAGAGCACTGGGACTTTCATTGGCTCTGACACTTCTGTCCTGGAGAAACACAAGCAACCAGTAGGTGAGGGGAGAAGTATCAAGAGGTACTTTTTCTCCCTCTATCTGGCTACCTGGTACTTAGGATTCTAATTACAGAGGGGTAAGATGGGAAAAAACGCAGGCATGGGAAGGCATTGACGATGGACTGAAGTTGTCTAAATTCATTGCTGGCTATGACTTTGTCCTGACTCAATCCATTTAAGCCAGAGATCCACAGGTGCTAAACAGAAACCATAAGTAGTTTTTCACAGGTGACTGGGGATATGCAGCATTGGGAGAACATGAGAAAACTGGAAAGAGAGAGGGTGTCTCTGATCCAGACTCTGCTTTATTCAAGGTGCTATGGGAAGAGCCAGTGCCTACTAATAATCTGCCTTATTTTTCTGGGTGACAGACAACCCATGTTTTCTTTTATCCTACTGCAAAGAGGATTCAGCCCAGTATTTGTCTTTAACTAACACCCAGAAAAGGACAGTTAGGTACCCTAGAACATCAGAATAAACATCTGTATGTTGTACAATATGTTACCTGTAAGTTGCTTAGGAGTAAAACTCCCTTTGAAAATTTTACCCAACAATCCATGTATCTCAATCTTCTCTTAGGCCCTGTAAACAGCTTCAGCAGTCCATTGCTAAGTTTTCTGCTTGTCACTCCTGCTTTGCACAAAAACGTAGCTTTCGTGCTTTCTGCTTCTATATTCCCAAAAGCACCGGGGAAGGAAAGGTAAACTTCACAAAGACCCCCTATAACTAGCCCCAGTGGCATAATCCAGGCCTTTGCTATAGGGAAGGGGAATTGTCTTCCTAATTGGAGCCTAAACACATTTCACAGAAGCAGATCACAGAAAGAGCATAGGTTCCAGTTTTGGGATGTGGTCCTCCTCCCTCACCGCCAGTCACACCACTCCATTGCTCACTCTCCCCTCCTGCTGCTGGCTACAGCTTGGAACTCTTCTAATTTGCACTTGCTGGACTGTTAGCACTATATTGCTCTGGAAGAGGAAAGGGAAAGCCCCATATCAGTAAAGTGTGAAATGCAGTTTTGACTGAAAAGGGAAGCCATTTTGACATGATTATACTATGACAGTGCAGATTAAAACCCTGCCATATGGCCTAAGATAGGTTTGTTCTTACTTTCAGGTAATAACGCATTGCTAATTAAGTGGTGATGACATTTCCAAAGGAAAAAGAATAAAAAAAAAGAAAAGCCACCTGTATGTGAAATAAAGACAGTCAAGAGAAGGGAAGACATCAATCGGTGCTCATAATAGTGGAAATCAGCTCCCTTTTATCATTGTGGTTTGCTCTGAATAGGAGAGAATTTGTTTGATTTGTTATTGAGTAAACAATAATTCATGTGTGCACTTGTAGATGTGAACACAGTGCTCCTGAAAGGCACCCGACTGACAGTGCAGGAGAGCAAAGTCCTTCATCACATCCAGGACAAACACGGCCTGGGCAACAACATGGAGAGGTTCCCCACCATGCTTTGCCAAGGGCCTGCAAGAGGGTGATGGAGGTTTCCCTGAGCAGGGCAGGAAGCCAGCCCACCTCTTAAGTGGTAGCCATGTTAAGCACATATTTTAGTGTCTCTCTGTACTGGAGATCTTCACATTTGCATCTCAGGGGATACAACAGCAAGTGATGGTAGAACCAGCTGACACAAAACCCACAGTACTGCCTACATCCACTGTGTCTCCATGGGAGAACAGTAACTTTAAGACAATAAATGGAATAGTATCAGACTGTTGGTTTACAAGCAGGGGGCCACTTTAATCACTAACAATCTGCCATTTGAAACTTCCAGATGAAAGGCATTCTTTAAAGACCCAAGACTTTTACTTTCAGTTTCTTTTACTTGCATATATATATGCGTATATATTCCTCCAAGCCATACAGACTCTCTTCGGAGCAGCTGATCCAAAAGTCTGAAAAACAGGCAATGGGACACAATTTGCTTC
Source organism: Certhia americana (assembly GCA_018697195.1). NCBI lineage: Eukaryota > Metazoa > Chordata > Aves > Passeriformes > Certhiidae > Certhia > Certhia americana. The sequence continues at coordinate 52,579,958 of CM031879.1, read as the reverse complement.
ATCTCATTTTAGTTTCATAGCAAGCCTCATTTTATGTTGCTCTAATGCACATCATGTGGGTTGTTTAGTTATGAGCCCTGACTTAGCAAGGACACTTACAGTGCCTATCCTGTCAGAAAAAAAAAAAAAAAAAAAAAGAGGCACAGCTTCCATACTTCCATCTCTTCCTGATTGTATTGCTGCTCAGATGAACTCCAGAGCTTCATGCAGTTCTCACAGATTTTGCATGCTTGATGATTTGAAATTGGAACTCAGCAGCCAATTAAGGTTCTAGACAGATGTACATCCATGGATGGGCCCAACTTCATACTTCCTGCTCTCAATTTTTTGCTTACTTTTCTTCTACCTCTTTGGCCTCTCACTTCTCATGTCTGGGGCTGCACCAGCTTGAGAGTTATGCCTGAACCAACTTCCAGGGTAAATATTAATTCATTTGCAAACATCTTTAGGTAGACATAACCACATCTCTCCCTAGCACAATATACTGAGAACAAGTGTGGGTTGGAAGGAGACCGGAAAACCAAGAAAGCACAGATGAATCCTTTAGAAGAGTCTAATAGCAGGTACTACCTACCTGAATTCTAAATCCCCCTGGTCTTCACCAAAGGTTCGTGTTCTGCCCCTTAGGGACTGTCTGCTGAGGATAGTGGCCAATTTCTCCTGCCTCTGAGTCCAGCAAGCCTGTAGAAAATAATGCTGGGTAAAAATTCTGGCAAGTGTCTCTACATGTGCAGAAAGGAGAAGGCATGGACCTGCAGTGTCAGAGGATGCAGTGCAAGATGCTGTGGCAGAAAGTCACAGAAATCATGACAGGGAAAGGGGGCCCTACCAAACAGCAGTGCTATGTACTGCACAGAGCAGGGTTCTGATGAGTAAAACTGAGCATATGGAAAGAGCAAACCAAGCAGATCCTCCTGGCACCCAGGCAGTGCCAGCCCCAGGGACTATTCCATAGCAGCAAGCAGCACCCCAGGGCTCCGGCAGGTCCCCCTTGAGTTCATGCATATGTCAGAAGAAATGTGTTTGTGCACATAGAGAAGCTTGTAAAGAAGGCTGGCAAGAGTGTGAAACAAACGCAGGAGGATAATGGCTTTATCCTTAATTCAGCTACTTGTTCTCTATCTGAAGACAGATATATTTTCAGATATATTTTCACCTTCTCCAAGACCCTGTGGCAATCACTGTGAAGAGATAATAATGTACAGACAAACAGAAATAAAATAGCTGCTGGAAAGAGCAGTGAGCAAACCTCATTCCCTCCTCCCCTACTCCAAGTTAAATGCCAGAATACCACTGCCGCCCCAGGGCAGGTGATGAGGACAATGACAGATCCAAGAGGGGCACTTTGCTCAGTCTGGGTTGTCCCCTGGCTTCTCTGCATGGCCAATCCCCATCTTCTTGGCACTTCAGTTTTAGTTGCCACTACTCCTCTCTCTCTGTGTGGGGAACTGCTACTGACCAATGGAGCATTTATAAACAGAACAATGTTTAATTAACACAACAGTAGGACAGACTTGTTGAAATACTTCCCAGACAGCAGGCAAGAGTCCTGACAAGGAGACTATTATGGGAATTTTAATGAATCCTTCCAGAGTGGGACAGCTTCCATACACCTACATTGCAATGACTAATTTTGTTTGTGAAAATTGTATTGGTAAATGATGCAGAGTGACAATAACATTGGGGACCAGCAAACTGAATAAAGTCACTGGGTGACTGTGTGAAATACTGCCTACAGACAGAGCAGAGTGCTTACTAAATGCAGTGCAGTCATGAGTCCGAGTGCCCAAAAGCCCAGCTACAAATGGAGTTTGCATAAGGCAGGCAAAGAAGCAATTAAATAACCCAAACAAGGATCTAGCTGTGCCAGATGACACCACAGCATGAAAAGAAGCAGGGGCTGAGCAACTACTTCTGTGAGACACAACCAGGAGCATGTGCCTTATTAACACCACTGTTAAATGCATGCCTGCTAGCTGCTGCTGCTGTAATTGAGACCACTCACAGATATCCTTGCCATCTCCCTTTCTAAGAAAACAGGAAATTAAAATTGACTGCCCCAGTGTTGGGCCTGTGTAAGGTTCCCACCTATGATACAGCAGCCTACTTCTTCTAACAGGGATGTGAGAAATGTGAATCAGGGGGCACTGGGAGGACAAGGTGTACGATGTCAGTGCACTCCCTTGAGCTCACCTCCTCCTAGCTCTGTAAACTTTTCTTACCCCTCTAGCAGAGACATTGTACACTATCAGTAACCCAGTGGCCGTAATCAATAAGTACTAATGAGCTCAGTATTTCAGACAGAGCTTTCTATCCTTAAAAATCTTAATAAACAAAGCTCCCAGGAAGACAATCTGCAATGACAAATGCGTTATACTCAGATTTTCCAGTTCAGCTCTCCACTGCTGCACTGTATGGACAGCAACCAGCAAGGGACTCTCTGCAGGCCCACTTCTTCTGTCTTCATTATTACACATCTGAGGTTCTTTTCTCCTAAAGATTTAGATTTAAATGAGTGGATTCAAGATATGACTTATCTATCCAGGGAGTCTGGGCACCACCAGTTTTCTTTTCTGATTTTGCCATTTTCTCTTCCATACAGGCTTGTCACATTTTTTTCTGGAGTACAACAAATTAGGTGAATGCATGCTGACTACTGACACATGTTGCATTGCATTCTAAACAAAACATTGTTGGAAGGTGAGCTTGGAATAGAAGTGTATGCTAGAATAGTAAGAAGAGCAGTAAAATAAAGATTTTGGTGCATTACTTCAAAAATTCAGGGGCAAAATCATCTCTGAATTGTTGGGCTTGACAATGATATACACAAAGCTGACCAAGAAAGTCAACAAAATTATTGCTGAAAACTTCAGTAACTCATAAAGACTTCACAGAACTGGAGTCAAACTTTGCAAACCATAAGCTTTGGTTTGCTGAGGAAAAGATATGAGGAAAGAGAGAATATTTTCTCTCTACAGCTACAGAAGCTGCATTCAGAAGTGCAGGTTGCAAAAACATTGATTAATTTTTATCCACACGCATCTGTTTCCTGTTGAATTCTTCCTTTTGCATAATGCGGAGTCTTGCCTGTCAGATTAACGCAATACTTCACCCCCAGACAAAAGTGCTGGCCTCTGACAAATCCATCTAGAGCACACCTAGCTCCATCGGTGGGCATATTATAAAAGGTAATGAGCTTGACACCCCCCAGCTCCAGCTGCTGCAGCAGCGTGTAATGAGCCCTGCTCCATGGGCTCCGACACTCGCACTAAAACACCATTGAGAACTGAGACAGCATGCCACTGAATTTAATTTACTGCTTAGCATCAGCTGGCCCCAGATGATGGAAGGTCATCTGTATGGAGGGTCAAGTGGGATAAACAGCTCCAAATCTCCCTTCTGCCCAAGGGCTCGGAGCTGGTAAGCCCCAGGGCAAGCAGGCACAAACCTGATGCGGGCATGTTGGCTGAGCAGGCTCCACAGGCAGATTCCTTTGGAGCATCTGCTCTCCCAGATGAGGAATCCCTCCCATTGACCATATCCCACCAGCATTTTCATGGAAATTTTGAGAAAATCCAATGCAATAGGCCAGGTTCCTTGGAGGAGTTAGTCTGCCATTGTAGATATTTTCTTTCTGATGGAGTAACTTTTCTACCTTCATAAGAATACATCACACTGTATTTTGCTTGTAAGGTACCAAGAATTTTCAGATTATAAAGTGCCACCATTCTGTTTCAAGAAAACAAGGCTGGAGGGAAAATTTGAATAGCCCAGAAAGGGCCAATGCCAGAAGTAGAAGGAAAAAAATGAAAAAAAGGGAAGCACATGGTGATACTACCTACCTTCAATGTCCTACTCAAGGATGTGAGGAGCCAAGGCAGTGTTACTGTATTTAATTCCTCCCAGAGAAATCGCAGAGATTTTTTTCTGCCATGCTACAAATATGTTGTGACTCTAAGCATTGTGTGTATATAAAACCAAACTCAATCAATGAGAATATTTAAAAGATTCATGTTATTTTCAACCTAAGGGCTGGACCTGCCTCTGCTGAGAGAGTAGCAAGTCCAAGTAACATACTCCAGAAGGTTATGATCTTGGGAGAGCAGGACTGAGAAACACAGGTGTGGCAGGGAAGAGGAGTTATTTCCCACTGAAAAGATGGGTAATGCTCTTTAAGGGTGTCCCAGACATAAACCCAGAGATGTGACTATGCAGTAAGAAACAGCACAGCCAGATTCAGGCCTCTGAAAAGCGTAAAGATGCTAATGGGGATGGGGGCCTGGGGCATGGTGTGCTCCAGGCAATTTCTGCATCTGCTCTTCAAAGACACAGCTATTGAATCCAATGAGACCACCTGAGGAGCAGGAAACCTTCCTGAGAGAGCAACACAGGCAGAATCAGACCCCCAGGGAGTGTAATATAGGTCTTTAAAAATTTGCCTCACTGTGTGGTGGCAGGTTTCTCACTGGCTTCTCTGCCTGCACGCCCGCTCGCGTGTCTGTACTGTGGTGTGTGTACTTGGTTTGATGCAGCCCTTATGTGTGCATGTTCTTCTGCTGTTCACAGGACACCAGGGGCTTGGGACAGGCCACAGACACATATGTGGGGCTGGCAGGGCCCAAAGACAGAGCTGCACAGCTACCTGCATGTGGGCAGGCTGTGCAGTACAGAGGCAGGTACCATCGCTCTGCCTGCATACTGGTACTGCACAGATATATTTATGCCCCAAATGTCTCCCTTTCTTTAGATATTGCCACCTCTTCCAGTGCAGACAAAGACCTGTTGTGAGGCTATGCTCCTTTTCTGTGCAGATGACAGGTGGGAATGGAGGTTTGATATAAATATACCCTGGTCTCAAGTGGATCGAGAGCAAGATCTGGCCTAATTTTTCACCCTGAACTAATAATTTTGCTTTGCTCAAAACTTTTTCTAAAAAGAATAAGCTCAATTAAGAAAACCACAACAGCACAACTTTTAAAAAATACCATCGTTATTGTTCATGTGGGTTTTGGGTGGGCTGTGGAAATTGATTTACGAGTCAACCACTTTTCTCTTTTCTTGCCATCTCTCGCTTGAGTGGTTTGTAGGCCTTGGCCCTTTCTTTCACTCAAGGAGAATAAGGTTGTCTATGGAAGAGGTCAGCATTTCAAATTGGTGGAGTTCAACTGCACAAATGACATAGAACTGACAAGAAAAGACAGGGGGTTTGGAGGTCATAGACTGCATAGGTCCTGGTTAGGGTTTTCGCTTTGTGATGGGACCTGGCACCAAAATGAATTAAATAACAGGCTTAAGGACTATTGAGGGAGGGCTGAATGCAAATCAAAGATAAGTAGAAGTTTTCTTTCCTAAAAGGGGAATAATTTTTTTCCTTACCTCCCCCTTTCCATATCTGCACAGGCAAGGTCTGCATGTTAAACATGATTTAGCAGGCATTATTCTGGAGCCTTTTCATCAGGTTTCTGCAGTGATTGCCTATCTTGGCCTATGATTAATGATCTGCTGTGCAATTTGGAGGCTATAATGACTCAACAATCCACACACAAACTATATAGTCGCATTCCTTTTGCAGATTTGCCAAGCTGTTACCAAGGGGCCCACAACCAAGCAGGATTGTTAGAGAGATAGCTAAACATTTCTGCAAATGCCATTCTGCCCTTATCTTGCTGAGAAGTGCGTTGGGCAGCAGGCTCATTTACAAAATTCAAAGCCTAGATTTTAGCGGTTCCTTTAAAAAAAGAAATCTGGACTGAAATAATCATTAAAAAGGCTGGTAAGAAAAGATCCTGGTATATGGCCTCTCAGTGATTATACAGACAAAATACTTTCTTTGTTTCCAAATTTTGAATCTGATTAATTGATGCCTAATGCTATTAATGCAGTTTGAAAGCAAAAAAGTTAATCTTTGGAAACCCATGCCATAAATGAAATCTGAAAATCCAAGCAGATTTTGAAGTGAAAGCTTTGTCTTCGTTTCAGTTTCTATACAGAAATAGGCTATGGGATTTTATTTATAGACTTCAACTGGATCTGTATCCAGTTAAAAACTGTCTGTAGAAAACTGCTTTACAAAGTTGGTTTTTTTTTTTGGAAAGCATAGGCCTTGATAACAGTGACTTTGGAAAATCCAGATTCTGTTTATAAGGTAGTTTTAAATAAAAGTAAATATAAAAAGTAAAAGCGAAGACAGCTACTGATGGACTCTGTCTTTCAGACGTAAGTTATCTTCTGAAAAATAATTTTAGGGTAATATAAATATGCTTCTTTCCATTGTTAGTAATTACATAAAGCCCAAATAATTCTGCCATGACAGAAAAGAGTTCTCATGTTATCTGGGTTGCAGTGACATTCAGTTGAATAATTCATCTAGTTTTAGTTTCTGTCTTTTTTGTAGGCAGGAGGGACTGCATATTAGAGGGGCAATATAGCACGTCCGTTCACCCATGTCCATCCATGTCCATGTTATTGCTGTTGTTGTTTTTGTTATTATTAAAGTGCTTGGGAGCTTCAAATACTGTGCTAATATTGAAGCCTCATGACAACATTTTGCTCCCATGAAGAACACTGTCTCCTAGTCCGGTACATAATGCCCTGAAATCCTGACTCCAGAGAGACTTCATGGTCCCAGATGTAAGTACAAATGTGAGTGATTCTTTGCAGCTAGGCTTAAGCAAATAAATCACAGTTTAGTTTATGTCCGGAGTGAAGACAGAGATGTCTCCAAGCCTTTGGGAAGAAGGCCCTTCTGATTCCTGTAGGGAACAACAAGCCTCAGAGCACAATGTATTAGAGAACACCTACTTAAAGAAACATTTTTAACACTATAACACCAACAGGAAAAATACAATCTGCGACTCAGTTACAGTTACACTTTCCTACTCCTTTCCTTCTGATAGGGGAAAGGAGTAAGAAACATCCAGCTATGAACACAAGCAAGCCGAGCAGCATTTACCCTCTTTTTCCAGGCTTTTATCCTTATGCCAAGAGTCAACCCACAGCTATGCACTGTGGATGCCCACTGTTTTATAGGTTTTAAACTAATCTTTGCCTCAAATATGTGAATAAATAAATAAAATCAGCTGTGAGCAGACTGCTGTACAGCCATGATAGTGTTGCTGTGCATATAAGTCTATTAATCTCTGAATGGTTGTGTAGCTGACACTGCCTTCAGGGCAAAGGATTGGACTAGATGAGGGTCAACAACCTTTCAGTGATGCTCTTCTAGCCTGTGGTTATCAGCCTTAAAGTAGAGGTTAGGCAGGACCGACAAAGAGCATTGGAAGATACTGCCTCAGAGAGGTAAATACCTGCTGCTGCAGTGGGATCATTGGCCCATGTGAGACAGACACTCTCCTGACTCAGGGGATAAAGCAAAGGCAGCAGCAGGGAGCTCTTCCACTTTCAGCACGACATGACCTGTGGCTCTCAGCCTTGCCTGTGCCTCTGAAAATCAATGACTGTCCTCTCAGGTAGATGGAGTCTCCAGGTCTGTTCGGGACTTCTTTGACTTCACTGAAGTCAGGAAGCAACAAAGTATGCACTTTCCACACAATAAAAATAGGGTCAGAGCAGGTCTATACAGAGGAAGTGTTTTGTCTGGGAACCCACAGGTGATTCTGAGAAAGAAGAAAAATTCAACAAAAAAATTAATGCTAATTTGAAAGCATCTTTGGTTGTTTTCTGTGTGTGAAAGTTCCTCTGCATGTTCACACCAATATGGATAATAACTTGGATGGGAACAAGGCAAAGGTCCCCACTGGCATCAGACCTCCACCATCCTCTGTACAAGATGGCACTAAGAGGGGAACAGAATCTCCACTACAACCATGTCCTTGGCTTTTCTACTGGAACCAGCTGTTACAGATTTGGGACGTGCTTCCTGTGAGACAGCCAACTGCCTTCTGGGCAGTGTGATGAGCTCAACCTCATTTCATACCTCTCACCCTCTCTGTTTCTTTAGTTGCCTTAGTTTGAACTGTTGCTTAAAGGTGATTTCCAGAGATCTTGGGTGGCTGAAGACCATGGTGTCTGAGTATGTAAGAAACACAGTTTATATTTCAAGAATTGCCTGCCTATGTACATAGGAGAAACAGGAATCACACCAGCTTTTCTCTTGGCATCTTTTCATAGTTCAGGTGCTTCAGGAGGGATTGTGGTCTTCAGTGATGACTCAGTATTCCTGGAGGCCCAGAGTTCAAGTGCTGGGATTCAAGTCTTAAGGAAGTTAGAGACTTTACAGGTGTCTGCAAGGCTCAAACTAATCTGGTTTGGAATCTGATAACTACTTAAGTCATACTTCTCCTTCGATGAAAGTAAATTTTGTACCCTCAAGAATGTGGACAAGTGTGTGATTTTACACATGGCAGTGAGACAAAACTGAATTTCATCAGAAGCTGAAAAATCTGTCCCAGAATCACTTCAAGCACTGGCATATGTATCAATGAGTAGTTACCAAACCAGCACACAGTGACTATCTCAGCTAGTAGATCACTTATTCAAAATGGGTGTAACAGACAATTGTGCTGGATGTTGTCAAACAGTGGCTGACAATTGCAAACACCATTTTTATGGGCTGTTTTTAAAGTGGAAATTGTATAATTGAGACAGGCAAGCAGGGATGACCACAGCTATTCCTAGGTAAGCCTGTCCACAGAAGAACAGCTTGCCCATAGTTGTTGTATCCCTCTGTTCACCTGGGAACCATCATTTTTGCTCAGCTTATAGAATCACATTTAGGATGCATGTTAGCCTGTTGCAAAGGCAGGAGCTAGAAGTTAACCCTTTTAAATAAATAGAAAGTATTGAGTGATCTGTTCCTCTATAGAGAATCCCTTTCTCCATGCCTTTTTTAAAGTCATTTGAGCACCTTTATGTGCTAAAGATAGGTTAAATGGGGTCATAGGGCTAAAATAGCTAAGAACTTTGGAGAGACTTGGAAAAGGAATATGAATGCTTCTTTCCTACACTGCTTCTAGTCATGCCGAAGGACAACAGTGATGTTCCAGAAATAAAAATTTTGGCCTTCTGAAATATTTTTCTATATAGTTGCTAAGTAAATGCAGGGCAGATCAGAAATCTCTTTTATGTCTTGTGCACTCCATTGGTTTTAGTAGGAACTCTGGGACAGACATTACACAGACCAAGCTGGTAGGTTTTGATGTATTTGCTCTAAGACAAGCAATGTAATCCAGAGATTAATAGAATAAATATCAAGGGCTAAAACATATTCTTTTTTCAGAGCTGAGAACAGCTGTTTTATAGAAGCTGTACCAGAAATCTGAGCTTCAGATTACCTAGATAAGGGATCAGAAACACATAAAGGGTTAATATCTGCTCTTCCAGATGTGAACTTCATTAATTTAATCTAAAACATCTTGAGAGATAATAATACGCATATTTCCAATTACAACAATTATTTAAACAGCCTTAATCTTGCACTTCATGAAACCATTTACATTCACTGTAATGTCAAGCTCTGCAGGGGAATATGTTAACAGAGGAAATCTAGCAGCTTCTAATTACAGTACTTCTATGAAACAGAAACAAAACTGAGTTTTGAAGGTTGAGCTGGGAGCAGGAACTATTCCATGGCAGATGGGAATGCAGAAGCACCAGGGCAGATAGATGGGTATACTATATTTATTCCATTTCTCTGTGGAGGCACTGGCACACACATCTGGGAGAAGATGTATTATCATAAAACCCACATGTAATTTTGGAGTAAGAACGCATTTTCATTGACTGAGTAGCTTCCATAGTTACAGTCATAAAAGAGAACTACCACATAGTTATATGCTCCAATATTTCTAACAGGCTGACACAACTCATCAGAGAGTCACAACCCAAAATCATCTACAGAATGAGTTCCATCTATGCAATATTTTCAGATTCTTGTTCAGAACAAGAAAGGCAACTTTGACTTTGACCATCTGCTGGGGAGAGAGAGCAGCAAATGGCAGCACAGCATTTCCCTGTTAGTCAGTCCCATTTCACTCCTGGGGCTTTGCTTCAGCTCTGAAGGCCTCCATGGTGCTCCCACCACAGGCACCTGCCTCAGGCTGGCCTCCTGCATGGCTCTGGGAAGCTCAGCTTTTGGGGCCACCATGGCAGAGTGAAGGATACAGCTAAGAAAAATGTCCCAGAGCCAGGATGTCACGTTAATGTACTGAAGCTTTAAAGGACATGTCAGGAAACACAATGTGAATCTGCAGATGGAAAAAGTTCAGATTAATGCTCCAGACATGGTGCTATCACTGCACCAGTGTGTTGTCCTCCACAGCACTGGGAATGCACCCACTGTTATCATGGATATGTGGGCGGGCAGCTCAGAGGTGTTGATGGTCCATGAATTGGGTGCCACATTGCTTCAGCTGTCTTTGTAAGCCTTGGCCTTATTTACATTTTCTGGTTATCTGTCACTTTTCCTAAAAGTGACAATGACTTTAGTGCTTTTTAGCAGTATCAATCTGCAAGCAATGGGATAGAAGCAAAGACACCAATTTATGCTGGAACTCTTTGTATGACATCACACAAAGAACAAAGACTATTTCTATCAAGAAGGACTTGCTGTAAAAAGCTTTTCTTTCACATTATTACACTTGATCACCAAAATATGTATGCAACTTTTTGGAGATGCAGCAGCTGGGTTTCCTCTTTGAACTTGACTGAACCACTGACTGTCTGTAGCTGACAAAATGACTGCAGAAATGCAAGCATAGGAATATATAATTCCTGAAATAAGTCCACAGGTGTGTGCATCCACCACACATGATTACCTCAACCGTTTGGTGATGTGACTTGCTGGTGCCATGTTTATGCTGTACAGGTATATCAGTGACCCCCTTCCCACCCAACATCCCCCTTGGTAAGTGGTCATTTGCTGGTGGACAACACAAGAATGGTGGCTTTTGTAAGGGCTCTGGCACACACAAAGAAATCAAAATCTTGATTAAAATAATGAAACAATCTTTTGTGCAAAAAGATTCAAAGAGTAGCAAAAGCTCATCCATCTAATAAATGACCCCCACCCACCTGCCAGTGGAAAAGCTCAGCAGTGCAGGGGACAGGGGCTGGGAGAAGGTGATGGGAAGGGATCTTTTTTTTTTTCGAATTGCGATTGTTTGGGTTTCTGATCCAAGGTAAATGACAAGAAATCGAAAAACACCCCCAACACACATATTTCAACTAAAGCAAGTGCTCGGGATTATTTTTTCCCCCTCTGTGTCTGTTTGAAGGTATTCTCTGAAGTTGACAAGCACGTGTTTTGGAGACCATTGAAAAGTTTCTGCCATAAATAGAGGAGGCAGCTTGGCTTAAGTGTTGCTAGGGAATACCTGGCAACAGGCAACAATAGTCCTTTTAGAGAGCCCAGGGCAAACAGTGACCGTGGTAATGGGGTGGGCTTAAGGGAGGCTCCTTGCCCAAAGCCCCTCCACTCACACTGTGCCTCCAGCCCTGGGCTGTGTTCCGGAAATTCCCTGCACAAAGCCTGCCATTCAATGGGAGGTGGGCCCGTGCGTGTGCTTTTCGGGCAGGGAGGGGGGGCTGCAGAGGGAGGGGGCCCGCTTGCCAAAAAAAAAAAAAAAAAAAAAAAGAAAAAAAAAAAAAAAACAAAAATTTTTTTTTTTTTTTTTTTGCAAAGGCTGAGAGAAGCACAGAAAGTGCTAAATTTGTAAAAGAAGCTGAAAAGGTTCAGAAAGGAGCATAATGGGGCCAGGGAATGCCCCATGAATTTTGAACAGAGAGCAGAAAAGAGACCCTAAAAAGCAATTAGTGATGCTGCTTGTCGCTGAAGAGGGAGCTTGAAGGAGGTGGGAAGGCGCAAAAGGAAGAGGGCAACTCCAATCACTTAGTAAAGTACGAGGGAAAGGGGGGGCAGGCACAGGGAGAGAGAGAGACTGGCGCCTTCGGGAATTTTTATAGTAAAAGTAGATGGCGGCACACGGCAAAGGCAGCGTCCAAGGAGTGTCTAGCGCCGACGGCACATGCCAAGATGCCTTTTGGCTTTGCCTCCCCTGCCCATTTCTGCAAAGCCAGGGATCAGCAGGACGGGCTGCTGTCTCTCCACTATCCCTACGTGTCATAGGCTCATCCTCAAATCCTCACCCATCCCTGCGAGGAGGATGCCGCAGCCAAGGGGCTCTGCCTGACAAATGAAGGCGATGGGGACATTCCTAAAAGACCTCCAGCCTCTCTTCCCCTGCTTTCCTCACCTCATTCCAGTTTCCAGAGCCATACACAGACACCTATTTAGCCATACATTCCCTGCACAAAATAAAAGTAACGCTGTCTGCTCATTAGCTGGGAGTTGTTAGGGGGGAAAAAAAGAAGGAAAAAAGGGCTGTCTGAACAGAGCTGAATAGCTATCACCTTAATGGGTTGTCAGAAGTCTGCAGGCAGCAGGGTGAGGGGAGCCAATCCCCCTCTAGTCTTTTGTCCTAGACATTGTTTAGGATCAGTGGTAGCTCATTAGGTCGGGACAGTAATATTCCTAACGATCCTGTGGGGCTGAGTCTTCAGAATGTGTCTTCAGCTGTTTTCCTGATGTCAATCTGATTCATGGAGAGGCATTTATCTCGACAGAGATCTTTGGTAGAAGGCGTTATTTACCTTTCATACCCTGATTACAAACCTTTGACAAAAGTTGCAGCTGGAAGGGGAAAAGGGGGAAGCTAAAAGAGTCCTGTTTGCATAAACTGAGGTGTGTTATAATGAAAGGCAAGCTAGAAAAGCCAAGTAGATGGGGCCTTGGCCTACAATTTGACTCTACAGTTTGCCTCCTTGTATTTCAGATTCCATCGGTAAAGTAAGGATAATCACTCATTTTGTGCTCTGGTGGTGGTGGAGAAGAAAACACTGGAGTGTGAGGTTTCTAGGCAATGGGCCAGATAAGAAGCTAATTTAATACCTTTCCTGTATTCAGGGATCCTAGAATGGCTGGGATTTTTTTGTTGTTTTTCTTTTATGCTTTGTATTTTTTCTGGTTTCTAACAAAACCAAAACCCAACTGTATTAGATCATAAATCAGAACAAATTTTTCAGTTGTGTATGATTTCTCTTACATGCTATACTTGTTTCCAGCCTAGAAACATGAATCTACTGAGGAAGGGAGCAAAGTTAAACTCCTACCTTCCGTCAGGCATTTCTTCGGGCATGGGGCTGAGCAGATGCTCTTCACTGACACAGGCCAAATCCCCTCACTGGTCATTTGTGTTGCCCAACAGTGTCACAAATTCAAGATGACATGTTATTAAAGTGATGAAATTAAAGAATAATTGATCACATGGCAGATTTCTTTGTGATTAGGAAACACATTATATATACATTTGCCAGTCCTGCCAAACACAGAAAGCAAAGTACATTGTCATTCTGTACCCTCTCCAAGACTTCACTTCTCATGTTTAAGGCCTGGCGTTTTCTAAGGAAACTCTCAAAGCTCCGTGCAGCTGCCCTACATCCCTATTAGAAAACAGCCAAACTAACAAGTAATGATGAAATGATTTCCTTATTTATTTTGTGTTAGAAAACAGAGTGGACAATGAACTGCTCTCTGAAACAAAGGGGCAAGAGCTACTCGTCCCTTTCACTCCGGTAAGAGGAGGGTAAGTACGCAAAGGTCAGCGTACAGACACTGAAAGGTTCAAACCAAGAGCACGAGGCAATGGAAACAACATCCCCAGATCCTCAGTGAGTGCAAAGCAGCTGCCTCTGTGGTGCTCCAGAGCTGGCCAGAGCTGGAGCAGCTGCTGTGGGCATCCTGTGAGCCAAAATAGCCCCCAGTGGCTCTGTCACATTCCCTATGCCAAGATTCTGGGAAAGAATTTAGTACCCATAGGACACCATCAAAACATATGGAGAGACACAGAGGAAAAGGCTTTGGGCTTCTCCACTGAGGCTTAGGTGTGATTGCATTTGGATAACTCTGCTACCTGGGGCAAGTTGCAGAGGAACGCTGTGAATCATGAGGTCTCCACAAAGAACCATCCCACCACCCCAAGGAGGGATGGAATTTCAGACCCACATTTGTATATTCTAACAGTGGGGAGCATTATTTTGCTGCCAGTGCAAAGCCTGCTGGGCTAAATGTTATTCTTCACAGGTAACCTCCTTATAAGAGAGCCTGAGCATGAAGAGGTACCTGCCACCAACAGAATACAACAGAATGAGCAGGTATAGAATAGATCTCTTGAATAGATCCACAATAGTTTTCTAGCTGATAAACAGCAAAAGAAATGCTGCTCAGAAATGAAGCAACGGGACATATAATCTGCAAGACAGCTTTTGCCCAGCAAATTTACTGGTTTCTCTGGTACCCCAAAAATATTAAATATTGATTCCCATACCTGGGCTGCAACTAGCAGAGGTGTCTGTGCCCATAGTCACATAAATGAAGCTTTGCAGGCTGTAGCAAAAAGGGTGTTTTTCTTCAGCAAGAAAAAAATGACCAGCAGCATTACTGTTATATGACAGAAATACTACAATAATTAGTAAGGCATATCCTGCTATCCACCAGAACCAAGCAGAGAAAAAAAATCAGCATAATCACTCAAAAGTTTCTGAAATATTTCAATCTCTTTTTAAACTGTCTCTGTGTGGTATTTCTAGCAGGGGAATTAAAGCGATATGAAGACAATACTAACTTTTATAGTTTTCCCTGGCCCATACTGATTTATCCATATTGTGAAAGGTTTGAAAACTGCAGACCTGTTAGGAACTTGTGAGAGTTGCTCTGACATCCCAGCTGTGTGTAATTATAGCTAAATGATATAATTTTTACATTTTATCATCCAAAGAGGCTGGTGAGACACTAGACGAGGTTTTCTGAAGAAGTTGTGGATGCTCCATCCCAGGCAGTGTCCAAGGCCAGGATGGATGGACCTTGGAGTAATTTGGTATAGTGGGAAGTATCCCTACCCATGGCAGGGGGGTTGGAAAAAAAAGATCTTTCAGGTCCCTTCCAGCCCAACCCATTCTGTGATTCCACGATACACCTAACACATAAGCACCCGCAGGACCCGCCTGCACACACCTGTACCCCCACTTAGGCTCGCCCTTGTGCGCACCCCCGCACTGCTGCCGGCAGCACCACGGACAGCACCCGCCGCCCGCCCGGCCCCGCCCGGCCCGGCCCGGCCCGGCCCGCTCACCGGAGGGCTGGCAGCTCTGCTTGGAAAGCGTGGAAATTCCGCTGGGAGGGACTGCAAAAAACCACGCTGGAAACGCTTCCCGCAAAACGCACGCGCCAAAATCCCTGCCGAGCCCCTTTGGTTTCAAAGGGAATATTTTTAGAATCACCTGGTTTAAATTCTGAGGAAGCGTGCCTTCCTGGAAAATATTCCCACGGCTGAGCACATCAAGAAAAGCTTTATTTTCATGCTGCACCTCAGGACAGCGAAGGCACAGGCATTTTGCCTGAGATGACCATGTGTTCTCAGGTACATTTCTAACACTTTGTGTGCAGCACGGTGATACGAGCCATAACACTGCACCTCCTCATGCTCCTGCATGAACCCACAAAACAGCTTCTCCCGTAGCCAGTGAAGACTTCAGAAGTGATGGCCTGGCTGAGATGACACTCCTAGCTTTGAGGTGAATGTGGCTGTGGTTCTTGCTGAACGTGTAATGGTTAAAGCACACTCAGCATTACTGGGACACAACAGCTGGAGTTCTCCAGTCTTGGTGCTCACTACTCGGGTGTAAAAGAGACTGCTTCAGCAGCAAGATTGAATGAGTTGAACCTGCTGGTGATGTTTAGAAAAGCAGATTCATAGACAGATGATGTACAGTCTATGTGCAGAAATTAACTCCGTGACTGGCAGGCAGGTCTGAGCCGTGTCAGCACCCTGAGAGCCACTGGCTGTAGGCTCTGCTCATCCTGCACTGGTCTGGATGTACTGCAAGTTCCACAGAGCTCAGGGGAAAAGCCTAATCTAACATCTTCAGCATCAAGTACCAGTCAATACCTTTTTGATCAACTGTACAGACACTCTTAGCTCTATCAACACCCCCTTTCGTGATACCAGAAAAAGGGTGCTACACAGCATTATTCATCCAGCCAAGCCTTGAGCTTTGTAGAACTGGGGATGTGGGACTAAAGGCACAGTTAAACTGTGACTCTCAGATACCATGTGTGGTCATTCCTCTAGGATTTTTAAAACACATCGAATAGAAAGGGTGTTCTGAGTTTCTGTGAATGTCCTGTGCAGAGCATGGATTTTGTCCAATGACCATGAGACCCTTCAGAGTACTCTGTGGTGTTCAGCTATCCATAAACACCTCCAGAATCTCTTGAATTAGCAATGCTTATAAGAAATAAGGGTGTAGATGTGCCAGATACAGCCCCTTCACAGCTGCAATAGATCTGACAGTTTAAATGGGCACCAGGTGGGAGAAAGAAAGCTTTGCAGCCACCCTTTTACGGCAAGTAAATTGTTCATTTCCCAAATCAGTCTGAAGTGGGGGCAGAGCCCAGTGGTGCTCAGGGGGACTGTCCCTCCCTGGGAGAGCATGTTGCCATGCAGGCACACTTGCAGCAAGATGAGCAGCTTTATCAGCCTGACACACACATGGGCTTCTCCTCTCAGCCAGGAGGATTCGCTTGGGCTCAGCTCAGCACTCTGTCAACACATGCACAGCCTTGAACTAGCAAACTCAGAGCCAACAGGGTGTCATTTCACTGAACTCCCTGACAATGCAGCCATGATCTCTCTCACCCTGTCTGAGGCTCAGCCAAGCATGCAGAGTGAAAGATCCTTCGCTGTCCTTCCCCTTTGCACTTTCTGGTTGTTTTGTGAGGTATGATATAAGACAGGCAAAGACACTCCTGTCATTTATTACCAATCCTAACTTCTTAGATTTCTTTGCAATCATCCTCCACAACAAACACAGTACCAGATACTGTGTACAGTGCTGTAACAAAGTACTGGCTTCAGTACTGCATTTTTACTTTCAGCCTTGTGGCTGTCAAACAGCATTTAGGTCTAATTCATGGCATGACCACAGAGGCTGAATGCAGGCAATACAGATCTGGGCAGCAAGAGATGCAGCATGTGTTTGAAAAGCCCAAGTTGGCCTTTGCTCAGAGAGGAAGCAAGTTTGCAGTCGCCCAATCCCTTAAACAGCTTATCTCCTCCTCCCTGCTGCAGCACAGGGGGCAATGGTGCAGTAAGGACTACAGCCCCTGCCTGCTGATGTCGAGACACTTTGGGCAAGGCAGCATGTTCAGCAGAAACCTAAGAAACTGAAGAGGAAGGTCTCTGATCTGTGCTCTCAGAGAGGAGAATTGAACACACATCTTCCAAAGGCAGAGGACCTTTGGAAGAGAGGTGCATGAGCATAGTTGGAGGTGAGCATCACTTTACTCTGGTGAGTAGCTGCTTTTTGATGCAGACTCTGACATGTCCCAGAATGTGTACAGATCCTATACAGCCTGGAAAACAGGGCTCCTAGTTACAGTTTGAACCTCCTGGCTGGGACTGAACAACCTGAATATTACAGCCTGAAGAGTGGAAAAAGCCTTCAATGACTTGAGTCCATCTTTTCCTACATAGATAATCCTCTGGCAATTAAAGCATAATCAAAACCCTCTTAAGGGAGAGTGGGCAGTTGTGATTTGTAGAGCCCATTGAAAGGAAAACAGTGAAATGAAAAAGAATGAAGGCCTTTAAAGACAAATTATCATCTCCCAGCCTAAATCATTAGTCAAGAACCTTTCCACAAAAGGAATAAACATAGAAATGCATTTCCAAAATAATCATGGAAAAAAGGCAAATGTGCAGTAATGTATTAGGAATATTTTTCCCCAAAGTAATATATGAAGTGACTGCATAAAAGAGAAGAAATGGAATTTTAGGTAGAGCTGTCTGAAAATAATCTGACAAGAGGAAAAGGTAAAATTCCTTGCTTGTATTGTACAAAAAGGTGTTCACCACTCTAGCTGTGATGCCTGCTTGCTTTATTCCCACAGGGATTCATGGTGCCTGCACAGAGCCAGGCAAATATGAGAGTGCCAGGGCCAGCTCCTCAGAAATCCCACCTGACCAAGACCCACCACACATCTGCCCAGATATGTGGTCTGTCAGACCTGGAGAACGTGGAAACCCTCATGAAGCAGCGTGGGCCTAACTTCTGTCCACCACACCATGTTCTCAAGCTTCCCACTGCCTCTGACCATTGCTGGGCCATGCCCTGAAACACACCAGCCACTAACACACAGCATCCCCTCAGTGCCTGCTCTGTGTCATGAGACACTGTATGAACACCCCAGTGAAGAAAAGCAAAATCTTGTCCTTGATTTTAAATAGCCATGAGGATATAGATCGGAGCAGCACCAGCAGCCATCTAACAGTCTCTCTCAACTAGGAAAAAAGCTGTCTTTGCCCAGGCAGAAATGTCAACTCGTTTTTTTTTTTTCAGCTCTTGGATCAATAAATCCCTTCTGACTAGGACAATTAGCCTCTGAAATAACTAATCCTTGAAGGGAGAAGAGGGATAGACTTTCTCTTTGCTGAGGTAACTGCTGCAAAGGTAGATCTCTTCTTGTGGGGTCACCATTTATGAAGAAATTACGTCATTTCCCCTTGATGCTGGGGGGCAAAGTTGAATCCATCTTTTTAGTTTAGTTCTTCCGTGCCAGTTTAGAAAGACTTCTTTGTCCAAGCAGAGTTTTTTGTCCCTTCAATTCACCTGCAGAGATCCTTCTTCAATGGTAACCCATCACTATGGGCCAAAAATTCCTTATCTAATTCTTAAAAAATTCTCATTTCAGTAGTACTGAAAGAGAAATTCAGGAACCACATTTTTTGGGGAATAGCAAACCATTCAAGAAATAAGTGATAAATCATTGTTCAGTTTTTAAGAAGCATATAGAACAGTCTTTAGTGAAATAAATGACCAATGCTTGCTGAAAATTGATCTTAAAATTTTCATTAGCTGTTTTCAACACTGTTACCAAGTTCTGCTATTTTCTTTTCTCAGAAATGTGGACTCCTTTTCTCTGTCTCTCTTTTCTTAAAAAAAATAAAGAAAATCCATAGCTTTTTTAGTAAAGACAATCAGTGAATTTTGAATTCAAAACCATTATGACAGTCCATCTGGATGCTAAATTGTGTCTTCAGTCTGATTCTCCCATCCCTGCCAAGACTGACTTTATCACATGAAACCTTTCCTTTTTGAAGTTTCTCTTGTCTCTAAGAAGATCCTTTCTCCCCATCCCTTGTAGTGCTGGCTCTTTCCTGTGTGAGATCACTTTAAGTGATTAATTTCTAAAAACCCCTGCCTGTATTTGCACTGTAAACACACACACTGCATCAGAAATCTCCTTTCAGTACATTCTACTAAGCTTAAACAAAATTCTTGATTTTGGAGACACTAGTCAGGACATTGTAAATCACCACCTTTGGAGGCATAAGTCAATGCCTTCCTTTTGATAAGTACACTTGTAAAAGTGCACACGGACATTTTCCAGAGCTTTGAACAATTTGTTCTCCCAGTTAGACGAAAAATGGTTTGCATACACCTGTATGGAAAGTGATATCTAATCTTTTATGTTTGCGATTGGAGAGCGCTCAGGTCAATCAACATGCACTAGAAGGTAGTGGTAACTCTTATTTTCTATTTAATTTTACAGTCAAGGTTGAGTATTTGTTTTTGAAAGATTGGTGGAGTTGGTTGGCAGTGCCAGGGAATCGGGCTCTTTTTATCTTTAGCGTGCTTGTTATGAGGAGGAGGCAGGTGCAAAGCAAGCGTTCTAACACCGTCAGCAGCAATAATCCCCACCTGAGCACTGCCCGGCCACCTGCTCCCCAGGCTCAGAGATAACTCAGCCTCTAAGTCACTGCACTTCTAAGTGTTCGCTAAGTAAAGACTCATAAAAGATTCAAATTACGGTAACATCAGTAGGTATGACAATATATCAATATTTGATCACTGACAGTGATTTCTTCCGGATTCACCCCAAGGCATGCAGCCCAATCTGAAATAGCTTAGCCCAACATAATGCACCTGGTTTATGGAGAGCCTGTTCAAAGCCTTGCTGAAGATGACATCTAACTTCCTGATAACCCTCATGCCACCAGCCACCCAGCTTGTTATTAGAACCAAGGCATCCTCCAAGCTACTGAATGCTGTGCTTCTCTTTCAGTCAGCAGTTAAAATCCATAAGCTTCTCACGCAGACATTTGCCCTCAATTTACAGTGGGACTTATCATTGTAATGGGAAATTACTTTTCCCCTGCTTAGTGACACATACATCCTAAGACACACTGTGACGTGGCTGCCAAGAGGTGCAGCAGACAGGAAAAAGCAGAGATGTGCAGAAGCAAGTTTGTTAGGACGTAATGCAACTTCTCGTATGTTGGGTAAAAAAAATTAGAAAATACAGATGAGGCTTGGCTTCATTTTGCTGTTATCTAAATAGATTCATTTATAGCCTGTAAATTACAATTGTCTGCATGGCAAACATTCCTTGCTCCCCAGTCCTGATACAACAACGTTCCTTCACACTGATTGCACTACCAGGTTTTACTCTCCTGAGAGATTTTAAAGCTGCAGGTTACGGAGGTGCCACAAAACACACTGAGGGAACCATCTGCAGAAGGGAAGCCCTGCAGAAATAGAGCTTAACCAGCTGATTTATTTATCCCTTTCAAAGAAATATGCTACATGCCATTGAAAGACCTGACAGCTAAAAATCCCTGTTTACATCACTCTCGCTTTCCTGCAGGGCAGACACCCCTGGGCTAAGCAGAGATGGCAATGGGTGAGCAGTGCTGGAGTCTGAGCTCAGCTGAGAGGACTGGAAGATCATGTGTCAAGGAATAAATAATCAGTAAAAACCTCATTAGCACATAATTAAGAAGCAAAGAAAGTTATTTTAGGCTGATTTTAATACTATGCCAGGGGAAAATAAAAATAAAGGCATTGGCTTCCCCAGGTTTGCAAGGGACAAAGTTGTCCATCATGGGATGGGCATGATAAAAATGAGATAGTAAAGGAACTGGTCATTGCTGACTCCTCACATGGACCCAGCTCAACAAACTCACAGAAAAAGTCATGCCCAAACCATCAAATTCTTCCTCACCTACTCCCCCACTTTAGGAAACTGCTAAAATTCCCAAAATTCAGAGCCTACTCTCTGACCTTCAGATGAAGCAGGGAGTTACCAGTACCACCTTTCACAGTGCTGTTAGTTTCTTCTTTGGTATGATTTGGGATGAGCTGCAGGTGTCATTGTCACCACAGTGCACACAGGTAGAGAAAGGAGATGTTGGATGAAATAGGGAAAAAATGCAGGGTAGAAAATAAAGGTACCTGGACAAAATTAATGACAGGTGTGTACTGGTGGTGAAAGGTGGACCATCACAAAATTCTGAAGGTTTTTAAAACTCTTTTACTCCAGATTATGCTGAAATATTCTTAACTTTTGAATGTTTTAAATGGGGGCCGGGGGGTGGTGTTTAAAATAAAAGCATTATTTATTCCACTCTTTCAAGCAAGGGGAAAAAATAAATTTAAAAATTAAAGTCAAAGGAATCAGCAGCTTTTCTGCTAACGAGGTTATAAGACCTTTAGATGCTGCTATCTTCACTATCTATAAGCCCTTCAAACTTCACAGAAATTTAAAAAATATCTTAACAAGTCCACTTAAAAAGCCCCATCAAGAAAACAAAGTCATGGTCTCATGTATTCTAGGAGCTATAGAAATCATAATTTGCAAATTCTATAAATGTTGTTGTTCAGCATACTTCATGTCCTCAGCTTATTGACTTTGTGTGCTCCTTTTGTCAGGACTTGTCTTTTCTTCTGTTCATACACGACACCTTTTCCAAGCAAGTGCTGCCAATGGCCTACTGAGGATATTCAGGCAATAAGAGTGCAGGAAACTGTAGCAACACTGTAACTTTCATCATTCCTTAAGGTGGAACAAGGCCAAGAATATTTTAGCATATTCAGGAAGAAGAAGAAAAAAGAAAACAGCACTCAGAGAACCGTTCTACACTCTGAATGAAGAGAGTACAGTTACTTCATTCTGGATTTATTTCAGCACAACATAACAGCTTTCCACAAAGTGGTTTAGATGGGATTCCCAGGTGACTTGTTGTGTATTTAAATACTGCCTGCCTAGGATTTAAATAAACAGCTTTTATATTAATTAGAAACAAATCCTCTCAATTGGAAGGTATTAACTGTTTCTAAATTGCACACATAACACTTACTCAGACTTTGATTCAGTTACATGCTTTTAAACTTGCCAGCCACTCATAGTCTAATATGCTATAACCACAGTTTACAGCAGTACAATAAAATATTGATTCAACTGTTTTAACCTTTCATCGATCGGCATAACATGTAATTAAGTCCTAGGAGCAAGCGAGCAGCTCATTGCTAGCACATCAGCCTAGGTACATATTTACAGCCTAAGCCTAGCAGAACTGTTTTATGCATGTTTTGCAGTAATACACATGCCAATTATCTCTTTGCTGGTTTCTGATTACAGTTTAATCAAAAACACTCCACACCGCTCAGGTAGGACTGAATATAGACTGCCAGGCTCTTCATTGACCAAGTACATTGATTTCACCAGCTGAGAACCTGACTCAGATGCTTTGTACTACACTCACTGCAAAATCCCTGTAAATGGGCCTGTGGCTCCCAGAAAGCACAGGAGTTGTTAGTTCCACCTGATACTGGGAGTGCAAACTCCCTCTGAAGGCAGAGCAAAGCTGCCTGCTTCAATTCCCAGGGTTGGCTAGTAGCTTTAAAGTTTTCAGAGCCTCAGAATCATCCCTCTACATAAGGTAACTGCCTTGTCTGGCTCTTGGGAACAATGTTCTGTTTTTCTCAGCTTTGACCCCATTTGGTAAATCCATGTGGATTTTTTTTTCTGGCTGACTAGCTGAAAAAAGATGTTTTTTCTCTTGCTCTACCTCACACCATTCAAAAAAGCTAAACAGATTCTCAAAATGTTTGTGATGAGATTGAATAGGCCAAATTAATCCTTTGTGCTTGCAGCCTGTTTTTCATTAATTAGTGGAAACTCAACCTGACAATATTCAATATCACAGTTTCCAGACTAAGAGTGCATTGCTGAGATAAATGGAGTAGAAGGAAGATGTCAGTTCTTGGCATTATCATCCTCCTGTACAATAGCATTTTGTTTGTTTGTTTGTTTGAATATATATCTGATAGTGGCAGAAATTTTTTTTTTCTAGAGCCTAGGACATTTCAATACATTCATGTAAATAAAATATACAGATAAAGAAAAATGGTGATTATTCAGCTCTTCTGGAAACCTTCATAATTTTGTAAAAATCTCTCTCTTTAGGGTGCCCTCACAGACGTGTTGAACTCTGCTCCAGCCAGCTGTGAGAAGTAAAGGTGACCATGGTGAGAATATTACTTTTTCTAGATTTTGTGCCTTTCAAAAATAAACACACTGGCAAGAAATGTCAGAATTCGTTAAAATGGCTCCAGGAAAAAAAAAACAAAAAACAAAACAACAACAAACCAACCTGCTCCTGTCAAGTGAGGAGCAGGTATTAAAAAACCAAAAATAAACCAACAAACAAACAAAAGAATCCAACAAAACAATGCTAATGTCAGCCTGTCTCCTTTGTAACCTTCTTCCCTTGCTACAGAAGAGTGAAAGTTTTGCTTGAAAATCAAATCCCTGTGGGTTTGCAGCTTATTCCCTGTACACAGTGATCAAAGAGCAGGCTGTGGTTCTGAGCAGACCACAGAAATGATAGCCAGGGGCTTTGGTCTGTCAGCAAGGCTGACACCCTGCCCCAGCAGCACTGCACAACAACAACTCCATCACTTCCAGCACTTCAGGGACACCTGACTTCTTGTGCCACACAAGTCAGACTGACAGCCAATGCTTTTCTCATCCTGTTTATTCCCTTGCAACTGGAAAATAAGTCACTGTTTCTCTTTTTCAGGAATCCACCTCTCCATTAGCCATATTTTGCTGGGCTCTTGCATTACTTCTGGACACAGTTTTGCTCACTCTTGTGACAAGTGCTGTGCTCTGCACCCTATACTTATTCCTGTCATACAGCTCTTTTATAAAGCAGAATTTACCTGAATCTTTTACTAGCTGTATAAGGGGTACCTCCCAGCCCACTTGAGCAAGTAATCTTTATTTATTTAAGAAAAATTCTCCATGCTCTAAATGGATCATTTTGTATCCAATATGTCTGAACTTCAATTGCAACTTAAATGTTTAATGGCTGCCAGGGGGGTGCCTCTGGAAATCTTCTCTACAGAGTCTTTACTCTCCTAGTTTTGTTTTGATGAGTCCTATGAACACACTAATCCAAACTCTAGGCAAATTCTGTTGCCAGATCCCTTTGCTAGTGGAAAACTATAATCATCCATGGAGAACCACTGATTTGTGTCCCTTAGCAGTCTGGCTTATATGATATGAGATGAAATAGTGGCTTTTAAAGCTACTGCAGAAAACACTAGGAGGGAATTTCTCAGACTGACACCAAACTCCATTTTGCTGTCATCCTTCTTAGTGGAACATCCTTGAAAAGACATGATGCCCCACAAGAGGTGAATGGAACCTGGCGCTATCCCAGCAGGCCATCAGGAGACTTGCATCTGCATTTTCCTCATCTCTCTTTAGATCCTCTGCTGGTAATAGTATAGCTGAGATTAGATTTCAGGCTTTATTCCAGTAAGACAGATTCATCTGGCTATTTCTCCTCTAGCCAAGCAGACAAGTTCAAAAAATTGAGACCTAGAGCCAGCTTAATCGCACATCGTTTCCTAGGGAGAAGGGCTAAAAAAGAAGGAATACAAAAGAACCTCACCATATCCATATCCATAGATCAAACTTCAGGCAAACCAGCAAGGCAGAAAGACTTTGCTTGGCAAGCTTTGCTGTCAGCCATATCTAATGAAAGAATGTCTTATCTTGAACACTTCTGCTGATCCCAGCTACTGCATTATCATACAGGAGGCACAAATTTTCATACAGAGCTTGACCTTCAGGATCACAAAATATTTACCCACTTAGAAACAGCTGTCCTGAGAACTATGTAACTAGACTTACCCTGCATTTTCAAATTAAATACATTCTTATTAGGCAATACAGACACTGACAATAAGACAGACTTTACTGATTTATTTGTTTTACTAAGAATAGGGAATAAAATCATTTTGATAATGCCAAGACATTTTGCTTCTGTAAAGTTGTTCCAAAGCATAAAGAAGTGCTATTTTTTTACATGTGTACACAGAAATGAGAAAGTAACTCAAAGGGAATGAATTTCTGATTTGTGAGTTCCTCTAAACCTAGGCATGATCTCAGATGTCCCCTCTTGGCTATGTTATGACACAGACAAAGAAAGATAACAATGTTTAATTATTGTCATCAAGTCAACACCACTGCTTTAAATTCAGATAGAAACTGAACCTCACTGACCACAAAGTCTCCTGTGTGTGTTATCTCAGGGCTCTTTCTGGGACAGGAAAGTGTCAGTCCTGCACAGACCTGACTGGAGGACTCGGAGCATGTCAGCTGAAGGAGCGGGATCAAAACGACAATCAGAAGGGTGACGGGTCTTGCTGGGCTGACAGGCAGGGCGTGCATGTGGAGTGAGCACATACATGTGTACTCTGTTGCCCCTAAACTCCCTGCTGGCCCTTTTCTTGTGAGCCAGCGGGGCACCAAGCCCGCTGAGAGGACTGACTTGTGCAATTTCAATGCCCTTTAGTGATGCACAAGAACAGAGATGACAGGAAAACAGAGGGGACGGGGCATCACAAGGCTGCTGTTGATTTGCATAGCCGTGAAGACCATGATTTGCCCCCACCACGTGATTCAGGGACCAGCAATTACAGAGGTTTATACTGATAATTCTTTATAGCAAGTATTCTAAGGAGACCTCCTTTCAGACACTGCCATGTTCTAATTACAAAACAAAGCCATAGATGCCTTCAAAGTCTTGCTTAGAATCATAGAAATCCCACTGTTAGTCAGGGGGACCATCAATATGTCAGCCCAGACCCATCCTACCTCCCCTACTGCTCCTACAGATCTTTGTGGGGACCAAAGTGGTAGTAACCAGCTGCTAGTTACCTGGAGGTTTACCTCAAAAGCAGGGAAATCAGTAAGCTGATTCCCTAAAATATTCCCCTGTCTCAGTGACAACGAGCAGACTGAGGTAACACAGAAATCTGACATGGGCCACTTTCCCCAGTGACCCAAAATCCTGAAGTATTGCTTCCTTTCACCACAAAGTGTTCCCAAAACCACCATTAGAGAAAGACAGCAGAATACCCAAATGTCCTGTTCTCTCCCTTCCCAGGTTATTCTAGACGTCCATATCCAAAACCTTAACATCTTTGTTTGTGGTAATTAAATACTGAAATGCTTATCTTGATACATTTCATACTCAAAAGTAGCACCAAAACCATCCTCCAAATTTAATACTGCAAAGAAACTGCAAAATACAGCATAATATTCTGAAGACGTTAAGAAATATCCATCATGCTCTAATGTACACAAATAAATCAACACACAAATATATACCAAAAAAGAAAGTGACACCAAAATATAATGAGCATGTGCTTATGCTGACTGTTTTGCTTGTAAAGCTATTTTAACTTCCTTTAGAAATGTCTTCCTCTCTCCTTCTAGATACACACATGTGGAATGTTCAAAAAGAAACTCCCATTTGCAGCACCCAGTTTGCAAAGGGAGTTCTTGGGAAGTGAATTTCAGGGTCCATATTCTTCTTATGAGTCACTTTATCCACTGCAAAATTATTGCAATGAGAAGATTTTTTTTTTTTTTTAAAGTAAAGCACAATTAAAGTGACCTCCTTCACTTAAGTTAAAACAGGAGTGAAATGAAGAATCTGACCCATTCCTCTAATTTCACAGGATCAATAGTAATCTAGCTATGCTATTCACTTAGAGAAACCATTAATTTTGCTATGTGGCTGAAACTAGGAGGATTCAGCTTTCTTTCTCTCACTTTCCTCCCCTCTTTTTGCTCTTTGTCTATGCACCTGTTTGCACCACTTTACCATCCCATTTGAAAAACTTTGGGTAATCCTCTGGCACTAACCCTGGTGTGATAATACTCCTGTTATTCAGCAGCATAATTACAAAGGACAACACAGATAAAACATGTCTTTCACTTCTGCTGTGAATATGCCAGTTTTGCCAGTCTTCAAGGTGAATGATTTCTAAAACTTTCTGTATTTAATGTTGATCTAAATTCTTTACACAATGAAACTTCCAGCACTTCAGGGAAAAACTGTTGCTCTTGGTACATCAAAGTGGATGCTAATGGTCAAAACTTTCATAGCAGCTTTTTTAGCAACATCCCCTTCTCCAAAATACTTCTTCAACCTTGGACAGATCTGCTGAGGGACAGTTCAGTTTTAGATTTTGCTTTGACAAGGGCAAGCTACAGCAGAGAGAAGTGAAATGCTGGAACCAGGCAGCAGACCAGTGACATAGGCAGAAATAATTCCTTTAGCTGCTTCACCATAGCCTTTTGGATCTGGGTAACATCGCTAACAATTATGAATTGGGTGGTGTTCGCTTTCTTTTGGTTTTTGGGACAACTTCAACCAACTTATCTTCCACCTGCAAGAAAGTTTGTTACCCAGTTAAGAGCTCAACAATTCAGCATCTTCACATCCCTTTTTTCTCTTCTGCTTTGTTTTTTTCCCTGAGGGCAGCAGGGAAGGCAAAGCTTTCCTTTCTTCTGTGTTTCCTAGCAGGTTTGGACCCATTTGGGCTGGAATCAAGTGGGAAGAGGTGTCTTGGGTCTCTCCTCATGGATTTCAAGACCGATAGTCACTCCTGTTAAACCCAGAGGAGCATTTCCCTGAATGTCTTATGTAGATATAATGGCTGAAACATGACCCAGGAAGAAACCTCTGTCAAACATTCAGGCAACAGGGAGTATGTAGAGAGCTATAAAACAAGGTAAATTGCCCTGTACTCTCTTTTCAATAGCCTAAACAAATCATCTAAATTTAGAAACAGTTTTTCTCCACCACAGGATAGACAAATATTGTTCCCTTATGTTCCTCAGGCATGCTTTATTTTTTTCAGGCTGCTGAGCTGTTTGGGGCAGGACAACTGCTCAAGAGCCATGGTCAGCTCTGGGCCCACATCTGGACACGGTGAGGATACAGTGATGACAACAGCAGAAAATTTGACTGCTAAGAGGAATAGCAGGTAAGAACACATCCACCATGAATCTTTAAAATACTTGTGAATTTTTCTGGAACATTTGCTCAGCCAGAGAGAGCCCCAAGGACAGTGCTTTCCAGACAAGAGCCAGTCTAGCACAGCCTCCTGTGATGTCTAAGAGAAAAGAATAAAGTTTTTGATCAGTGCCTAGAAGAAAGTCAACCATATTATGTGGTCCAAGTCAGCAGGGAGAGCTTTGGGTACTCTCAAGGTCATCTCCAAACTACTGGACTTTACCTTGCACCCCAGAGACCTGAATAAGGCCTAAAGAGAAGAGGGACATCTTCAGATGGTTCTTTACAAATTTCTCAACAATCTTTCTGGCCAAACTAGGAAAATTGTCACACAATTAACACACACACAAAGGAGCAATAATTAGCCACAATGGCAGCAAAAGATAAGCTAAAACAAGGGAAAGATTACCCTCTCCATCTATAGGTTTTGCTCTTCACAGCCTGTCCCAGCATCTCAGATTGTTCTGTAACAACATCCAGTCTAAATCAAACCATGTGCAATGGGGAACAGACCTCTCTGTTCCTCAAACATATTCTTTCTAGCACTTGCAGAAAGGCAGTGATCTTCTTCCAAATCCTGTCATTTTTTGCTCAAAGAAACCATGGGACTGAGAAGTTGTCTCAATGTCTGAACCAAAACAGAAACTATCTGGATTTGCATCTTAGTGTCCACGAAAGCTTGAAATGCATAAAAAACATATCTTAAAGAGAGCACAAATAGCCTGTGTACATTTCAAGTCTATGAGGAGACTTCCAAAGTCAAGAAAAAATAACAACATCTGCGCAAAAAGGCAAAAAAGAAACCTAATGACTTAATTCTCTATACACAGGTTCATCAGGTGAAGGATGTCAGTTATTTTGTGGATGGGCATATTTTCAAAGTTTCAATTTAATTAGGATAATTTTCTAACAGTTTAGCCGTTCATCAGAACCTCATCAGGATAGAAATTGGGCAGAAACCCTTCTAGAACAGACCTGATTGTGAGAGATCTTTCATTCCATGGTCCTAGCCAGCTGGAAACACTGTGAATAGCCTCTTCAATGATATTTCAGTCTCCTGCTTTTGGACCCAGATGAAACCAGGAAGTGCTGCGAAACCATAAATACCATTAAAAGAGAGAGGGAGAAAGATTAACCAGATTTTGGCCAAGCTCCAAAACTCTGCATTTCAGGGGCAAAGGTTCAGGCTGGTTTTCACAGATCGGTTTGTCCACCTCAGTTATTTCCCACTCTTACATGATATAAAGTGCCTTTGTTTATTTTTTGCTCCCGTATACACTAAGTGCTGGTCATATTCCTTGTACATCAGGCAGTGCATGTGCAGAAAGAGAAAGAGGACTGAAAGCATGGCAAGACTCCACAGCTAATTTAGGATCAGAAACAGTGGGCGGGAGAAGCTGATTCCAGCTGCAAGGGGTTATATGGAAATATCCTTTCTAATTTTTCAAAGGCTTATCCCATGTAGCCCTTAGTTGGTCATTAGCTAGAAATAATAAATGTATTACTGATCACAAATGAATAGAGAAATTCATTGCATAGGTCAGCAGAGACAAAAAAAAAAGGGGGGTTTTGTTCAGGTTGTTAACAGAGAGAGGAGTCCATTCCCCCTTACCTGGTTCTGTGTCCTAAGAGTCAGACACATGGTAAGAGCTGGTAGAAGCAAGGAAGGAGGGCTGCTGACCCCTTCACCTCCTAGGTTTTAAAACAGCTACTCACATGCTGTTAAACATAAATGTAAGTGGTCTCCTAAGCAGAGATTGATGTATTTTCTTACATTTGGAAACACTCTTCTCAGGTGTTGAGCAACTCCTGCATCCACAGGATACCTTCAACACTCAGCCTCAACCCACAGTGTGGGGTGCTGCCTCAGGATTTGAAATTGTGTTGTAGTATCATCTGAATGGGATAAACTGACTGCTTTAGTGCCCACAGGGCTCCTGTGAAAGCACAGCCACAGATCCTGAACATACCACTTGCCTCTGCTGAAACAATACGGAGAGGACAGACACATCTGGAGCAGAGTGAAGCAACATCAACAAAAATGGCAGGTAGAAAGCAGCAAATGATTTTCCAGAAATGATTTTCAGAAAAATATATTTACTTTTCCTTTTGGGGAGAGCGGGGGAAAGGGAGCTGCACGTCCTTTACAAACAGTGCTGGCATTATTCACACTGCCAACCAAACCACTTAAGCTAAAGAACCTTTGCAGTATCACAAGTGTAGTACAAAAAACAACCAAAACCCACTTACTTCCTTTTTTTCCCCCCTGAGTATTGACATTCTTGTGCAGTATTAGGAGAGCTAATTTAGCTTCCAGTTCTAAGAATTTTTGAATCTATAGCCAGTAATTATTTGCATTCAGGGGTACAAAAGAGGAAAACAAAGCCCACAAATTCTAGCACATTCATGTGGGATTGGGAGTTGAATTAGGATCCTCACACCCCATTGAATTATCGGCCCCCCTATTAGAGCCTTATTAAAATGGTAATGATTATAATGCCAGTCATAGGCAGGCTGTCGCACCTGTCAAAAAAAAATACCCCGATTATCCTGTTCATTCAACTGTCTGGCATTCGAATCCCTGTCTCAGGTTTACTGTTCTGTGAAGTTTTTCTTTTTCTTTCTTTCTTTATGTTTTTTTCCCCTTCCTTTTTATGAAGTAAAATAAAAGATACAAGAAAAAAACACTTCCACAAAGGTGATAAAAAAAAATATCCCCTCTAATTTAGCACATCTACTACCCATGTGGTGTTAAGGTATCTAGGACAGCAGCCTGAGGAAATAGATACAATTTCACTGGACTTCTCTATAATGAGGAAGAATACAGAGGGCTACAGTAAAACCGCTTTATAAAAAGGAACACTGGTTTTTAAGAACAAAAAGAACAATTGGCCTTCCTCTTCACACACACCATTTCTACACACAGCCAGGATTACATTACTCAGAGCAGTAGAGTTTTTCTTCATACACAAAATAAACACCTCTGTTGGTTTAAAGGGACAGTCCTGAAAAGACCAACCTTAGTCCACAGGCTTTGCTAAGGAAGAAATTGCATCAATTCATTTTCTCCTTTTAAAGTAGTGAACATAGAATTTGAAATAAGCAGCACCAATCTAAGGTCTAATCATGAACACACTTAGTAAAAGGACACTGGGGCTTGAAGACCTTAGCCAGCTTTCAATTTAAAATCCTAGAGGGATTATTCCAACAACCTGTTGTTAACAGCAAAAAACCAACATTAATTTTAATAAAGATATATGGATGTTTTGCTTTCCTTATAGTAGAAAAACAAAGCAGACAAGTTCCTGAGAATTTAAGAGCTAAATCAGGTGGAGAAAAGATTAAATATTTTCCACCCTATTCAAAAGATGCCTTTTTCCTTTCCTTCAGCCTCATTGCATGAGTTTTTCAAATACCTCAGCATAAAAGAACGTCAGTGGAAGAGCATTTAGAGGCTGAATGCCTTCAATAGCATCTAAGACAGATGCTGTGTCACTGAGTGCCCTGGACCCTTTTGGGATGTGGAGCAACCAACAAAAGACTGGTTGGGTTTTGTTTGTTTTGGTTTGTTCCAGAAAAACATTTTTGATGAAACATGAAAAAAAAAAAAAACCAACAAAAAAAGCAAACAAAAAAAACCCAACCCTAGGGTTTTCTTAGCACTGGGAATAAAGAAATGTATAAGAACTGCACTTAGCAGGCATCAGCTCCTGAGTGCATAAAGCACTAGATTCATTCCTGTTTCACAGAAGTAACTAGGAAAAAAAATCCCTTTTATTTTAGAAGCCCACATATAAACTTGCAATGATTACCAGTCGAGGATGATAGGGATTGTATCTAAATGTTATTTAAGTCATTCATTGTGTTTGCAAATTCTTTTAGAAAGTATTTAGAAAGTTTTCTGAGCTCACAAAGCCAAAAGCATATTATTAAGAAGAAAGGGAACAGAATTTTAAGGATGTTGCAGTGAAAAACAAGAAGTAACCATAGAATTGTAGCAAATAAATGAGTGAGAAAACAGTATGCAACTGCTGTTTATTACCTCCTTGGTCTGAACACACATATTTTTATTTTTGTATCTGATGCTCCTCAATATTCTGTTTTCTGCTTTTTTAGATGGCAAATGCTTAACAGCAGGGATGGATGCTGCTTGTTCACTACTTGCAAAGGGAACACTGGGCCTTAGAGAGGACTTTGGAATGATGCAGTGATTCTTTACTTTAAACCACAGTTATCTCCATGCAAGTAGAGCTGGGCCAAGCTCAGAAATCCTGTCTCTAAACAATCTCATTCACTTAACCCAATCACTCACACAATCAGAGACATTTGAGCAATGTTTGAATAGTGAGAAATAAGAATCATTTCCATTCTCCACTCCTAAATTCAAGGGGTGACCAGAAGGCTGGAGCATCAAATTTAAGAAGTTTGAAGGTCAGCTGAGCTTTAGCAAAGGGCTAAGGATGTTCCGAGACTACAGCACTAACCTCACAGCACATGTTGCCTGAATTCTGCTGGCTACTCACTTTTTCTTGCCTTAACTGGCCTCTGCCAGCTCAGAGCTCCTCATCCCCCATCTCTGTCTCCTTACTGTTTGAACTGCTGGAATAAAGATCCTCACTTTTGCATGCTCAGGAGAGCTGCAGTACTCAAAGTGATAGTAGGGAGCTGCAAGTTCTTGAAGGAATGAGAGAAACTACAGAGGATGAAGAGACTGGGGCAGGATAGATGAAGGTGCTGCCTGGATTTGTTTCTGCAGGTGGCACATTGCTTGGATCAGGTGAGGAGCAGCTGGAGCAGTGGGACCACAGGCTGTTTCCCACCATCTTAATGCATCTCATCTTAGATGCTTCAATCAAA
Source organism: Certhia americana (assembly GCA_018697195.1). Lineage (NCBI taxonomy): Eukaryota > Metazoa > Chordata > Aves > Passeriformes > Certhiidae > Certhia > Certhia americana. Next base: position 52,546,863 of record CM031879.1, on the reverse strand, counting down.
CAGCTGCAAGAAAATTCAGCAATCTGTCTTCTGAGAGCATTGCTGAGTGAAAACTGGAACTGATTAAATGCTACCATAGCAATGGTGACAAATGGCTTCAACAAGAAGGGTCTCAAGATCACTTCACCAATGACTCAGTTGCCCAGAATTTGCCTTCCAGAGTCCAGAATACAAATATTTGAGGTGGTTCCCCAGGTTGCATCCTCCTCTTTGGGGCATTTTTCAGCTTGAATTTCACCAACACTCATGTGTTTCTGTAGCTTTTAATCTTGAGTGAATGACTATTGTCACCCTTGTTGATGTGGTAGCTAGAGAAACTATCCATTCCTTCCAAAAAATCCTCATCCAGAAACAGACCACCTACCCATTATTAGCCAGGGTTACCAGTTAAAAACGTATGAAGGGGGTCACATGAATGGAGAGCAGTGTGCATGTTTTATTAGTTTGAACAACAAGGGAATAGATGGATGAAAGATAAGGTAATGATTTGTGACAGGAGCCCAAAATTTGATTTCAAAAATTAAATTACCCTTCTAAGAGATCCCCAAGGAAATCTATTAAAATACCATCTTCCCCTATCCCTAAAGTATACAAAAGCTGCCTAGTAACTGTCCAGTATCACTGCCTTTGTGACATGTTGGATGATTCCCAAGACAAAAACCATATGCTGTCCAATGAATGGTAGAGCAATCAACAAGGCAAGGCTATTCTTTAAGTCACTTGCCCTAAGAAAAAGAAAAAAAAAAAGATAAACTAACAACTACACCACAAAGTTTGTGCTAAAACATAGGGTTTGATTTTGCTCACTTTGTTTCTTACCAGATAATCAGAACTACTCTGAAGTCACAAAATCACATCCCTAGAAAGTGTGAAAGGATTTTCACTTTTGAAGCTGTAGATCTCTGCACCAACGACAATCCCCCATGTTCAGAGGAGCATGCAGCAGTGAAAAGTGGGTTGCCTAATGCTTGATCATTATATTAACCCTTTCATCAGTTCCCTGGGACTGTTACTGAGCTTTCCCTCTCACAACCACTCTTCAACTATCTTGTACTATTGATATATCAACCCCATTGCATAAATCTTGTTATTTAAACCCAGAAGTTTCAAATGTGAGGCAAAGAAATAAAAGAACATATGATGAACTTCTGCATCACTGCAGAGCTAAGGGAGATCCTTGATTTGACTCAAACTAGATATAAACTTTTAGCCTAAAAATAACACTTGCAGGCAAATGCAGAATGCAAAGTAAGACTGAGCAACACAGGACTTGGGTTCTTACTTACCTATGTCACATATCAGGTGCTCAATTTGCTTACTCACCACTGAAAAATGTATCTGCTGATGATAAGAAGCCACAGTTCAGATGTGGCATTTTGAAATACCAGTGTGGTATCTGGTACAAGAAATCAATATCACTCCCTGATGTGGTTGGTATCAGGGACAAAGCTTGCTCCTGCTCAGTTGTTCAGTATAGTTCAGAATACTTCCCTCAAAGTTACTTTCATTATACATTTTATTTGAAAAAAAACAACTTCCAATCATCATCTCTTTTTGCAGTGAAACATTATGTGTTCAGATGTGATTTTAGAAGCTATGAATAAAAGGCATTTTTTGAGTGAGAAATCTCCATTTTTTGAGGCAAGCATATATTTCAGTTTACTGCTTTGTCCGCACGCCTGCTCCAAATCCACAAATTTAAGCACTCACATAAAGTTCACTGAATTTCTCTTTCAGACTACCAAAACCTCATCAAAACGTGCAGAATTTTAAGCAAAGGAGCAGTTTATGTTTAGGAAGATGTGTACAGTTAAATGTTTGCAGGACTAAGACTTAAGAGGTCTGGTATCTAGCTGCAAGGGCTATGTGCACCTCAGGGAGGAGCTTTACCAGAATGCTTTACCTACCCAGCCTGGAACATTTTCAATTCCAAACCCTTCAAGTCCATTCAAGTAATCAGCAATCTCATAAAATTACTGCAAAATTCAACAACAACAACAACAACAGAAGTAAAGAAAAATAAAATCAATTTTTTTACACAGCATGATTTCCCTTCTCTTTGAAAAAAAATTTCTAACTTAAGATAACCAAAGAAACTTCAAAGTGTGATATCTATAAATATTCCAGACACACATTCCTCTCTATATTATTGCTTATGATCCTGAAGCCAAAAACCCAGATTTGAAAACTGCTCAAACACTTCTTCAGTCTGGCCCCAAGTCTAGTTAACATTCTGTTCAGAATATCCTGCTTTGACTGTGAAAAGGAGCAGTTACCTCTTTCCTAAGCTGCTTTAGAGAGGGGCAGAAAAAAAAATAAAACTAAAAAAAAAAAAAAAAGAAAGAAAGACAGAAAAGAAAAAAGAAAAATTCTCTCCTTGAAAAGCTTGAATAGATGCATACCATTATGAGCCTGGTAGGAGTGACTGGGACAAGTACCTGAAAACACACTGAGGCCAAAACCCCCTCTGATTTACCACAGTCAAGGTTTTACTCCATTGCTCCACTACACACATCTGCACATAAATGGTGCAAAGCTGCTAACTAACCCCATGGACAGGTGGGGTCCCTGTCCTAGTATTTCTAAGGATCCCTAAAGATGTTGTTCTGATATGGGCATGCCCATTAAAGTCCTGATGTCTGGAATGGACTTAGACACCTGAACTTGCTGAGATTGCTTGTTGTGACGTTCTCCTGCTTATCTTGTCTGCAAGACTTGACAAGCAGTGATCTCTGAGCCCATCAGCACATGCAAAATGCAGCAAGGCAAGAGGAATCACCTGCCCTGCTGCAGTGTCAGCTGGGTGTAACTCTCCAATAGATAACTATGAATCTTTTATACAGCCTGGCTTTCCTAAGCCAGTCCTTTGTGATTGCAGAAGATCTCAATGTGGTAACAGGAAACAATACTTACACAATCAGTGGTTTGTGACTGGTTTTGAATGGCAATGATCACATAAAACGTGGTGTAAAAATGGTCATAGTATTTTCCATTACCTTTGATGTTGGAGACACTTCAGCTCTACCCCAAAACTTTTGTCAGGAAATGTGTTTGATACACCTGCAATGCTTCTTGGTACTTTTGTAATAATCTGGGCCATAAAGTGGATACCGACCTGTTAGGGAAAAAGGGTAAAGACAGTAATTTTTTTCCCATTCTTATTATTGCAACAGGTAAAAAGAGAAGCCTCTAGTTGATATACAATGTAAAATGGAATAGGAGACCATTTCTCAGTGCTTGCACTGAAAAGCATCTTTGGCTGTGATTGTGGTTTATGAAAAGCTTAACGTTTCAGTGACAGACATAAAAAGAAATCACCTTTACTTTTCTTATGAACACTTTTAAATTCCTTATAGCTTCCTGGCATGTTAAAATGACTGGGAAGAGACTAGGATACTTACAGAGATTTCCAAATGTTTCCAAATCAAAGTCTCTTGGATCACTTGGACGATGCTTGTGGTGTATGCAGAATGTCTGGCCAGTAGTCAGTACACAATAAATGAATGTCTGATTTGCCTAGGAGTCAAGCAGGTAGGATTCAGCCCGACCACTGGAGTTATAGGGAAGAACATGACACCATAGAAGTAATAAAATAACTGACAAACACACACACACACACACACACACACACACACACACGCACACACACACACACACACACGTTTTAGCTTTGATTCTCCTCTCTGACTTTAACAGTGTGACCCTGGTAATGCCACTACGTCTTCAAATGTCATACTCCCAGGCGTGAAACATCCATTCCTTCTCCATTTAGCACAACAAGGGCTAAATGCTAACCTAATACAAATAACAAGCAGCAGGTGTGTGCTTCCAGGGAGCATTTTGCCAGTCCTGTATCCGGTTTACCAGGAAAAAATGCTGGTTATCCCCATGAATGGAAGGAGGGGGGCTCACCAGGGGCACCCTCTCCCTATACTCCCTATACCTCTCCCTATGCTATACACAAGAGCTGCCCGTGCCTCCTTGCCAAAGCCAAGGGATTGTTTCCAAATCTGTGAGCCAAAAGTGTGATCATACTTTTTTTGGACACCTCTCCATTTCCCTGGTTGCTCCTTTCTACACATCTCGTTCCAGCAGAAATCTCATTGTCTCTTATCTTTCCTCTACAGGATCTTGTCTATTTTTAGCCAGACCAAGGTTGGATTTTATTTCCTCTTCTTTCCCTTCATCCAGTCCCCTCACCACAGCCCCCACCACCACCATCCTATGCATTTGCAACAGAAGTGTAAACTTCAGAAACTATTTGTATTTCATGGGCATTCACACATCATGCCAAAACGATGGCCCAAAAGTTTGGCGGGTAATCTCAACCCCAGAATTCGTGAGCTGATGATGAATGGCTGTGAAGCCTTTGTGATTGCTCAGGCTCCATTGTGGCTGGAACAATGGAGGAGGACACAAGTCTGGCTCAGGAGAGCAACGGATAAAACTGTTGGGGAGAATGGCGGGCTCCTGCCGACATGACCACTTGTTGACATTGAAAGGATTCAAAAACAAGTGAGCAGAAACAGAAACGATTCTGTTCGGTGAGGCTATTAGTTGCAACGTGTGGCAGTGGAGCGGTCACTCCTGATGTGTTTCCTTGCTAATGAGCCCTGAATGCCCTATTAAACTGGGATGCTATAGGGCCAGGGCCACTGGGACAATGCTATGCATGAGCGACTCCCCCAGCACCTATTGGCTGCCCGCATGAAGGAAGCAACTGGCAACACTCAGATTTAAACGGGGCTGACAGTACAGTTAAATGATCATTAATTAGAGTTGCTGAACAGATAGAGACTCAAAGCAATTCCTAATGACAAGATAACAGTCTAGTAGTGCTCAGCTTTGAGCAAGTTCAAGCTCAGACCCCATCTTGGTCTTTGTACTGTACATGACGGGTGTCAAGTCAATTTTTGTTTCTTTCCTGTATTCACAAACCATAAGAAATCATGACTGTGTTGAGGCAGTAATAGAGATTTTTATATGTAAGGGTGAAAATAAACCTGTGTTAAGATTAGATTTTGTGCAGAGAGGTTCACATCAGAAAATGAAAAAGAGGACAGTAAAAAGAATCACTCTTCTATTAACATGTTTGGAAGTGAATCCAAAAGGAAGCCACCACTCACCTATTTTCTGTGCTCCTTCATCAGCCTCTCTCCCCAGTACTTAACACGATCTATTAATCCAACTTCACCCTTTCTCAAACCCCTGGTTTGTTCAATGGGTCACTCAATACTAATCTGGGAAGAAAACACAGAATCAAACTACCAGGCATTAGAAGCAACAAGTCAGAATGAGACATGAACTCTGACTTGAGGGCATCATCCCCTTCCATGAGAAGAGCCTTTCCCCAAAAGCACATTATATCCTGATCAGCAGGTCCTGGGTTGGCTGCATCATTCTGTGAAAAAACTTGTATGGTCCCTCCTGGCATCAGGGTATTGGATTAGCACGAGTCTGGTTTCCTACAAGAAATCCTGTTCACTGAGATTATTATAGACTATACCCAGTATAGGATACAGCACAGTATGAACTGGTTCAACAATACACAATATGACTCCTAAAAGCTTACAGGCCCAGGGCACTTGTGGAAATTCTCCCACCAGGGAGTGAAGTGGTGAGACAGGCAATGTACATTTATGATTAGAACAGTGAAGATCAGAATTTGGCATTTGCACTTTCATTTGGCATTCAGGGTTTTGTTAAGATGTCTTCTTAAACTGTGAAAAGTATTCTGCAATAGCCACTTTAGTTCCACAATAGGTTATGTAGGAACACATGTACACATGTCATACTGCAAACTAAGAATAAGTTTCTTGATTGAAACACAAGATTACATAAACTCTTAGCAGCACATTGTTCTAAAATTTTTTATAACTCTATTTGCATTTTTTAACAAAGATGCTGTAAAGAGGGAGATAGATCATAGCTATGACAAGATTGTTGCAGACTGTTGAGCAACTTACTTTAGCAATTATTCATATTTCTTATAAAATTCTCTAATATGATGCATACAATATAACAACAGTACATTCTGTGAATCTTAAAACACCTCCACATAGCCCCTAATACAAGAAGTATTGGTCCAGATGATTTCTGAGGCAGCACTGAATGCAACTGCCAAGTAAACAATTTTTTTCTTTCATTTCTTCCCTCCTCATCTCTGTTGAAAGGAATGGCCTGTGTCATAGTAAATGCTATTATATCACCCAAGAAATGAGTCACGTTCTTATCATAGAAGAGTTTTGGGAGGAGGGGAGATTGTTGTTCTTTTCCTTTGCAAATCAGGCTGTGAAAGCTTTCCCCAGAACACGCAATCTAGATCCAGAGTATTAGTTTCTCCAAAGGGAAAGGAGATAAATTACAGTCAAGCCTGGGATTGTGGCAGGAATATTGTTCTCCCTTTAGCAGCAAGGCAGCAAACATTGCTCTACAATCACTACTGAGGTACAAAACAACTTTTGAAAAGATATTCTTCATAGCAAGTTCTAAACCCTGATTTCAAAGTGTAAAATTTTCCCAGCTAAAGAGGAATCAGAAAGATTCAAGGAATAGTATTACTTTTCAGGTAATGGGGGGTGTTGCTTCACTGGTCACTCACTGAGCAGGTGAGTGAAGAGGAGGATGAGGCTGCCTCACTTCCTCTTTATTTCCCCCTTCTTCCTCCACAGTGCTGCTAGAAGCCTTCTAACACATACAGACACAGCAGCAGAGGGTGATGGACTTACATTTTGATCCATTAAATGCTGGGTCAGGACATGGCAAAACTCACTCTGACATCATGAGGTTGGGGGTCTATTTCACAGAGGCAGCAGGTGGTCAGCTCTTTGTCTGGCAGGAAAGGCAGCCTATCTACATATAATTCCAGCACTGAGACTCTCAATCACATCTGAATTTTCAGATGTCCCAAGAAAATCTGTTAATTTCTGACTTCTAGGCATTAAACATAGCCTCAGACAATAACTCTTGAGATTTGTAGACCCTGTCATAACGTTTTATTTTTTTCAATGAAGAAATTTTAGTCACCTACCTAGAACTGTGAAATAACAGGATTGATTGACAAAGTGAAAACACAGCCTAATATCTTGTATTCTTCTGAAGACACTCACTGATTTTATAATTCTCTGGAGCTTTATATGACATATTCTGTGAGACTTTACACAAAGCAGGTAAAAACATGAGGAGACATTGTGAGAAACACAAGGGGAGGCAGTGACATCGCTATGGATTTGACTGTTTGCGTGTTTATTTCTATTTGAAGTTTTACAGAAACTGAGAGACAACTGTGCCATTGAGTTCTTGCCTCAGAGAACATGTAAATCAGCTTGTAGTAGTAATATTTGTACAACAATCTCCATTTTCCTTTTCTAGTTCAGGCCTCTGTCATGCATGTGGTGGCTGCAACGTCCTGAGGTTCCAGCAGAGAGGGGCCCCAGGATGATGGGTGCAGGATGAACATACAGGCTTTAAAATCCACACAATAATTACATCCTCCTCTTGGTGAAGGGATCATTGAGGAGCAGTATTGTGCATTTATCTCCCCCTCTTTTAGTGCCTGGGCTGAGCTCTCTTTAAGCCTAACCGGACATTTGCAACACGCCCTCAGTGGAGGATATACCTGCATAATCTCCATACACAAGGACTGATCAGAAAATGGGATGGCTCCTTCAGGGAGGCTCTGAGGCCACATTGTGCTGGCCAGATGAGGATCTCTGAGGGCCAGCATTGCCAGAGCATAGCTGACAGGCCCCATGAGCAGTGGTTGGGGTTGAGACCTCCGCAACAGCAAGGTAGAGAACTGTAGCATCCCAGAAACCCCCTTGCCTCATCTAGAGAAGGAGAGGAATGTCTGATCTATGCACACTTTGTCCCAGTGGGTTTAAGTTCTTCCCTTTTTCTAAAGCAGTCCTACAGCTTTCAGATCAGACTGTGCTTCCTCCATGGCACTGAGGCAGTCTGCTAGACTGAGCTTTTTTATGAAAAAAATAAACAAACTCTGCTCTTTTGCATATGCTGGACTTTGTTTTAGTTGTTAAGATCAGGAAAAATAACATTTCATTTAAGGTAAGCTGGGAGGAAATATGTAGCCAGCCTTCCTACACACCTGATGTATCTGTTACAAATCTCATCTGTTGATTTAAACCTCAGTGTTCATTTATAGTCTGAGATGAAAACCAGCACCAAAACAAGCCCCACTTTTGTCAAAGAATATTCAAAGGAATGTCATGTCAGCAAAACTTCAATGAAAGCAAGGAGCATTGAGATGCATAAAACTATAATGTCTCCAGTCCCACATAGTTCTGTACCATATGGCCAGAGAGAAGCAGATGGGCCAGGTCACAGCGGGGGAAGAGAGGGAGAGACTCGGGATTGTTTATCTGACCCAGTGGGCCAACACTAACAGACTGTCCCCAGTGACCAGGCCATTATTAACAGAAAGAGTTGATAAGAACGTGATCCCCACATTTATTTGCCCTCAGGTAGTTTTCACTTGTGATGCCCGATGAAAATGACCTTTTTTTTTTGGCAGATGTTTATTTTGGGGCTGGAACATTTGACTCACAAAGAAGCCATGAATTGCACTGCACTTGTCTTTTATTGATTTTAGATGCCAGCTATTTCTATCTGTTTACTTGACTAAAGTTCAGAAACTTATTTGTCTAAACAAGACAAAGTCAGAATAAATAATGCAAATTTTAAAAAAATTATTATTATTATTATTATTATTATTGCTGTTACATGGCTGTGTAAACATCAGCCCAGCACAAATAAATCAGAATAGCATGGGTATTGCCAGAGAAATTCTGAGATGTCTGATATGATTTCAGCAAGAGGGTTCTATTTTACTGTGTTTCTCAGTGAGCTGCCCAGTATTAGCAATAAGAAAAGTTCCCCAAATTATTAAAGTTCAAGGTATAGTTACCTAAACATTACATGGAAAGCTATTTGGAGGCATTATTGCAAGGGAAAAGAACCCCAACAGCAAAAAGATACAAAATTGCACGAAAAGAACTTGCATAGAAAATTTGGAGACAGAAGTCAGCTATTTCTGGTTATCATTCAAAGATGCCAAATATTTCACCTGAGATGCAGAATGGACCCATTTAGGGTAGTAACAGCGCAGGTTTCACTCATAAGATTATCTCTGCTGGATTTCATGGCTTTTCCTCTCAAACACCTTACAGCTCCCAGCTGACACCTTCCTGAAGGACTAAGTACACTACTCTCAACTTTGCACCTGAGATGGCACCACAGGAGAGCTCAGCATCTGCCCCACGGTGGGTGCAGAGTTCCTGACCTCCTGGATCCTGACCCCTCAAGTCACAGCCACCCTTGTTGCTGCTGCTGAAGGAGGGACCTCAGCCATGAACATGAGGGACCAATGTTCTCGCTAGGGCCGGGTTCCCCTGTGCTTGCAGCAGTGGGGATCCTGTCACTGCTTGGTATCGCCAACCAGCTGGAACATTTACCAAAGTTTTGCCCAGGACTGATGGTGTCAGTCAGGATGCTGACATTTCTTTTGAGGAAGTTATTTCTTAGCTGTGCCACTTAGATAAACTATAGGTGGAGATGGAGAAGCCAGTTTTACAATGATATCATTTGCTCATCCCATTCTAGGTTGCTTTGTAAAATGAAAACTTTGCTGACCAGATATTGTTATACCTTTATATATTGTTATGCACAACTAACTAGTTATTATGGGCTGCAAAAGCAGGAAAGCTGTGTGTCCAGAATCTCTAAATCTTGTTAAAATGGCCATTTAGGACAGGGGTCACTCTAATTAAAGCAGAGACTTATTGCTGCTAAATGACATTACTAGAGCTCATATAATTTAGGTAGATAGTTACCTCTTGCTGAGCTTGGAGCCTCTTGCTGACCTTGATGTGCCTCCCTTACCTCAATACCACCATCCTTGGCAAACTCAGCACTTGCACAGAGATTTGGCATGGGGAGGGGTGATTTTCTGTGTCCCAAAGGTGCAATGGAAGGTCTCTTGGGCCTCCCTGTGTTACAGCACTTACTCAAGGTTAGAGATGTGCTGAGGGAGGAGGGGGGGTGTCTGCATGTGTGCATCTGCATATGGGTAGGGGCAGTGGAAAAAGGGGCAATAAAGCCCTTCAAAGAGAATTTTTTACCTACAGGCTAGTCTACACCATTTACCAGTGTTTGGATCTGTGGACTAGCTCTGGGTTAGGATCCAATGCAAATGTGGCTGAGAACACATTTTGCTGAGTGATATATAACATAACTACTCTTGGCAGACTTTGAGGGCTGGAATTAAACTTTTCCACTATTGACTTCCAATGGGACAAGTATTCCTAAACTACAGCATGTAAGGAAAGACCATTCCTCATCTGTAGAGGTTTCAGAGCCTCTCCAAGAAAGGAAAGGGGGCATATTTATTGGCTTACTTATTGGGTTTCTCCCTCTGCTGAAAATTGTAAGGTTCCTACTAAAAATTAAGGTTATTCAAGGAAATTCCAATATTTCTGGGTAAATGAAGTCCTGGAGCCCCTGCTATGGGCATGGGTGTGAGGACACAGTACCTCTGGACATGCCCCAGTGGAGCTGGTAACCCTACAGTGGGAGACACATAGCCACCTACCTCGCCGTACACTGCCAGATTTCACAGAGTGACAGAGAGATACAGCATAGTCACAACAGACTCCCTTTACTTTCAGTTCCATGGAGGCTCATTTAACATCATCCCTACTTTAGTAATGTACTTTTGCACTTGTGCCTCTGAAGTAACTTAATCCAATTATTATTTTTTAGCCTAATCTTAAAAATACTATAAACCAGCTCTGGTTTGAATACCTGACTGATTTGCCTTAAAGATGTTCTTTGCTCTTCTGAACTGTCTTTACTCCCCATTTCCCCTACTTTAAGAAAAAGCTTCCATTGACTGGTCAGACACAGAAATGTTTCTGAAAGGCAAGACTTCTGGGAAAGGGAATGATATATTCAGAAACTTCCTAGAAATGACAAAAAGCTATATGAGGGTGCCAAAACTCTGGTCACTTACAAGAACTCTTTCAGCATACGTACAGAAGCAAGAATGGCAAAGAACAAAGAAAACAGAAGATGTAAAGAGGGCAAGAAAACTAATTCCCCAAGTATTAAATGTTTAGGGACAGAATATTGGTCATTTAGTACAAGTGATTTCCCCTGCTCACTGGGAATGCAATAGAAACAAAAATAAAAGTATAACTTTGCTCAATATATATTGTCCCAGCTTGATGCTGCAAAGTACATTTCATTACAAGCCAAAAGAACAGCCCTCACTGATGCTTGCTCGAATGTCTCAATTTCTGGATTAAGCTGTCCCATTGTTTTGAAGCATAGTTATGGTTTAGAGATCAATGGGACATAGACTATCCTAATCTACTATGAACAGCCCATAGCAGAGAAGGGATATTCTGCACTAGAGAGCCATCTAAGTCTTCTAATTACTTTGGCTACTGATAGATTGGCTCTTACCCCCTTGAATTCCTTTGTCACTGAGGAGTTAAAATTCATGAGCGTCTATGCTGCTGAATGCTTACTCCAGTGCTGCTATTTTCTGCGTCAAGCTAGCCATCACTGCAAAGAGTCGGAGGTCTGTCAGGCCATCTGTTACATAATAGTCAACAATCTCTAAAATCTGGGGAAACTGAGATGGAGAGAGCAAAGATGATGAAGGGTTTAAAAAGAACAGATTGCTGCCTTGCTTGGAAGGGAGGGAGGCAGGGGGAAGGGGGGAAGGCTGGATAAAAAGTCCTGATGGAAGCAGAGACAAACCCGATTAGCACAGCCAGCAAAACAATCCCCCCCAAATATTAATGCTTTCTCCAAAGAAGTTGACAAGGACACCAGACTGGTGGGGGAAAAAATGCTTTAGGGCAGGAAAGCTGAAGGAGGCCACGAAAAATTACAGCTGTAGTTCAGGCATTGCCATACACAAGTAGACACTGAAGAAAATTTTAAAACATTCTCTAAATCAGTAAAGAAGTCCACCACAAATATTTCTGTCTCTGTGTTTTACAGAGTACTCTTACTGCACCACAAGAAACTAAGTGTAATATTTTCATTCCACTCTTTTCTTTTCCTCCTTTCTCCCTTCCTTTGCAAAGGAGGTGTTTGCTGATTTTAGGCATCAGAACGGTGATGACTTGCAAGTAGGGCTCAGCCACCACATATTTGTCTTGCTTTGTGTCCACATTTCAAAAAAGACTGACAATATCTGGTGCAAAATGCTCTCAGGAGATGTAGTATATATTTAACTGCATCTGCAGCCACTGAAATCGTACCAGCAGTCATACTGGCAGGGTGAGCCACCCAGCTGCATTTAAACTCTCTTAACATGAGCTGACTTTTAGTCTGCTCTGTCCAGTTCTGTTCTTCTCCTTGCTCCCCTGGCTAAAAGCTTGCAGAGCTTACTCTACCAGCAGCAATAATGCCAGTGTCTTCTTGATTTCCTTGTCATATGGGGATGTGCCAGAATAAACACAGTGAAGATCTCACCACCAGACTCCTTAGAGATTCCACCAAATGGATGTCCTTTCTACATCAAGGTAAAAATTTTACCCCCAGACTCTTCTGACATGAAAAACCACTGAGAAACTGTCTTAGGACAGTTTTGGGGAAATAGTTTCTGCTTTAAGAGAAATGAGAAGCAACAAGCAGCCTTTAGATTTTGGTTCTGTCAACCCTCTGCCTTTCAGGGATGAGTTCCTGTCCACAGGACTCAGAAGCCTCTCACAACATGAAAACACATGGACTTCACTCCTTTAAAGTTCGTGTGCTTCAGAGCATTTCTTCAGACCACACTGGAGTTGTATGTGCTCTCTTGCTCAAGAGCTTTGCTTTATTATCCCTTTGAGCAAATAATTTTGAAACTACAGCGGAAAACACAATACATAGCAGTTGAGGAAGGGAGAGGAAAGGGATAATTTCTGAATGCATGTATGCAGACAACTAAAGATGCAGGGATAACTTTGCAAGTTAACTTTTCCTATGACAGTAACCATTCCCAAAGCAAACACATCATAATGGAAGCAATTAAAATCTGTGTTCATTCACTCATTGTTGTTATATTGGTTAAGGTGGTTCATTAACGGATCTGCAAGTGGATAGTGTAATGCATGCCTCTCAGCTGCATTAATAGATCACATAAGATAATGCTGACAGATGGAAAAGATGAGCTTTATAAGTCTGATAAGAATAAACAATAAATGCAGGCAGTGCTGAACTGGATTACCATAGTGCCACATGAGTTGTGTAATGATGTTAGCACTGGCGCCTGCCTCAGAGCTGATGCTTCAGAATACTAACATTGAGCCACTTGATACGTGTTTGATGTCTAAACAAGTCACATCCTTTGCTGAGAGGAACAAATTGCGATGGAGACTGGCTGTGGGGCTTCAAGTTTCAGATAAAAATCTGTCCAGAAGAATTCCATACAAATAATTGTCCAAAAGACTTTCTACTTTTAATCATATGAAATATGTGGTTCGACCCTTTTTACTTCTTTTGTTGGTGGTTTTTTTTTAAACATCCAAATAACTTGGTCCCTGCTCTAGAGCTAAAGCCTTGTCTAACATTTCGTGCTGGGAATGCAAAGCAGGGCACCAAGTACAGTAGTACAAATAACACTTTATTTACAGTTTCATGGCTTTCAGATTTCCTGTCTCCATAATCACTTCCTACTAATTTCCTTCTATTTTGTTTGAAATGGTAGTCTTTTCAAAGAAAGTGCCCAAAGAAACAACGCCTTTGTAAGGTTTGGATTAAATCACGGAGGTTTTTTATACTTCTTTTTCAGTATTTCCCAGTACCGTTTTTCTGCGTTAACAGAGTTTGTGCTGTATGTCTGGATGGTTCAAACAGGACCGTGATAAGAGAACTGCAAAAAGGCCAGCACTGAAGGGCCAAAGTCTCAGCTGGAGGAAGCTGGCACAGCTCCACTGATGTGCATCAGCTACAAACCACCACCATTTGAAGAGCCAAATAAATGTTCTGATGCTGGACATGAAAAAATTTCAAGCTCTACCATGACACTTGGAAAATTTACTAATATTTGAGCACATACAAAACATTAAGTTAAAATCAAATATTGTTGGGCTGTAGTAAGTAAATTAAGGCACTACCACAGAAGTGGAGTTTCTATACAGGGAGACTTTCTCAATCTGAAATTAAATCCACAGAGTATTTGAAATATTTTTATCGTGTCTAGTGGTTTCAGTTGCCTTATGAGCAACATCTCCTACAGCTATATTTAGACTCCCGTACATTATGCCAAGTTGGCTGACCAAAATGGGACAGATACCAAGTCCTCTGTCACTTTTCAAAATGAAGCTAACAGTTGAAAAAAGAAAAAAAAATCTGTGCAAAGACATAACATTAGGTAGCATGAGTAAACTGTACACTTTGGGTTATCTTCTTGTTCTATCCCAACTACCTGGCCAAAATTACCTGTCTAAAAATGAAGGCATACACCCCATTTCCACTGCTGAACTCTGACCTTCCCCTTGCTTCAGAGCTCTGATTTCTCTCCAGGCCTTTCAGACCTTGAACACTACTCTTACTTCCAATAACTGGTAGAAAAGGGACTCGTTACTTAATTTATTAGTGGGTTATGCAAAGAATTGTTTAATAAAAGAAAAGATCTTCACACATGTGCCAGTGCTGCTGGTGAAGTTGCTTTCCTTTATATAAGAGGAATGTTGACCAATCAAATATCACAGCAAACATTAAAGGTATGAATACTGGAAATGCCAGTATTTGCCACCCTTCTCACACTTTTCCAGGAATGGATCTATTGACTTTACTTACAGTGTAAGTCAATAAAAAGCGATTTCTTTCAAGGCCATCAAATCTTTCTAGGGGTTCAAATACCCATCTCATCAGCATCCTCCTGCAAGAACACTTACAATATTAGTTTTCATAAAATTAGACAGTCTCCTCTGGGCAGAACTCCAGTGTCTCGGAGTGTGGCTTTTACAATGTGCAGTTAAGCTCAGCTTTCATTTTTCAAGTTGAGGGGAACCCTCAAAACCTCTTTCTCTTTCCCTTCACTGAACACAAAAGCACGGTAGTTTGGCTTCTTTTGGCTCCACACCACCTTCCTCACCAATTAGTCCTTTCTCAATACATAATGCAACAGTAGTAATAGTAGTAGTAGAAGAACTTTGAAAATTCAAAAATTTTATGAATATACAGAAATTCTGAAAGAAAGGAGGGAATTTAGGTCTGTCTATGGTATTCCATTACACTGAGTTAAAATACACTACAGTCTTTCTATAGAGATATTAATATTCATTATTTCTCTTATTGAGATGATACACCAGATATTTACAGATTTATTTAGATTGCACAATCTAAATGGCTTTTGATTTTCTGGAGGGGACATAGAGAAGAAAAGATATAGGCAAAAATTGATGTGATTTACAGCTTCTTTTATACAAATCAACCCTTTTTACTTATAAGTCATTCACATACAAGACTATTACCTTTCTCTTTTTTTTTTTTTCCTCACCCCAGCTGTCTCCCATGGAGCTCCAGTGCTCACCTGGCTAATTATAAGGAGCACCCAGGTTTTCACTGGAGAAGTCCTTACCATAATCTCTAGGACATTTACTAGATTTGAAAAATCCAAGTCGCATGGGAGATGATGATCATGTCTGCATCATAAACTGGAGGTCAGTGCAGAGATTTCACAGCTGCTGGATCCCAGAACAGCTATCCCCCATTTCAGTGCCCCACAGTCCACAACAACTAGTATGTGTTTGGGAGCAAGTTATCACCAGTCAGGGCAGTGCTGCAGCTGAGTCCACAAACAACATCCTCCACAGAACACGTTACACTGCACCTTCTAACACAGCTACTGAGTGTCTGGTCCTGTTTGCCTCACACCCAGCTGGGTTGGCTCCCTCTAGACCATAGATCCTTACACTTACACTTTGAGGTTTACATAAATTAAGGTAAGTAAATGTGGTCTGTGGAGAAAATGTGGTCATATTGTTCTTTTATTACACTGGAAGTTTTACCAATATTATCTGTCTTAGATTGGCCTAGTGAAAATACACGTTCCTCAAAGGATCATTATAAAACGTTCCCTCTTCAGATTCAACAGATAGGACAGGGTGTAGGATTGTGAGCTCTCTTAAAACTCTGTATTCAATCTTCTGTTTACTGTCTCCAGGAGTTAGAGCAGAAGTGAGATCAATTGTCTCTCATTGTAGTGATAGACAGAAAGACTTTTCTGGAGAAAAATATAAATAGTGGGAGGACTGATCCCTTAAAGACGTTTATCAGCCTCTGATGATCCTAGAACCTTCAAAACTAACTAGCAATGACAATTAAAAAATCCCAAATTAACTACTCCATGGTTAATTAGGTCTTGTTTACAAACCAGGAATGTCTTTTCTTCAGGAAAAGGAGAAGGACATAAAAACTGAAGTTGTAATGCAGACACTGGGCAAAAAGAGAATAGTTTGTGTTCTATGGGGAGAGAGAGCAAATCTGGAGGCATTCCATGCTTCTTATAATCACAAAGTTGTGGATCCCCTCCCCTGATCTCAAGTTCACCAGCTGCACTGGTTTATACTTGCAGTTCAGTCAAGATGATAGTGAAGTAATAGCATTCAGGAAATGACACATAGAAAGGAAGAATCAAGTGAAAAAGCAGTATCAGGCATAGCCTGAAATTTGAGCAACCTACTTCAATCAACTTTATATCCCAAGTAAGGGTGAGAGCTTAGCCAAGCTCTTTAAGTATGCCTTTGATCTGTTCAGATGCTCGAGAGAGTCCAAGACCAAAAACCTAGCACCAAGGGGAACTTTTTTCAAGAGAAAGGTGCTCTTCAGGTCCCCACTGAATGAGAAAAGGGGCAGAAGCTGAGTGGGAGGTGTTCTCCAGCTGTGGAGAGATGCAAACACTTTGCTGCTGTCCTAATATTTCACACCCCAGACCAGGCCACAAGACAAACAAACCGGGTGTTGTTTCAACAGTCTCATTTGACATGGTCTAACACTACAAGAAGTGAAAGAAAACCTTAGCACCCCTCCCACCCCCCTCCTTGGACCAATTGAGCTGTCACTGTCTGCACAGAAAGTGATTGTTCAGTCAAAACCACATTTCGGCCTGATGTAAACAGGACAGTCTTGAAAAGTGGAGTTTCCTTTTGTGCCTCCCCTCCAAGGGGAGTGAATGGCATCAAGAGAAGCAAGGAGGGAGGGAGGTGACCACTGTGCACCATCAGCACTCCATGCTGTCTGCTCTGCAGCTCACCCTCAGCAGCCAGTTGTGGCCTTGCCAGTGGGGTGAAGAGTCTTGTTCAGGCAGTGACAGATATTTTCAGGGGGAAATATTCAGAGGGAGCTGGAAGAAAGTGTTGGGGTGATGAAGTTTCAAAACCAGAGCTTTGCTAAGCAGCAGGTTGCAACCTTTGGTTAAAGTTTATCTTGCAGAGGTTGGTAGCTTAGCAACAAGGAGTTTTTTCATTTGTTTTGTACAAGCAGAAGAAGCAGCATCAGGCATGTCAGAGGAGCATCAGATGTGTCAAGGTGTCAGGGGAGAATCACTGGGGAGCAGTAATTTGCAGCAAGGATGAGCAGGGATACCCATCTCCAGCAATACGGGACTCTTCTTCACACATGAGAATGAGATTGTCAGCACATAGAAAGGATTTTCAAGACCCGATCCAGCGTAAAGTCACTCGCATTTAATTTTACTATTTTCAGTTTTAAAGGTGTCCATGAAGTAAATGTCATGGAGTTGACTTCCTATTCTGAAGAGTATCTCTGACTACTAAAGTTCACTTTAATTTGGGTGCAGAATAATGTAATATATGAGTGGAAAAAAAAAAGCAAGTCATATATGCAAGTAGCAAACAGTTCTTCTGCTATCAGGTAGACTGGGACTTTGTATCTTGGGGAGATTTTTCAAGCTAACTGAACTATTTATCCCTGTCCCCATTCAGCATCTTTTCAGGCAGCAGTTTTCACTTTTGGCTCAGTACTGAAAATCAACAGTGAAGAGGCTGTCACATCCCACTATATCACGTCCTTCATACACTTCCTTATGAACATGCATACACAGCCAGTATCTCTTTCTGTTCAAGTCAATAAATATTTTGATGGTTAATACCAGTAATACCAGTACATTTCACAAATTCCCAACAGAGAAAATACAGCATCAGAGAGGAAGAGATGCCCTAATTAATCACAGGTAATGATCTTGGGTTCTCACTAAATGTTTATATCCCTACGTCCACAAATGAATTCATTATGTAATAAGAGCACAGCAGAAAGCACACGTTACACAGCTGGTCTGATGTACAGCTCTGATGCACAGCATAGGTGACCCTCTGCTCCAGTAAGTTTTCACCTTAAAAAGGTAAGAAGCCAGGTTTATCCAGAAATTTCCATTCATCAGAACTAAAGGCAAGCAAAGCAGGAGCTTTGCCTTACACCAGCAGGTGCCTGGGGAACCACTCAGTGCCCCCATGGGACACTGCCTGCTCTCCATGTACCTGCCAGACATACAGTGAAAGAAAGGCAGGGCTCCAAAGAAGAGGGGAGATTTCACCATTAATGCAAGGACATTCCTCTTAGACACTTTGAAAGAGAAGCAAACTATGCAGAAATGCCCTCTGCAGCTAGGCAGATTTGTGCAAACAGCCCTCAGACCACAGGCTGACACAGGTCTTACTGACACTGGCAGCACCACAGGGTCATTTGCACACAGATGGCCTGGGCCTGGCAGCACATTAAGGACTAAGGCTTTTGTTACACTCTGCCACAAAGCTCTGGTTGTTTGGAAGTGTGCTTGAGCAAGCTCAGTTATCGATGTGAAAACGAATGTAACCGAGTGACTAGAAAACATAGTCCCTTCTTCTTATCCAGTCACTAAACCACTTTTCACCGTCTTGGAAAATACTGGGTTTTCTGCAAAAGATTGTGGAAATAGAGCAAAGTGGACTTAGGACACCACTAGGATCAGCTTGCCAGCTACTAGCATTCAACCATCTTGAAATGGAGACTTCTGCTCCAGAAGTCTGGTGAACAGGTTATGAGTTGGTAATGCTGGGGGCAGGGGAAGGTAAAGTGTTGCTGTATTGCTGATTTTAGTTTTATGTATACAACTTCTGTCTCTTTTAGACACACAAATACGCATCTCTCACAATATAAGTGCTACACAGCATCATTGATTTTGCCAGGTTGCACAAATATTTTTCCTAAGAAACCAAGTATTTCCTCTGCTTGCATGAGCTCACAATAAACAGAAGGTTCCAGCAGATCTACAGTGGCACCTTACCTGAAAAAAATTTCATTGTCCAATTTCATCTCTCCCAAAGCTTTCAAAGGATCAGAAACATGGAAACAAATGTTCACACCTTAAGAATTCCATTGGATTTAAAACTTCCAGCCCACCAAATGAAAATCTTCCATAACAATGATCCATGTCATCAACAACTGAAATTTTAGGACCAGCCTTGTTTTCTTGAAAGGAAAACTTGTTTCCTTATATCCGTTTGTGATGTTTTGCAGATCTACAGAAGGTCTTCCACTTCTGCAGTGGGGCCAAAACACCTTCATTATGTGAAGCACAACCCAATAAAATGTCCCAACCATGATGAGAGAGAGAACTCTCATAACCAGCACACATTCTGAAAATTACGTGAATCAAAGTCTAAGTGCAATTCCAGACTCAACATTCTAAGCTGAAAGTGACTCCTACAATTATAACTATTCTATATTTAAAAGGATAGGTTGAGTCAAAAGAGAAAAGAAGGGCATGGAATGAAACAGAAACAGAAGAAGGACCTCTGTGTTATAGTGAGTCACAGATTTGTCGGATTCAGGAATATTTCATTCAGGATAAAAGAATCATTCCTCTTCTTGACCAAAAGCACTAAGCTCAGGTGAGCAAATAACCTAGCAGGATTCAATTAGCAAAAGTGTGAAAAAGAGAAGAATCAGAGTCTCTCATAGAACTGGAAGTTCAGGAGGACTGGACGGGCAAAGCTCAGGTCAATGTGTGAAGACTCGTAATTCAGGATTAAGAACAGGATTTTCTGCTGTTAGACAGGAATGTGACAAATGACAGAGGAGATGGACGTTCATGCAAGATTGGCCAAGCAAGAGAGAATTTTGAGCTAGAATTGGGATGTGAGAAATGTGATGTCAGGTCTGTTGAGGAGGATATTTCCAGTAGAGAATTACCAGTCAGTAGCAGTGGAAAGACTCTTTTCGTGCTGATGGCTGGAGGTCTACTTGCCCCTTTCCAAAGTACCAGAGAGCCCTCTCTGATCACCCCAAAAGCTGCTGCTCCCCTGCTGCTGGGGCTGAGCTGCAGGGTCAGCCCTGATGTGGCACCTCTGGCCAACCTGGCTGACTGGATGGCATGGATCCTTGAGCAGGAGCTCAGGAGCTGTGTTTAAACTCCCACACTTGCCCTTGGACCCCACATGAGTGACATTGTTGACCCTGACCTGTGGTCTGACTTCTTGGCTTGACCTCAGACCTGCCTCATTGCTATGGATGTGTCTAGAGCATTAGGCTGCATTTGGCCCTGGTGACTGGGAGTTGACATGCCCTGCTCTCCTCTCTTCAGCACTGTGGGGCTGGGAGCCCACTGCCCTGCCTGACCCTTGATTCCCAACTCTCCTGCCCTTGCTGTGCCCAGATGCACAAGGAGAGAGTCAAGCTGGAGCAGGTTCAGGTGTAAGGAGAGGAGCACAAGGGAGACTGACAGGGCCTGCTTTGGTCAGCCTGGCAATACCACCTCACTAAATATCCCCAAGGTAAGCAGGCAGAAAAAGGAACAAGTTAAAAAAGCTGACAGTGTTAGCACGAAAACAAATGTCGTTTGGAAATTTGACACAGATTTCTTACCACTAAAGCAGCCTGCATCTTGAAAGGCCTGCTAATCAGTGCAGAGGGAGCAGGAATGACAGCTTTTAGATTGAGCTTGAGCAGCTCACAGAAGAGATTATATGACAGAGAGAGCAAGGGCCAGAACCAAGCTCTTATTTGTGCAATGAACTCAGCAATGCTCAGCACAGCCCTGGGGCTGGCAGCAGACTGGGGAACGGGACATACCTGAGAAAGCCAAACTTTTTCTTCTCACTTGTCTTTTCACTGCAACCTTTGTGCATTGCTTCTCTGCTTCCTTCTCTACAGTGCATATTCCCAACACTGTGACTCCACTACAGCTGGCTAAGGAAAAGGAGGTAGAAGTCCTCATTTTCCTTTTTAGTAAATTCCCCCTTGTTTTAAATCTTTAATTTATTTCTTTATTTTAATTAATATTAACACTACCATGCTCGTTTTAGGTGTGCCTGATTAATCTCTTGGTGTTTACCTGATGAATACCGAAGTTAATTACAGTCAATGTGCTCACTGCAATGGACTCTTTCTCTGCACTGTTCTCTCACAGTGAGCTAAAGAGAAAGCCTGGGCCCATATCTGAAATCCTCATTCAAATACTGCATTCAGTCAAGCAGTTTAAAATTGCTTTTAGGGAGGGAGGGAGGAGAGAGGGAGGAGGCTTGGGGGGAGTGTGATCTTGTACTTAGTGGCTGCTGCTAGCTGGAACAGCACAGAGAAGGAAGGGGCCTGGTTTTTGATATTCATAGCAGGGAATTTAATTTAAGGCTGATGTGTTGCTGGTTGGAAATATGTATTAAATACCCAGATGCAAGAGAAATGGGTACAGAAAACAGCAAAATAAATACAGGATATTGGCTCATCTATGCAGAGTGCTGATTTCCTAAGCCTGGCACATTGGGGATTCACTGCCTGCCCTGATTTTGTGTGTCACTGATTTGGCTAGGATCTAAACACAGAGCTTCACAGTTACTGAACTACCGTCCCAGACCCAGCCAAGGCTGAGCACAAAGCAGGCCTGAAGAAACCAGCAGGCAAACTACAAAGGGAAAGCAATTGTTCTGCTTAGCAGCAGCACTGTTTCTGCTATGCTTAGCATAGGAACAAGTTAATTTGGGAGCACAATCTTCTTAAAAGGAAGCGCTCCTCAGCCCAGCATCCCCAGGTTTCATGCAGTGTGCTGCCCTTTTTACCAGGCATGAGCCATGGATGTTACTCACAATGTATTTTTTACTGCTCAAGTAGTATAAAAGCTTCTGATAAAAATCAGCTCTCTTAAACCTCTGGCTGGCATCTTGTTAAAAACTGACATCATGTTTGCCTGTCATCATTGGCTCACAAAGAAGTTTCTGCCATGATTTAATAAGCAAGAAGAAGGATTTTACTGTTAAGACAAGACAATAAACTGCAATATCAAAATATTCATACAATTTTTCTCCAGTGCCCTTGGTCTAAAGTATTTGGTCTTAATTGACTCTCCAAAGACGTAAAGATAGATCATTGTGATTGAAAAACATGCCTACACTATATAAAGCAGAGCCTCTAAATGCACAATATAAATTGTCCACAGCTCCATCCATATTAACAGAGGGATCGAGACCATCAGTGTCCAGAAATGTACCCCAAGACAGCTCAAGAGCTGAGTGCAGAGCAAGGACGAGGCACCTGAGCACACAGACTCACCATGCTGAGACCTGCAGTGGTCAGTGTGACCAAAGGAGCCTCAGGGTGAATAAGCTCCCTTGGCACAGGGGATGTAGGGAATTGTTCTGCCAGCAGCACTGCACAGGCACCCACGCTCTCTCCCCAGGGTGTGTGGGCAGTTCTGCCAGGAAGGAAGAGATACAACCTGGTCTCTTCTTTGCTGTAGTGACCACTTTGAGATGCTTTCACATTTCCTGGGGGCAGCTAATGCAAGTGAGAGAAATTTTCAACCCCCTCTAAGACGTTCAGGGCACCCAGCACTGGGCTGCCAAAGATGTAGTCTGCACTCTTCTCTCACTGCTGGCTTTAGCTGTGTTCTCCTCAGCTGCATGAGCTGCTTCTTGGCTACCCGTGCTGAGCTATCCCAGAGCTGTGAGCCACCATACTTTGTTCTCCTACATTTTTGTGTAGCAGCCTGAAAAATGCCACAAAAGGAGGGCAAGCAGCCCCTTGGACACCCTGTTTCTCACCTGCCAGGGAGCAGGGGACCCTGTGAGGAACACGGGGCAAGAGGGGGAGAGCTCTTTCCTTCCTCTGCACAACAGCACAGCTCTAAATTCCACTCTGGCCTCATTCAGCAGAGCCAGCAGCTGCAAAAGGGCTGAATGAAGACCCAGAAGTCCAGCCCCACACTTGGTGCTGTGCAGGCAGTGGAGCAGCACTGCCCTTCAGCCATGCCAGGGGCCATTCCAGAGCCATCAGCTGCTGTGGATGGAGCAGAGGCACGGAGCCCTGCTCGGGCACTCAGGGCATGAACAAAACGAATGCTGGATATAGCACCCTCATTCAAATAGCACAGCACTTTAGCACCAGAAATAGTATCTTTCTCTTTTTCTTTTTTTTTTTTTTTTCAGTGAAACTACTGGCAGAGAAAGATACAACTTAGCATGAAAATAAGTATCAGAATAAGGCCATAGCTGAATAGTCAGTACTCTGCATAATTCTCTCTTTTCATCCCCTCAGCCTAGATCCTCTCCAAATATTCAGATCAAAATTTGCAAAGTAGCTCCAGCATTTTGGCCATCAGAGTAAAAGCTGGAAAATTTAGATTCTGCCTCCATCATATCCCTGTACTTTGAATAAAATCAGCCATCAGACTAATTATGAAGTCTCTGTCCTTTTCTTTCTTTCTCTCTCTCTGTCAAAGATCAAAGAGCTGAAAGAGGTATACTTACTAGTAAAAAGAAAATATATAGTTTTAAGGAATGCATTCAATTCCCCTCTCTTCTAGTATTTTTTACATGCAACATCTTCACCATTGGCATATGAAAAGGCATGTAAAGGAAAGGACAGAAAGAAAACCACAAGTCAGGACAAACTGTGGAATGATATTCCTGCTACTTAATGGCAAAAGTCTGTTTCAAAATTCCCTGCATGATTTACACAGAGTAAATGACACAAACTACATTTGAATGATGCATTGTTAGACAATAGAGAAGACCAGCAGAGGGAAGTAGTCTAAAATTATAAGTGAAAATTAAAAATTACAAGCAAAAATACAGAATGGGAGACGAATCCAAACACACAATTTTCATTTTAACTCTCTGGGCAGTACAGTAAAAGGGCCAGCATACACTCCTATCAAAAGCAGTGGGAATAACCCTTAGAGCCATCTTTCTCAAATCACAGATGAATTCAAA
Organism: Certhia americana; assembly: GCA_018697195.1. NCBI lineage: Eukaryota > Metazoa > Chordata > Aves > Passeriformes > Certhiidae > Certhia > Certhia americana. Next base: position 52,522,645 of record CM031879.1, on the reverse strand, counting down.
TGGGAAGAGGCATGCAACAACAAAAAAAAACAGTTGTTAATGCATAAAACTACTGTATGACTTCCAATAGCTGGACTCAAGAACCCTGGTTAAATACTGACTTTCTTTCAGAGTCAATCAGATAATAAGACCCCTTTAGAAGCACAGAATAGTTAAATTCATCACCATAATTTAATTGTAGAAGGTTATTAAAGAGCACTTCGACTCCCCTCCTGCTTCGGCGCTGCTTTTGTGTATTAAACTCAGACTAATCAAATTGCAGATTCCAAGAGTACTGTATTAGTCATCCCCATCCCTTTTAATTTGTTTAATGGCCTCCTTTTTTCTCCCCCCTCTTGTGTGTGTGTTCTGACTGGCTGTGCAGCGCTTAGGCTCACGACATGTAAATAAAGAATGGATAGGGGAACAGTTCGTCGAAAAGAATAAAGCGTGCCTCCATTCTAAAGTTACATTTGATGTCAGCGTAATTCATGGGACGTGTACTGCAAGCAATGGTGCTTATTATTTCTGCTTAGCTGTCTGCAGACACAGGAGGAGAGGGAGAGGAAAAAAAAAAAAGGAAGAAAGGAAAAGAAAAGAAGTCTGAATTTACACTTACTGCTTCAAAAGCCCTTTTGTGCATCGCCAACTTCTCCTGGCTGAAGATGCAGTATTTCGCCAAAAAGTCGACTGCAAGAGCAGACAAAAAAAGGATAAAATAGCCCATAAAAGAACTCCTTTCCCCACTTTTCCTTAAGAATTTCTGTGAATTGCCATAAAGAGAACCATTTTTTTAGATGCACAACACTGGCCACAGACACCTCCTCTTGCAGAAATTTCAATTTATGGTTTGCTTCTTGTGTTTTGGTTGGTTTTGTTGTGGGTTTTCTTTTTTTCTTTTTTTCTCTCCATCTCTTTCTTATTTTGAAATGTCTTTTCACCTGGCCCAGGGCACAAAGTCAAAGTTTGCTGTGAATAGGAGATGTTTAACATGTATAAAGCACAAGAGCTCCATCCTGGTCAGGCAATAGTCTGGAAGTGTGGTGAGAGCTTGTTGTTATTTGTTTTAAATGTTGAAGAAAAGACTCTTCTTCAGGCTCTAGATCTGCAGGGCAGCATCTTCCACAGGTTCTCCCAAAGACACCACTAGAAATGAAATTCCTTTGGTTTGTTCTAGTCAGAAGAGACAGGTATACAAAAAAACTACTTCTATCTTTCAGTATTAAGCAGCTTTATCACAGAAAAGACACACCTTTTCCTATTTCTCTCTCTTACTGAGATTAAATAGGATGTATTAAACCACTAAGAAACACCATATGGGATTCCTGATCCTCAAGGTTTTTTGCTTGTTTCCAGGCCTGTCATCCAAGAAGAAAAAGTATGAAGCTGGCCTTGCTCCCTCATGCCTAACACAGCATGAAAAACTGCTGGGAGCAGGATAAGAAAATTGGACGGGAAAGTCGGGCCATGCCACAAACACAGGCTGAGCTCATGAGTTCTGTGGATGGCACCAACTATGTCACCTCTGCATTCAAACTCCTCCTAACACTTATTAGGTCCTTTCTCTGTGTCCTTAGACTACTGTTTCTATCACCTCGTCACCACATTCATAGGAAAGGATCCCTATTTTCACATCAAGAGAAATGGCCAGGAAATTCAGGACCTGATGGGGAAAAAGCATTGGGGTTCAGCTCTTCCAATTTCTTGTTCATTTAGAATGCGAAAACAGAGATAGCAATTTGCAAAATCATGCCCAAAAAATCTGAATTATCATCATTTTTCTTATCAGTGAAATTATTTTACTGTAAAGAGAGAAGGAGGGATTCACAATGTTATGGTAATGTGGTATTCTGGCTGGTATCTAAACAAGCTTGCAACGTACATCTCTTGTTTCTTTTCAAAAGACTGCATTTGTCTTCAGGTTGTGTTTTGGGGCATGTGCAAGAAAGGATCCCTATTGGGGAGGGAATGTTCATTGTTTGTTTATTGCTGTGTCCTAAAGGGTACAAAAGGACAAATAAATGAATTTTATTCATTTACTGAATTCCATTTTTTCTTGTCCTATATACTCCAGATGAACGAAGTCTGTGTGATAAGAACAATAAAAATGTCTTGGCTTTTCCAAAACAGCAGCAGAGATTCCTATTTCAAGAACAAATTGACAGATGTTCCAAGATTGTTGTTATCACATGGTGTTCTTAATTCCAAACTGAACTATGATGCTGAAAGCAATGAGAAAACTAATTTCTGGCTAAACTGGTTTTCCACTGTCAGCATCTAAGAAAAATTTAAGTCAAAGACAACTAAAAATGCACTAATGGCATAGGTTCCAGAAAAGATTTGTAGTGTGCTTTGTATTGAGCACTTCCCCAGGACCTAATACCTGTTTTTACCACAAAAAAATAAATTCAAAAGTAGCCCTTTTTTTGTTTGCACACCGACATGAGCTTGGGAGATGTAGATGTTCCAAACCGTCTGGGAAGCTTCACTTCTGGGAAGATCTGCATTGGCGCCCTCTGGTGATTCTGGAAAACAGCATTCCATGAAAGAAAAATCTGTCATTTCACTTGTAATAAAACCTGCACGTTTCTTCTCATCAAGTATTTCATAATGTTGCAACCTCCCTTGTAACTGAGTGGTTAACCAAATGGCCCTGTAACAATTTTGGGAAGGGAAAGGTGGAGGGTCATGTCTCTCCCAGAAATGGAGGATAGGAAAGAAAACGTCAGTTCTTATTTAAGCAACTTTTAAGGTGAGGTTATGTTCTTAAACCTTCTACTCTGCTTTGCTGAATCACAAAGGCCAAAGGATCTCATATATTTCTGTGTAACTTGTCCAGTTATTTGTACCTAGCCAAAGCACAGCTTTCAGGAAGACTTTCCTGTGTTGATCTGAAGCTGGCAGAATATGGAGAATCCCATGTGGATATACAGTACATTGTTTCTAAGACCAATGTTTGGCTTACGTGACACTTGAATTTGTTTTAAATCTCAATCAAATCAGTTTTTTCAAGGCTAAAGAACCCTTTATGTAGTATATCCTCCTTGTAAAATAACTTAGATGCTGTAGTAAAGATTATGCTGAGAGGAAATTAAATGAAGCACTTCTGTCAGACATTTTTACCACTCCTTAAAAGATTTTTCAGTGATTCTTGCCCCCCTTAAAAGGAGTTTTTAAAACATGGACACCAAAACTGTATGGACAGCCTCACCAGCACCACTGATCTCATCTTACTTATTCTTTTCCTCCAGTATAGCCAATGGGGCAAACAAAGAGCAGTTTTCCTTTCCAATCTTGGGCAACAATTTCCACTTAAGGAAACGAATTTTCTCCAGCCATGTTCCTCATGCATCTGTTTCTCTCTCTTCGTTTATTCTCCCCATCCCCAGGAAGTTTTAAAATCGTTGATCAATTTTGACCATGTGAGAGAGAGGCGTAGAGGGTTTACAGGAATTAAGTACCTACAAGTTTCATGAAAATAGGCAGCAGAGTAGAGGGAGGGAGGGAGGCCCTATTAATTCCCTCATTGAGGGAAAGACCTCAGCATGAGCTCAACCTTTGTTACAGCCTGGAAATCCACACGAGAGAGAAATCCTGGAAAGCAGCCATCATTAGTAGCACCGCTCATGGAACCACCTGTTTAATTAATTACTCTCTGCTGTAAAGAACCGTTTAAAAACAGCTCCATAGCTTTCAATATAAGCTTGCTTGCAGTGCCCCCAGTAGGAGTCACAGAGACTGAGGTCAGGGGGAACTGGGCCCCATGTTCATTGTACCTCTCATAATATATACCCTAAAAGGCTGCTGAGGTCTTTGGGCTTGGGCAGACCCACGTTTGGGTCTGCCATATTTTTCCTGCTGCTGCTCAGCACTTTACAGCCAGGAACACTCTTCTGCCCTCCAGCCATCAGGATCTGTCTCCTCTCACTGCCTTTTACCAGGGAGGGTGTACAGAACAACTGCATGCAAAGTCATGCTCAGGCCCTCACTCTGTAGCTACACAGTTTGCACAGAGAAGGAAAGCCTAAGACAAAACAGCTGCCAAACTCGAAATAAATCCACCTGAGCATGTCTGTACAGAAACAGCCTCATGAACAGGTGAGATTTACAGAATAGAGAGAGTGTGCACCCTTCAGGCTCGGCTAATTAGTCACCCTGTACCAAACGTGAAGTCATAGACCCATAGAACATCCTGAGTTAAAAGAGATCCACAGGGACCATCGGGTCCAACTCCTGCCCCTGCACAAGACAAGCCCAAGCCTTGACTCCAAAGCAGGTAGGTATTCCAGCTTTGCAGAGTCCCAGTAGCAAGGCTATTAGTTCCTTAGGTACAGGTAGAATAACGTACTTTCACCCGATGCTGAGAATTAAAAATGTTGGTTTTACTGAAACCAGTAATAATTCTAACAAAATATTTCAAAGAGGTTTGCAAAACTAAAATGTAATCGCTTCAAAGAAAGAAGTAGTAACTGGTAGTAGAACACTTTTTAGTCCAGTATTTCTAAGATCATACCTCAAAAAGGCACTTGAGAGAAACCCAAGCTTTATTACTAGTGCAAAGAACAGGAGAATCAGTGTTTGATTCTTTTTTTCTAAGCTGACCACCATCTATAGTAGCATTTACTCCTGATGCATGATCTGCTTTCTGAACTCCTGCGTGCTCCGCAGGGTGCACAGGGCATGACCCATGAGAAGAGTCGTGAGTTTGCAGAGAAGAGGGCCCAGCAAGTGGGTATGAACAAGGGCAGAGAAGGAAAAGACCAGGCAAACACAGGAGGATTCCAGTCACACTCAGGGAAACACCCAGGCATGGGGGACACTTGCCTGGAGATCTAGTGGCCATGTAGAGCTCATGGGTCACGTCAGCTTTAGAAGCATGCCCTGTTCCTGAGGAGGTGGCTTACTTTGCTTTTGTAAACTAAAACTCTCATACTTGCAGTAAGCTTCTCATATTAAAAGAATATTAACATTGAAAATCAAGTACTTAAAGGCCAGGAAATTATGGAAAATACTACAGTATTACATGCTTACAGGCTGCAATGAGCGTAGAAGTCAAATTAAATAGGAAACTTTAGCCTTGTTGTTTGAAAACAAGAGAAAAACCAAGGTAGCCATATCATGAAATCAGTACCCACCTCTATTCCTACCCAGCTCCATAACTTCCATTTAGTTTTTTATTACATTTGTCGTCAGTTGTTAAAACTATAAAGAAGATCCTGTAACATTTTATGAACACCCTCTTAACCTTCCCTGAATAACACATTTTCCCCATTTTACAGATAGGGAAACCAAAAGATTAAGTAACATTTCCAAAGCCAGTGAACACAGTGATAGCAGACACAGAAATCACTGCTCTTCAGTACTGTGCTTTAACTGGAGACAATGGTCTCCCATGGGATATCTGTGTCAGAGCTTTGAAGGACATCAAAGTACGCCAGGCTGTCAATAGAGATAATGGAATAATTGGCAACTGTGTCCAGGATGCTTTTCCTTTCAGGAAAGCTGGATTAGGATCTTCAGCCAATTAAGTAATGCTGTTGACTGGGCAATCATAGATGTTTATAGACAGATAGAAAGGAAATTACAAGGGAAAGAATAACCAGGGGTTCAATTAAATTCTAAAACCAGTATACTACTTACAAGAAGCTGAAGAAACTTTGCTGGAGTAGAGACTAACTTATGTTGGGACTTGACCATTAAAACATCAGGACTGGGAACAGAGACCTTCAGGCTCTTAGCAATATTTCTGAATTAACACACTTGCTTTTCAGAGTCAACCATTTCATATGAAACCAGGGGTCAGACAAATATTGTGTAAAAGATATAAACTGAATGTCAAAAGAATATGCACAGGCACACACCTCTTTTTTCCAAAAATCAGCCACTTCCAAAGTCCATAAATATTTTGCAAATGCAAAGGGATTCCTTTCTTATTTGAATGACTTTAAATTTCATGTTTTTAATCAAAATAAATCCTTTTTATGTACCCTGTTGCAAGAAAAATACATTCAATCAAAAATGTTTTCTAAATGGGGCTGTCCAACACTTTTACAGGCTTTCAGTGTTTGCTATGAACTATGGGCAGAGATATATTCAACACGCTACCATTGGCAGATAAAAGCACAAAATAGGTTCAAGAGCCTGGAAAGTTTGTTCTCCCATGTTAAACAAGTAAAAGTAAATTGAGGCACACAGCAACACTCATATGAAAGAGAAGACCTCTTTTCTAGGTTAAGGGGGTCCAAAGGGCACCTCATTTTATAGGCATCCCCAACAGGCAGTCCTGTAACTTCCAGGTGTGGAATCCATGAGGCATTGTAAATAACTCACTTTATTCCCCCTTAAAAAGAAATACACCTTATAAATTTAAGATTCAGACTTTGATCTAAAACTAGTTTCTCCACTCTTCTCCCTCCTCCTTCTTTCACTCGCACATTCACATAAACATAGAAATCCTAATATTTTGGATACCTCTCACTAGGTTACACAAATGTTACCTAGTCTTTGCAAATAAGGGTGTGGATGCCATTGTAAAAGCAAGGGACAGCCAGTCCACCATTCCCAAAGCTCTGCCATGAAATAGGAAAGGCCAGAGGGGAAAAAATTCAACTGTGTATCATCAAACTCACCCTCCCTGGGCAATAACTCTCTAAGTGCGATCTCTTCAATAAAGACTGTGCAGGTAAGAGAGGATTCTCAGTAAAGTCTGATGAAACTGAAGAAGGTCTGTGTGTTCCCCTCCCATGGGCAGGACAATCTATTTCACAGCATCTTGATAAAACTTGCACATTACCATATTGTGTAGCTCAAACAATCATATCTTTTATGAAGAAATGCACTTGTCTCAAGACCACATTCTTTTGGACAGCTTTAATTTTTTAGCACCAGTTTTTTCTTTGCTAGCCTAGCTGCCAAGGCCAGTCATGCTTTCCTCTTATACTTTGTCTTCACTTCTGCCAAAGTAGAAGTAGACTTGTACCTTTCTATACCCTCCTAAAGACTTTCTGCTGACTTTTGAAAATGTCTGGCTCTACAATATCAGGCAGGCATTCTGATTCATGCTACTCCTGTCTCATGCTTCCCTGGTTGGGCACAAGTTCAAGAATAAGGATTTACAGAAAGTTATTATGTTTTACCTCATTAGGTCTTACCCTTTCAGAGTGTATTAAAGTTCAATACCATTGTAGCTTGATGCCTGGCTTTGCAACTAAGCTTTCTTTCAAGATGCTCTGTCCACAGAGTTGTGGATCATTAGACACTTTTTAGTTTCTTACTATGAAAAATGCGTCAGCAGGAAAAGCCTCAGTCATCCTGCTTAATAAAAACAAACAGGCAACCAAACTCACTAAAGATAGTTTCATCCTTGGCACTGATGTGAAGGTTTACTAGTGAGTGAGGGAGAGCTTGGGGGCTTAATTCTTCACTTGCATGAACTTTTGAGGTCAGCTGGCAAAATCTTGATCAAATCAAATCAATTCCAAGGCAACGCCTGTCTTGTCAGGACAAAATGGGAAGCCTTTTGTTTCTGTGGGACTTGGGCCTTATCAGCTCATTCTGTCACTCATACTTCCTCAGCCCACTTGCAAATCCTCCTGGATTTACTGCAGATGTATGAAGCTTGCTGGAAATAATAGTACAACCAAAGAGGCTAGTCCAGCTATCAACTCCAAGCTCTGGATAATACCAATGGGAAATTATTCACACAAAAGGTGCACTGGGGTGACAAATGAAGAGTGTGCTTTGGCCCTTTGGAGATGCTGGGAGCTTGGACAAAGCTAACACACTAATGCCAAACAGCTCACTTTATCTGATTACATACTGAGCACTTGCCTCCCCTTCCCAATACCAGCACCCTGCCTACCCCTCACACCAGCCTTTCATGCACACAGGTTGCTTTCTTCTATGCAGTCTAGCATGAAATGGAAATCTACAGCAAGAACCTGTCTAAAAAAAAGCATTATCTTCTCCTTGTTTTTCCCAATAGACATCTTTAATGTTTAAACACAACAAAACTGAATATTCCTCAGAAAAACAGGAGGAATGTGAGGGGAGATTCGTGCTATGCTTTCTCACATCTGCCACCCACACCACTAAGACAAGGAAATAATTCTTTTTCCCCCTTTCTAATATCTGAATTTCTTCTACCCTGTTACTGCAAGCCCCTATTTTTTTTTTGATTTTGGGGTGTTGTGTTTTTGGGGTTTTTTTACTAACTCCACTGCCACTGTTTTGTCCCCAGGAAAGGATGCACAATGAAACTAGCATGGACTGAGACTCCAAAGGCCTGACTGCTCTGGCTCTTCTATATGAATCACAGAATATTACACTGAGCATGGCAGCAAAATCCAGGTGTACTGTGAAGGACTCTGGAAACTTGCTGACCTTCATGAGGGTGAGAGCCTTAGTAAAATTGTGGACAACTTCAGTACTTTCAGTATTTTAAAGAATCTTATAAAGAAAAATGGTAAGCAACTTTTTACATAGACAAATAGTGATAAGACAAGGGGGAATTATTTTAAATAAAAAGAGGGGAGGTTTAGGTTAGAAGTTAGGATTAATTTCTTTACTGAGAAGTGGTGAAGCACTGGAACAGGCTGCCCAGAGAAGCTGAGAATGTTCCCTCCCTGGAAGTGTTCAAGGCCAGATCAAATGGGACTCTGACTAACCTCATCTAGCAGGCAACATCCCTGTCAATGGCACAGAGGTGGAATCAGGTGATAATTAAGGTCCCTTCCAAACCAGCCAAACCCATTTCTATTCTATTGTCTATTAATCTATCCTAGTCTATCCTTCTGCTCTATTCTATTTTATTCTAACTTTGGAAGTCTGTTCACCTGAAGCTCATAAAGTGCTTTGAGGTAAATTCCCATACTGGAAGACAAACTGTGTTAGAAGCAAAAGCTCCTAACAATGTCTTTAAGCTATTGATTTTAAGAAGAAGGGACACAAATGCCAATAACAGCATTAAGGAAAAAGCAGACATGCTCAATATATAGCCCTTTGATGTAGTTAGGAGAATCACCAAATTGCTATACTGTGCTCTTATTTCCTTTACTGATGTAAACAAAATCTCAGGATGATTATGACATGCCTTCCACTGCAATAGCAGCTTATAGAGGTATTAAAAAGCAAGCACAAAAGTTAGACATCAGCCAACCTGGAAAATTATTTCCAGGAGTTATAACAGAAACTGTAGCAGTTCTTTGGCTCCTCATTTCCCAAACACAGAGGAAGCACCAGAGCTGGGAGGAAAGCTAATATTGTGCCACTGTTTAAAAAGGGTAAATGGCACGACCCAGGTAATTATAGACCTGTCAGCTTGACAGCAAACCCAGGCAAAACAGTGCAGCAGCTGATAAGGGATTTGATTAATAAAGAATGGAAGGAGGGAAACATAATTAATGCCAGTCAATGCAGGTTTATGAAAATAGATCTTGTCAAACTAACTTGATTTGTTTTCTGGATAAGATTACTGGTTTGGTTGATATAGGTAATAGGTAACAACTTCTGCTGTGTATTTCAGTTGGTATCACATGAAACTTTGATTAAAACACTGGAATAACACCAAACTATCATGCTGTCTATTCAGTGGGTTAAACACTGGCTGACAAGTCTGAAAATGTCATTACCAATGAACAACATTTATTGAGATGTATTTTGGTCCAGTTCTATTTAACACCTTCATCAATGATGCAGAAGAAAAAGTTGTCTCTAAAGACCACAGAGGGTCAGTTGATCAGGAGGATGATGCATTATTAAGCAGCTTTGCTGTTAATCCAGAATAATTAGGATCATTTAACTAAAATGCACTGAACAGACTCAAGCACTATCCCTTAATGTCCAGACAGCCTGGAAGGCAGGGGTACAAGGATGGTGTCTCTTCCCTATTGCATTATTCAACACATCTACTCAGCAAGAATTTCTTCCATCTAAAGCTGCCCAAGTTAGCTAAAACACGTACACCACGGCCAGCTCACTTCCACCCACATTGCTCCACAGCCTGTGCAGTTCTCCATGAGTGCAGTCCTGGTTTTGTTAGCCCCTTTGTTGAGATTTTTAGGAATCCATGGCCTGGGTTGCGTCCTGCTTCCAAAAGGAGGCCCGTGACTTTTTCTCTGTATGGATGAGGTACAGTATCAACAGATGACATTACAAATTTGTAAAGGTCTTGAAAAATCAGAACCTGCATGAGCACTTTGTTAGCTGGCTGGTCCAACAGGGATGGAGGCCTGGAGCAGTCCGAGGTACATTAAGGGTCTTTTATATGGATGATAGTTCAGGTGATGATAGGCTTACAGAGGCTGATCTCAGACATGAGCAGTGCCCACATAGTCTTAATGTGATATTAATTATCAATGCCACAGGAAGACTCTCCAAGTCCCTCTCCACAGCCCACTAAAGAGGGGACCAGAGAAAAGCCATGCCATGCTCAGCAGAGCAATTTTCATAACTACATAATTGTTAAGAGTTTCTCTTTGTGACACTGAGTTATGGTTATATGAGATGTGCTCTGAGAAGCAAAGGAACATCAGGTCACCCTCCCAGCATGAAGAGAGGAAGCTGCTCCAAGGGTCTTCATTTAGTGATTTTTTTTTTTTTTTTTCACTAGAGCAAGAATTAGGACAGGTCATTCACTGATTTTCATCATTCAGAAAGAAAATATTGAACAAGTGACAGCTTGGAATTTGCCCATCAAATTGAACTGTGTCCAGTTCTGTGTAGGGCAAAAACAAGCTCATGACACCACCAGAAGTAAAGATGCACTCTGTTGCAAATTCTATATGGCACCCCACATTCTTCATGGTGTGGAATGTGGAAATGGAAACAGATTTATAAGCAGTTGATAAATTTCTGATTTGGACTTTATGCAGAAAAAAAAAAAAAAGGAACGTAACTTTTCTGGTTTATTTTAGGATTCTGTTAGGTACAGTTCTATTTTAGACTTAATGCAAAAATTTCTATCAACACTTTTGGCACTGAACAAAACCTCAGCTTTGTTATATTTTTATAACAAAAATATAGGGGCTTGTTGTTCTTTCAGAGGTATTTTAATGGATATTGTTGTTTCTGTTTTAGCGAGTGTTGCTCATTTGGTCAGAAGCAGATGGTGTTTACTGAATTTTGTTTGTTCCAAAAATAAGCAACATCCAACTGTTCACTGTGGAGGTGTGAAAGAGGAAAGGCCTGATGCATAAACACAGCTTCTCCCTCTTACTTCCCCTTGTTTCTCTTCTGGTGAAAGGAACTGCCAGCCTCTCCTTACAAGCCTCTAGAACTGAAGAGTTTGTGCTGTCACTCTACCAGAGAGGGCACACAGCTACAACCAGCATTTCTGCCAGAGCAAAGCAGTAGCTAACAGCTCCTGGGGTGCCAGCTCAGAGGGCTTTGTAACAGCTTCTTTGCAGCCCACCAAAGGAAGAAAACACTTCTTACTAGCTGGTGTTAGCAGTCAGCCTAAATGAGGACACATCAGCTTCCCTCTCTGGCCAGTAGAGAGAAGCAGGCTTTTTCTTGGTAGTACAAGTAAAATGTCTTGAATGAAGAGACAGTCTGTAAAGACTCACTTCCAACTTAGAATTCCATGGGAAAATGAGGTCTCCACTCTACTCTGCTGACCTCCCACTGTGTGTACCTGGGCAGGAACAGCAGTGCAGAGGCAGCACAAAGTCCCAAGGGATGGATGCTTCTGTGCATCTTCAGATTGCTCAGAAGAACACAGAGCAACCACTGTTTTTCAGGACTGGGCTCTACCAGAAGGAGGGAAATGTGTTAGGGATGAGAGGATAGATATATTCTGACACTCATTTAGAAGTTTGGAATGGCACACAGGAGTCACAAGGAGACAGTTCTGGAGTCAGCATTATAAAAAGGATCTGAAACAACCTGAGCAGGGACAGAACTTTACCAGGATCCCAGACACCAGATGCACACCTGAGGTTTACTCTGCAGGCTCAGGTACAGAGGTCCAGGAGTACCAGCTTAATGGGGCTCGGAGCTGCACTGTGCTATCCACGCACACCTAAAAACACCAGCCTAAAGCCCTTCCTTGGTATTTGCACCTCTGCTGCGGGCTCCACCTCATTAATCTTTCTCCTGACCTGAATGAGTCAAGGCCAGTTGCTTTGCTTTGATTAGACAGTTAAAAAGTGTCAATTTTGCCAAACTTTCTGGCAGCAAACCCTAACATCCTTTACTAGATAAAGCTTCTTACTGACTCCTGAGGGCAGATGCTTGCCAGCAGACAAGGCTGAGAAAGGAGCTAGGAACACCAGGGATTAAACATTGTCAGAGAGAAGAACCTGTGGCATCCTGGAATATCTTCGAATAAAATATTTAAAAGGAAAACCACTGCAGGGTGCCCTATTATGTTTTTAAAACACTCCAAGTTTGCTTAGTGTTTATCCAAAAAAGCTAATTATACTTCCTGCTAAACGTAAATTGCTCAATAAATAAACACAGAAATAGGAGCTTAGTGACTGCTATGCTTTCTTTAAAATGCTGTCTTGAAGGCTCATTATGCTAAACACAAAAGAGAAGAGAATTTCTTGCAATGCACTTATTGAAGGCACATTTTCTACAGAAATGATTATACCATGATTGCACAATAGTATATAATTTGCTTTGTTGGCATTTTCAGTGGGAATCTTGCCATCAGCAAGTGTGGATGGGAAAAGTGGCTGCAGGGCCACCACTTGTGGTATTAGGAGCTGTCAGCAGCAATTCAGAAGGAGGATGCCCCAGCCCAGAAGAGGAACACCGGCACAATGAGCATGGCTGACAACGGGGCAAGAAACCCCACTGCTCATTTGTGCACACACACCTATCCCTGTGGCAATGGAAAAGTTCCAATTCCTGCTGGCACCTCAGAAGATTTACATGGTGCTGTTATGGTCACTAATAGCAGAACATCCTGTGGTAGGTCCCCAGGTCTACAAATGGGATCCAAACCAGGCATGTCTACATAGCTGTATTTTTGTCAAGGCAGCCAGAAAGGTACAGCGTGGAGTTATGTGACACTAATGTCCTCATGCTCTCTTAATACTAACAAAAACAAGACCTGATACAGGGGATGAAAAAAAAAGTGTGGCTCAGATGAAAATGGCATTGCATGACATAAAACTGGCAAGTACAAAACTGACCCATTAAAAACAGATCATGACTTTTCATCCCAGCATGGTACTACTGCACAGCAGGAGGCTTGAAGTCAGCAATACCTTGTCATCCACCCACCACCTTGGGAGAGAGTTTCCAGAGAAGCAACAGGGAACACATCTCAGTGGGATTTGAGTTGTAGGGTTTTTTTCTTATAGAGATGCAACCAAATAAAAGGAACAGCTACCAGAAGAGGTAAATACAAGAAAAATAAACCCGAGACTGACTCCTGAAATACCTACTGACTCTAGACAGCAAACAGTTGGATATGAGTTTGTCCCCTCTTAAGTTAAACACCTACAGGACACAGATATCATTTTCCTTGCAAGGCACCAAAAGAGCTCCAGAGCTGTCCAAGCCTTGGCATACACAGCAAGGGAATGGGGCTGCTAAGGTCGTGAACTGCTCTGGGCAGGCTGTGTTTTTTATGCCTGGCCACAGCCAGGCTGCAGGTCACTGGGTATATTGAAACACTCACAAAAGAAATTTGTCTTTCACCTTTCTAGTCTCTTCAGAGACTTTTATTTGCCACCAGTTTCAGTCTGATAGATGTTTTAACTTTGTCAAACTGTTCCTAGGAACTGTATATTAGTTTGCACTGCCTTTGAAACTCAGTTTTTATCCTGAAAGAGCAGGAAGTGGGGATTAAGTCCATTAGATGTTGTTTGAACAACTTTCTTTTCACTCAGCGTTGTGACTCTGCAGCTTGCCAGCACATTTCAGCCTCTTTCCAGGAACTGGCATTGCAAGATGAAGCATAGCTGTCTGAAGACCTGGCATCTGTGCTGACTTTCATAGGTGCCACACTGGAAGAATTAGAGAAGAAAACCCAGTGGCAAAGGAGAAAGAAACATCCCTGACACCACCTTATGGAAGTGGAACATGGAAGACCTGAGTTTCAAAGAGGCCCTCTGCTGCCTGTGGGATTCAGGAGCAAAGTACATTATTCAACTGAAAAATGTGACAACCTAATCATCCTGAAGGGTACTATTATTGTCTGTTTAATATGCTTTACAGTCCTGATGAACAGGAAAGGCTGGCTGACAAGTGTAGGATGATGTATCTAATGGCTCCATGCTACCGTGATGGATCCATAAAAGGAATCTAATTTCACAGTTTGGGGAAAATACAGACCATACAGTCAGGTCTTTAAGGCCACAGATTTCAGCAACCTGGGCAAATAATTCCAGTTTGGGATATTCTGATTGTTCAATGTTTTGCTTTACTTGTTGCTGCCTAATTTAAATTTGGGTCTAATTCCAGAATTTGTGAAGACTTACACATTACAGAATGCAAATTGTGTTTTCCAGTCACAGGGTAAAACCAACAAAAATGTTTTCAGTTCTAATCAGATGAAACAGTGCATTTGAAAATTACTTTGATCAGGATTATACAGCAAAGCACCTTAAATTACACATGCAAAAAATTTATAACTCTCATGCATGTCACTGGTGCAGAATCTAAATTTCTTCTGGACAATTGCTCATGACAATCTAATTATTTTATAGACACAAATAGATTCAATTGAGTAAAAGGAAGGCTTGCTCAGGTGTAAGTAAATTATTTAGTTTTTGTGAGTAAATTATTTAGTTTTGAAAATAGGCCCCCTGTCTCTTCTGCTATCATGAAAGGTATCACTTTACAGAGGACATAACCTTAAGAAGTGTATTTGGGATGATTAAGGGTTATTTGGTAATCACAATCACATCTGAAGTATGGAAAGAGAATAGGAAATGGTGCAGGCAGGAGTTTGATTCTAGTGGTGCAGCTACATTCTCCTTTGATCTGGGGAATCAAATACAAGATTAAAATTCAAGCTCACCATCTTGGAAGCTGTGAGCCTTCTTGACTTATGAATTAATGAATCATAGAAAATAGAATATGCTGAGTTGGAAGGGACTCATCAGGATCACTGAGTCCAATTCCTGGCCCTACACAGGACAGTTAAAGAGTTGTGCTTCTTCTTCCTGCTCTGCACATTGTTTTTCTGCCTGCTTTTGGTAGGACAAGCCTACCAAAGTCCACACAAGTCTCATAAAGGCCTTCTGCAGAGCTCAGAAGCCCTACCCACAACAAAAAACTATCTTTCTTTTCGTGTGAATCTTATTCTTCTACCGCTAGGTAACAAAATGTAAATCATGCATAAAGATACAGAACTTGAAACAATTCAAATTCTTGAGTTGTTTCAAATCAGGAAAAAAGATTGTTAGAGACTAGGTGTGCACACGTTCTGGCCCTTCCCCGGTTAGCAGTTAAGAAAATCAAGATGTTAATAGTTCAAAGTGCTGAGTGTTCATACTTTTCTTGTCAAGTAAAGAAGTTGCCTACCTCACATTCCCAGCACTGTGACTACTCTCATTTCAGTTGTCTCTCCAGAAATTTTGTACAATTATCTTGATATGTGTCATTGGAATAATGAATGTGTATGTCCTGTTCATAAAAGTCTAGAAGATTCATCTTAGAAGCTAAACTGACTTCTAAAAAAAAAAAACCCAAACCATCAGACAAATATGTCTAGAGTTCAGCTCATCTCATTAAAAGTTGTGTTTATCCAATTAGTTTCATTTAGCACTTTAAACTGTCCATTAGGAAGCCTTGGTGGCCATTGCTGGGTGGGAATGAAGGACATCTGAAACCCCCTGGGCACTGTACATGCAAAGAGTCAGCACAATGTAGCTGCTCTTTTTGGAAAACCAAAGATTTTATTCAAGAGAAATTTAAAAGCTGAGACAAATAATGAAGGCTTCTGGTTGGCTTGCTAGGAGCTCACAGCAAATACATCAATACAAGGGCCAAGATGATATTTTCTCTTCTAACTGCAGCCAAGTGCAATGGTTGTAACAGTGTGGGAATCATGGGCATTGCTGAATGATTTTAAGAAGTTAAGCACAGAATGCCACTGGACATCTAATCCTTCTAATCCAAAATTTATGCAATTATTTATTTCAGTGGGTGATTCCTGTGAATGTGAGCAGGATTTGGCTCTGGTTATGGATAAATGAAGAGGACACCAAAGCATAAAATGGCAGCTTAGAATGACAGAGGAGCTCCTAACCCTGGGGAGCCCATTTAAGCCAGCCAGCATGGTTCAGACAAAGCGCTAAGAGGGGACACGGTCCCTTTCTGAAAAGAAAGAAAGGAAATTGCCCCTAAAAGAAAAATCCATAATCAGGATGACCATCAATAGAGGAGATTCCCTGTTGGTGAGGTACCTTCTTTCGACTGAGAAAATTCCCCACATTTGTTGATTCTGATCCAGCTGGCCTGACTTGGATTTGTAACCACCAGATGCATTGCAAACAACTTTGGATATTCTAAAGAAAATCAAATAAAGGCTTTTTTTGGACCAATAAGTAGCCTTCTTGCAGATGGATGCAGAAGACAATCAGTCACAAAATAGATAAAATTGCTCCTCCCCGTCCAAAATATTCAAGATGCCTGCATCAAGCTGCCTTTGGTTTGTATACATATCAGATTATAGAAGATCTGCCTCTTTATAATTTTTCTTAAAAAGGATGGCAGCCTTAGTTCAATAGAGTTAGTGAGACAATCCTTTAAGCTGTGTCAAAATGCCAGTTATCCTAAGATGCCACCCAGATTTGAATAATTTGGAAAGAGACAAAACCACAAAAAGGAGGAATCATCCTTTGACTACTTCTGCTTTTGACACGGCTGCCTCCCTCTCCTTTTTAACCAAAGCATCTTCGTCTCTCTATCAGTCATGACAAGTGCCAATCAAACCTTCTGTTTCTAAGGTTCTGGGGAGAAAGTGAAACATGAAACATTTTCTAACAATCAGTGGCCAAAAGTCCACTATCAGTGTGTGGTCTGGGGGAAGCCAGCCTTTTCCTTTTTCACTTCTAATCTCTGACCCACTATTTACCTCTTCTTTTTTTATATACTTTAATCTCTTTGTTGCTCCAAAGAATCCTAAACAAATTGTAGGTCAGTGTGGATTAGGGTGCTTTGTTACCAATGATTAGTACATTTACTTTTGCTTTAACATCTTCAGCAACAGCTGAATGTCAAAAAGATCCAGCAAGAGTTTGTTTAATCACAACAAAAACTATACCCACATAGTCTTACAATTGCATTGTCAGTCTCAGCATAAAAAAACTGGGATACAATAGGAGACAGTGACCATGGACCTGCATTGTTAACACGTTTTCAGAGGTACTATTCCAGTAATTCATTATTACTAAAACCAGATTCACAGTAACCTTCATCAGATCAAGATAAAAATTAAGCTTCAGGTATTTGCCTAAGAGTCTGAATTCTTCTCCCATTTGCACAGTAATTGCACTGGATTCAGGAACATTATATGCAGCTTGAAGTTGTAGAAATGCATTCAGTAGAGAAGTTATATGAAGTTGCTCAACAATCATGCAAACATGGGGATCAGAATTAAAGAAGGGAATTACAAAACACTGGGCTAGCTTCAAAAGGATGTACAAGGATCAGATCTCTTAAAGCAACTAGATAGGTAAGCTTTCTTAAACCAGGATTGCATCTGCCCAGCTTGTGTGCAATGGAGTGTATATTGCTGTGATTCACATGTAGTAGGCCATAAAAAAATAAAAACAGGCAGACAAGGAGAGGAATTTTTTTTGAAGTCACTTGATGCTGAAATTGCACCTACATTAGTAATCACCTTATACACTAGCAAGGCCAGGGTCAGGAAGTCTTTATATGATGCCCAGAGTAAATGAGATCATCTTTTTAACCTGTTGCCCCACCTTATCTTTCCACATCAAATTCAAGGCTTTTGTCATCAATTTTGAAGTGGCATTACCAATCTTGACAATGTTTTTCCTTTAATTGACATTGTTTCCCAACCTCCAAGCACTAGCAGAAATACCAGACCTGGCCCCTCTTCGTTGCTGACAATTACTGCCATTGTCTTCTCACATTTATTTGATGTAGGATGTGACAGTACCAATCTGAATTATCAAATCACTACCTTCCTCTGCACCAAAATGCTTCTGCCTTCTACCACCATGCAAAAACACTTCTCATTCAATTTTCTATGGGAAATTTCCAAGAAAAATACTGATAGTACAAGTTGTTGAAAGAATCTTATATAACTGACTAATCTAACTTACTGGAAACAGTAAGATTTCCAGTTGCTTTTAATTTCAAAACTTTAGTTGCTGTACAATTTTCACCAGAGGTGGTAATGTGGTGATATGAAGGTTCATAGGTCAGCAGTTATTCTTACATTTCCTTTTATATACAGAAAAATAAAACTCAGGCCCAGGCAACTTTAAAAAATGTTTGAGTGATTAGGAGGTTGTAAAAATACAAACGAATACACAGAGCCATGTCCAGTATCTTATAAGAGTCATCCAAATTTGCCCATTATAGTATTTATGAAGTATACGACCTGTATAAATATATCACTATACTTAAGGCCAGAGACAGAATGAACACAAATATGTGTAATATTGGAGAAAAAAAACCAAACTGCAATTGTTGGATTATAAACCATCCGAGAGCTTTAAGGTCCCCAGATCAAGCAAACAAATCTTCAAAAATGCTATTTGAGAGCAGCCTTCATTCAACAACCTGTGAGATGTGTAATAATGACAAACTGAGGGATTAGATGAATAAAACCCAACAGCAAGCAGGAGCAGAGATCAGATAAGAAAAGGGACTAGTACCCAAGGATAAACCAGGAGTTTATCAAGGGAATCATAATTATTTGTTATTAGATATTCATGCTGGTGTACTTCAACAAGAATGTAAACACAATATATAAAAGTTAGGAAGCAATCCTTGGCTTTCCTGAACCATCCTGAGCCTCGGCAATTTTGCAGTAAAGTGACTGTCTGAGTTCTTCAGTGTGGATTAAGTCTCATGAAAACCTTTAAAAAGTGTTACAATTGATGCCTTAGGTTTTAGCTATTATATTTTTTAGACTCTGTGCCGTTTCAGTGAGTAGTTTTAGGTTTCATATTCAGTGCTACTAAGCTCTCTTCACAGTGTAGATAGACAAAACAATTCCTTCTTTAGTTTGATACCAAGGACAACTTTCAGGCCCAAGAATGAAAACAACAGTGAAGTGAGAAGAAAAAACGAGGATGGGGCTTCATAACCTGGAGCTATGGTTGGACAATTGATTGTAATGTGCTAATGGACCAGAACTTATAAAAATGTGAGACCTTGTGACCAGGTGTCCATTTTGTGACTACTTTGGGGTGCATCTTGGGTGGGCCCTGGCTGGACTCTTGTGCAGCCCTGGTGTACCCATTGAGACCTTTTAATAAATACCTACTTTATCCTTTTGCCCTCTCTAGTCTCTTTTCCAGGTCAGCCTCCAGAAGGCATTACAATAAACTGAGCAAGGACCAAGGGATTTCTACTATTTTCTAAATATTAACAAGTTTATCAGCAAAAGTACCCAAGCCCTTATTTCAGCATGATGGTCTTTACTTTTCATGTTATTCCAATCAAAGGTATCTGAAGAAATATTTGACAATACAGTCATTAGAAGATTTGAAGATCAGTGGAATAACTCTGGGCTTTCTTTAAAACCATTTTTAACATTTAAAAGGTCTTTAAAGAGGCCGGTTTTTTCATTTTTTAATATATACACACACACCTGAGAAAGGAAATGAGGCCATACCAAAAAATTAACTGTAATCTGGATGTTTTGTCAGTTTTGGCACATTAGCAAGAGTTTCTCTAATGTAGTGATAGACTCGGTGCAATTTTAGCTCAGACTAAGCTCCAAAAAGGTTTGCCACCCTCTGCCCAGTGAGTCATGGGGAGGCAGACCCAAGAGCAGAGACATTGCCTGAGTGGCTCCAAGGTCACTTCTCTCCCCAGCCACAGCAAGAGCTGTGCAAGCCATTTGAAGGCAGTTTGCCAATAGTGGCAATAAGGACCACTTCCTTAGCACAGTGGAAAGCTAATTTTATAAGCAATTCCTGCAGATTGCCATCACCTGCCTTAACTCTGTGTGTGACTCACTGTTTCTTTAATCCCACTGATGGGAGCCAATCTGCCTCTCCCTCCCGCAAAGCCCTCAAATCTGAGCTATGGAACACGAAATTCTGTCTGTGAGAGCGTAGTTGGATAGACAAACCACAAGTTACATGATAAACTTGGGTTCAGACCTGAAACATACAAGGATGCCCCTCAGACTGGAACACTTCCTCACAGGCAGCATCATTTCAGTCACCTCACTTCCATTCCTTCCCTTCCCCCAGTCTGGTAAGCTTTCACAGCATATTTTGCCTATAAAATCAAAATATTACATTTAGGTGTCTTGGCTCTTGCACAAAATCCTTTAGACTTTAAAAAAATTGAAACTGAGAAAAAGGGTCTCTACCTCCCTACTGTAAAAGACATTGAGAATAGATACCTATGAGTATTTGATTACTCTGAAAAGTCTAAAGAAATATTAAATAACACATTGCTAAAGAGTGGCATGTACCATCATTTGCAAAATAAGCTGTACCTTCAAGTCACTTTATGCAGGTAAAATTTCAGGGAACTGAAAATGCTGTGTTTTTGAATATAAGATCTCACAAGGGATCTCAGGGGAAAAAAAATATAATATGTATCTTTTTCTGCTGCTGGGGTATTTTTAAAGAGCTCATGTTAAGGTTGCAATTGACTGTTTGGTCTTCAGACAGGCAAAGCTCTCCAAAGAATCACAAAGAAGGTATAAAGACGTTATCTGTAAAGACTGAGATAACCCAAGTGGCTTGTTTGCTGGAAGTGCATGTACACCCCCTTGCTCCATGGCAAGTCAGAAGAAAAAGAGCAAATTTAATAATATTAGGTGAGTCTTTAAATCTGTTTTGAGGCTAAGACCTTCGCGATGTTGAAGAGCATCATCTCCTCTATAGGATCTCTCTGAGCATGTCCTATATACAGGGAGGATTTTAAAAGTTCTTAAAACAAGTATCTACATAAGTAACACTGGTTTAGCTGCAAAACATTTACAGATCAGATTTTCCTGAGTCACTGTCTGCAGTAATTAACTTTTTGAGACTATTTTCTGCCACCTACAGCTCATAAATTATTGTGGTTAGATTGGCCTAATTATAGAACGCATAGAGACCTTTCATAAATAAAATACCACTGATGTCTTCACTCTAATTGTTGTGTAACCCTAGCCTCACATGTCCAGGAGTAGCTGTGCTAAAACACTGTAAATCAGTTTAACAGTTCCATTCACACATTGACAGACTCTGTGACAAACAGGATCCCATTTCCTACCTAGACAGCCCCTGCTAAGCAGCTAGTTTTAAAAAGAGAAATTTGAACAGCTCACATACAGAAATATACACGATACCATACAGAGGAAACTGTCATGCTGGTATTTCTGCCCCCATCCCCACAACAACATATTGTTCCTCTACATAGCTAAATGTTCTTTTTGTGGTCTAATGCACTTTAAAACCTCAAGAAACAAAAAGAAAACATTAGGCAGTTAACAAAGATAATTTGAGGCCTTTTAAACAAATTTTAAAATGTAGTTCAATGTAATAACATGAAAAAAAGTTCAATGCTGGGCAACTCTGTGAGAGAGGGTGAAGACTGCTTCTGACAAAGCACTGATAATGGTTGCTAAATTTTGTTTTCAGTGGCATCCTAGAGATGTGAGCCACAGACACAGGGCTGCCACTCTTCTTTGCTTCCTTTCCTGTATTGCCTGCCAAAGCAGCACCAGTCCAGTTCACTCTAGAGCCTGGGGCTGGCTGTGGACTGAAGCAAAGCTGGCTGGTACTGGGTGACCTCAGCCCTGCTGCAGGCAGGTGGAAAACAACACAGCTCTGTGTGTTTCAGTGTAGCAGGAAATACCAGGGATAGGAAATGCACATACAAGATATTTACCTGACTAAAGCATAAATGTTCAAAAGCAGATGAAGAGATACAAAACTATTTGACCAGTGTGGCTCTACAATTTTCGGTGTCTTTCACTACAGTTGAGAGGTAGGAACTGCCTCACTACTTTAAAAGAAACTCTAAGACTCCAGACGAGTGGGAGGTTTGATGGGGGCTGAGAAGGTGATCCTCACAGAGGGCTGGCTAACTGAGCACCCTGCACAGAGCCATCCTGCAAAGCTGTCCCTTCTTCCCTTATTCTTTCACAATGTAAATTATTTCTGGCCCCAAGCCTGCTCTATATGTGGGTACTTCTGCCTCATAACCAAGAGACCAAGCCTTCAAACAGTGCTTTTTTGGCTATATACATCCTTAATAGTGAATTCTGGGCATGTAATTATTTGCCCACAGTGTCACAGCCACATACCTTCTTATGTTGGATTCTTCTTATGTCTGAAATCTAAACATCTAATTTTAAAAATTCAAATATCTCCTCAAAGAGGGAAAATTCCATACTTCCATTAACTATTTAACATTAAAATGGACTTCAAACTTATAGCAACTTATTATGTGGAATAGTACAGTGCTTGCTGAAGGGAGTATGTCCTGTGTTAAAATACTTTGAAGAGCTCACATTCAGACTCTTACAGGATTACATGAAACTTTTTTGTTTGTTTTGTAGAAAAAAAAATGCAGTTCAGGAAAACATCTGGTTTTGCCTTTTCCCATAAAAATGCAAAATTCATCTCTTCAGTATGCAGGTAATATGTATGTAATTAACTGTGTACCTGATTCTGCTTCCGGCTTACCTAGTAAATGGGATGGTCAGCAGCAACCTTTAAACAAAGCAGAATCTGATATTTTTATTCCCAACCAGTCATTTCAATGCATTTTGGGAGTAGAGAGAGCATTTTTGGGAGTACTTGGTGATTTTATTCCAGGAGACTGCAAATAAAAACATAACGAGAAGTAATTTTCCTTTAGAAGCGTGCTAAATCTTGCAATTATCTCCTGGTACTGAATACTCAAGGCTATACTAGACCCAGTCCCAGCCTAATGTAGAAACAAAGATATTTTACACTGATTTCAGTGTTATAAATCAGACACACCATGCCGATAATCATGCCTCTCAGTGGTTTTACGAGGCTGTGCTATGGAGACACTGCACTGCACATAAGGACACTCAAAGTGAAGATTTAGTTGCACAAAGTGCTAAGTACCCTGGCTGTGGACTGGCATGTGAGTGCCTACACTGGGAATGATCCATGAGCCAGAAGTCTGTGTATGCTGAAACATTCAGCACAGGAGGGCCAGGCTGCGAGGACACTTCAGGACTCTGCTTCAGGAGTGCCCAGCTCAGGGGATGCTCATCAAGCAGACAAGCTATGTTTAAAGGCAGAAAGGAAGGAGGAGGGCTTCAAAACTGCAGCTGGCTTATGCCCACACAGTGCCAGTGAGTGCCAAAAGAGACTGCATTAGCACTCCTGGGGGATCAGCCTTATACTCACAGCCACACATGAGCAGGAGAACAAAGACGCCAAGCTGCAATGTTTCCTCTTCACTTCTACCCACAAATCCTAAACAAAATGATGAATTATACAGGTTCTGCTGCAATGTCTGTGCCTCACAGGTGTCTTAGGTAAAAGACTGCTTCAGTGAAAAAAGAAGTACTGACCCTAATATAGTGTTAATATAAATCCTCTGGGAGCTCTGATTTTGGAAACCAAGCTGGCTGTAACTACATTTTGTTGTCATGAGCAGGAAAAAACTTTTACTGAGTCTTGTTTTATAGCCATGATACACACAATTTGCAGTGACTTCTTTTACCCCATCTCTCTCTCTCTATAGCACTTCAACACTTCTCTCTCTCATAAAACACTTCAATAATGGAGAAGTATAAATGTGTTTCTAAGTACTTATTAAAACCAGCTCTTACTTCCAGAGAACCATCAGAGCCCCAGTTCACAGTCACACTGCCCCAGGGGCAGCCATTCCCTTCAGTGCCAAATATATGCCAAAGTACAGTTATCAGAAGTTATTTGCTTTGTGCAATATGTGAGGTCTCCAGGCATGGAGGAGACCTCAGGGCAGTGGGACATATACACCTATGGAGAGCATAACCTGGAGCTTGTTCTGCTTAGGTTAAACTCCCTTCATGCTCAGGTAGGATGTGTAGCACACAACACTG
This sequence comes from Certhia americana, assembly GCA_018697195.1. Taxonomy (NCBI): domain Eukaryota; kingdom Metazoa; phylum Chordata; class Aves; order Passeriformes; family Certhiidae; genus Certhia; species Certhia americana. The sequence goes on along the minus strand of CM031879.1, from coordinate 52,498,488 downwards.
GCAATTCTGGGAATTTCTTTTTCTACCTTTGCTTTTTTATGAGCAATTTATATGAGTTTGGTGCTGATTGCTTTTCTTGATTTTGATGTGGTAGTTTTCAAAACAATTGGTTTGCAGGATTACAGAAGTGTTATTATTTTATCTTTAAAATAGCTTGTGATTAATAAATTAACTAGAATAAATTAACTAGAATAAAGCTTTTTATCAGATGAATTTTTAAGCATTAAAGGGAATGTGACTTAGCTGGAGAGGTGTATTTTGACCACCAGAGACCTCCGTCATTTTTTCTATTCCTAAATAAAGGCACTTAACAGTTACTGGCCTCATTTAAAATTACTGAAAGAATAACCTGCAGTTAGCAATATATTTGATTAGTTTCACCTGTATTTTTCACCTGGATTACTGTGGGCAGAATAGGAAAGTACATAACCTATAAATCATTCAAATATAATCACAAATCCTTTTACCACATATTTTCAGATTTCAAAATTGCTCATATGTTGATATTACAGGCTGAATATCTGTTTTTTTGGTTTGCATGTTTGCTTCAGATATTAGTGAAACAAAGCCAATCTAAACTTTAATGGTATGTTCATTTTTATGACTCATTTAATTTTTTTATCATTTGCCAAAAAACGCAAATGGCCAGATAAAAGACTGCTGAAGACAAAGGAAAAACTGCTGATGTGTATCATTTCTGGATGAGACCAAACCTGCATATTGCACAATTCTCCTGAAATTCCATCAGTGAGAAACAGAAAAAATATCACTACACTGTCCTTAACCAAATAAAACAGGCAAAATTTGCAACTTTTATTTCTCAACACACAGTGGAATCACTCTTTTAAGGGACTGCTTCAGCTTTAAAAACTGGTTTGGCTGCCTGCTCAGGATAGGAAGGCAGCACCCTCTCAGATATTTCTGGAAAAGGAGCAAGTAGCTATTTTCAGAGTCCTGATGGAACATGTCACTGACCCTCACCTTCTATAGACATGACAGACTAGTTCACAAATCCTCCTGTTTAATGATGACAGGTCACTTGGCATATTCCATGGAGCTCTGCTGATTTTAAGGTTCTGGTCCTATTTGTGGTTTAACCCAGTTTCTTCTTGTTCCAGACACCCAGTGCCTTCCAGGCTGATAGGGCCAGTTGACACCACCTGAAATGTCTCATGGGTTTTCTCTTGGGCTACATTTGGACCTTTCTGTGGGAGATAGCACAGCTCTAAACCCAAGTATTTTCCTTTTCCAGTGCGTAAAGATTGTAAGTCCTTTGACATCTGCCCAGACACATATTTTTCCTGGCTTGTGTTGTTGCTACTGCTCATACTACTGGGAGAGAAGATTTGCTGGGATCTTCCTCTTTCCCTTGCAAGTCCTTTCTAAGAGTATCTTGGCTTTGTCCAATACTTAGAATCATAGAAAATCCTGAGCTGAAGGGACCCACAAGGATCTTTGAGTCCAAGTCCTGGCCTTGACCAGGGCACTCATGAAACAGACCTTTGGCAGGCATTTTCTAATTGAAAGTCATAGGGCTGGCATTATTCATATGACAGAGCCAAATTAAATATGTAAGTTTAACAAAAGTCTCCTACTACAAATTAACAAATTTACACTTTATGCAATCCCAATGAAAGATGAATGTTCCAGCTAAAATGAGAGGCTGCTGCTGGGAGCCTGAGGAATTAAACCCCTTAAGTTCTCTGATTTCTGATAAAATACTGGTGCAGTTAATAGTTATCAAAATTACAGGTTCAGCCCATAAAATAATTAAAGCAACAGAAGTTCTTCTCCTAGAGAAGATCAGTAGGATAGGGACAAAGAAATTCTCATACATATTTTTAAAATTTATTATGAATCTTTAACACTTTAAAATCCTCCGAAGAAACACAGCACAAGGCTTTTGTCCTCAGGCTTTAATTCCAAGGGGTGGAACTCTTTCTAAAAACAATGCAAAATACAGTAATGAATTTTATGCATTCTCCCACTTTCACTCAAAATCTGTAATATTTATCTAAACTTTCACTTTGATCTGGAATTATTTAAGGAAGGTCATTTTAGTGCATTTACCACTATGAGAGGACACAGCTGCTGCTTTGAAGCTCTGGCAACTGCTCACCAGTGCAGTGAAAACTGCAAATCTGCAACGTAAAACAGATTGGGAGGGCACAAGTCCTTAGGAAATTTTGAAGACTCTGCAGCTCTTTTCCTTTTGGGCTAAAGGAAGTTCTTCTCACCATTTGTGTTAGAGTGGTCCAGCTCAAAGCACAGAGGAAAAGACTGGATGCTGATACAATGGGAATGGGCAGCCATAACTTACTAGTAGTAGTTTGACTCCCTGGTACTCACTGTTTGGATTTTCCTGCTCTCCTCTGGAAAAGGATGTTCAGGTTGCTTCCTCTCCTCTGTCCATGCTGTCTCACCTTACTTCCCACAGATTGTTGAAGCACAGATTAGACTGACTTAAACCAGGGTGAGTTTTCCTTACAGAAACTCAAGTGTAAAAAGCAGCACTTTGTGATTAAGAAACTACATCCCAAAAGAAAGTTCCTGCCTGACTCATCTTATGGGGTCTTTCTCCTCAGATAAATAAAAACTTCCCACCCTAAACTTGCCCAAATAATTGAAAGTTACCTTTTACAGGTTTGGATAAATTTGGGGGGAACAAAAACCCAACAAAATAATTTTCCAAGGTGGATTGCTAGGTTATTTTTCAGTCTTTCAGACTCAGTGCATTGCACAGATTGGAATGCATCAGTTCTATGCAGGCCCACAGGTCATGTGCAACTTTACTGAAAAACAGGAGTGCTCCAATGGGGTCCAAGACTGTTTCCATCACCATCACACTCTTCCCAGAGGCTCTGACCTTGGAGACAATTATGTGTAAGAGCCAAGCACAATACAAACATCTGCAGTGACAGCAGGCAGAGAACACTGTCGCTTGCAGTCATAAAGTTCACACAATTACAGCTCAGGTGTCAGGATAATTGTTAGAAGACCTGAGCCTATAACCCCTCCCTGGGCTGTTCTGATCCCATCTCATCCCATCTTTTTGGTGTTAGCAATCCTGTTGCATGTAACACACTCTCTTACTTCGCTCCTCTTTTTAATTATGGCAGTAAAGGTTTACCCCAAATTAAATGTAGTTAAGAAACCTTCCCACTGTCATGAAAAAGAACCCCTCCATGTTTTGTATCTTTAATACGGTTAATTTGCAGGGTCCTTTAAGAACAGCTGCCAGTTTCATGTGTCAAACGACTGCCACACAAAAGAGAATGTGGCAGTGAGCTGCGGGTTGTGCTGACACAGCACAGTGTTTCGATTGAAAGCAAGAAATAGAAGGAGCAGTTTGAGAAACTTGACACTAGCTGTTACCTTTAGAAATAAAACTTAACAAAATAAAGGTGAGTTTATGTATCCCCTTTTTTTTTAATGAAGTATTGTTAGATGCTGCTGGAGATACAGGTGATCAAGTCCTTCTGAGGAAAGGTCTGTTACAAAGGAGAAGAGAGGGAGCTGGAGAAGGTGCCATTTTTCTATCACTATAATAAACACCTAATGTACCGTAAACAGAGCAAGTCATGCGGTAAGACATGAAGAAGCTCTTTTTTAATCATCTGAATAGAAATCTAATATCTTTGCATTTTCTAAGTAAGGCAACTTGCCCAAGCAACCAGATACACAAAGCCTTATGCATTTATTCTGCCTTTGTGGCTACTGAACAAAGCTTCTAAGTCACAAGCATTAAGATTGGTATTTACCAAGCAGTTGCACACGAGGACTCATTACGAATATTAGGGTATCCAAACACATAAGGAAACTTGAGAATTCAAATAGCCATATATACAGTATGACACACAAAAAAAAGTCCATGTGCATTCCCAATACTTTTTTCTCCTTGATTCTGAGGTCCAACAGCCAGAATCAATTCCCCAGACCACCCCAGCTGTGGAGTGCTGAGCAAGAGCAGTACAGTCCTAGGTCACAGAGTACTCTGATTTGTGTGGGGATGATGATGTGCTACAAAAAGCCTTTGCCACCAAACCTTCCCATGGTTACTGAGCTGCACCAGTGCTACGGTAAGAACAGGAGAACATTCAAAAACCCCAACCACTACAACCCAGGAGACATTTGAAATTTGTTGATTCTCAGTATTAAATTGGTATTTTTTGCCATATTCCAGGAGTCTACAGTACTTGGCCCTTGCTTTTTATAAAGCATAGTTTCAGAAGTTCAGAGCACTGTTAACTGTGATCAGTGTGCTTTGGTTTTCTTCCCCTTTTCTGCTCTCTTGACAGGGAAGAGTGGCCTCTGTCAAACATCAAGGTCACATAAATGTAGCAAAATTCTAGCCTGAAAGAATGAAAACAAATTTTCTAGACAGGATGGAGTAGCAATAAAAAGGCTTGTATTCAACATACCAGCAGAGGTCTCATGCTGCAACAGCAAGACAGCCCTCCACCAGATCTTTTGGCACTGCTGACTGCACCACTGCAAGCACTACAACAGGAAAAAGTCTTCCAAGAAGCCTTCCAAATATACACAAATATACAGGCACCCTCTCACAACCCCAGAGATAAAGGCAGAACCAGATCTGCCGATCTTCAGGAGGTAGCAAATATTTCTAACGCTCAGCACTCTAAGACAAATTAGAAACCCATTTACATGACAGTTACAGAATTAGTTCTGCAGACAACTAGAAAACCTTCCTTTTGAGCAGAAAATAAAACAGGATTTCAGCTGCAGACCAGGCTATTAAAAAAAAAAAAAAAAATAGGAAATTCCTAATCAGAATGTCAACATGAAGACTTATTTCAGAGACAGAGATCAGCTCTTGGGGACGGCATTTCAGTAGGCATATGCGACATTCTGTGTTAAAATGCTTCCAAACATGCACTTTAAATAAACAGCTTTGCCTAAAGTACTTTGTTGTCACCACTGTAGCCCTTCTCTGTTGCCACATTCAAAAATTTTGCAGCAGCTCTGAGAAGAAAGGGAGATGGGCCATTTCCCAATCCCGAGGCATTTCCCTGGCACAGAGATTCCTAAATTCAAGTTCCTGTTCTGACATGGGTACCTGTAAGGACCATTTTGTCTTTTAATGATTTGAGCAGCTCTGCATGGTACATCTTCCCTGTACCAGGTACTTTTGTAGGGTACCTCTTCACCTGCACCACTTGGATTTATACATATCCTCATACTCTGGCCACTTTTCTTTAATTGCTCCATTTTCACTCAATGTTTCTACCCCCTCTTTGTTTTTCTCATTAAATTGAGAGCTCTCAAGAATTATCTTTAGTAACAGATCCTAACAGAGTAGGTTGTTGATATGAATTCCTAACAATCATAGATAATAAAGCATTCCTTAATGGAACATAAGCTGGCTTTATCAATCACTATGCTGCCATATGCAGCTGCATTGTTCTAATATTTTAAATACTTTGGGCCAAATACAGGGAGCTAACTAGTGCCTGTGTGTGTCTGATAACTACCCATACGGACCATGCAGAGGGAAGGGCTACTACATTTAACTATTTTGCAGATGGGAAGTGAGGCACAGAGATGCCAGAAGCCAGTTCCAGGAGATCAGTGGCATGACAGAGAACTGATTTCCACACCTCAGGATAATTAATGCTTTAAGCAAAGGACCCTCTTTCCATGCCAGTAGAAACATGACATCCTGCATTCTAGCAGTTATGCATTTTGTTTCCAGTGAGGCTTATAAAATGCAAATTCCTGGTAAAACACATGACTTTTCCTTTCATATTTGTCAATAATATTTTATCTTTTTCATGAATAGTTGTTCTCTTCACATTCTGATTGCCAGAAACAGCTTTCCTTCGATGTCTTCTTTATTTGTTCTGTAAGGCCATAATCTATTTTTCAGAATGTTTATGTACATACACATTTATATATGTGGGTGCAAATACATATGTAAATATACACACTCATGGATATATGTGACAGATGTATGTATCATATGGAGCAAATGCAAATGAACATACAGTTTTGATTCATCTCCCAATTTGTTTGCCAATAGGGCATTACTGAGACATAGCAGTTTCATGACTTGAAAGATGAGATCATGATACTGCTATTTCTGCACTTCCAAGGAGAGTGCAGGTGTTTCAAAGCATTTATGAAATTGCATGATTGACTCATATAGAAATCTATTGACAATAAGTTGAACCTTTGCAGCTAGGCTGTAAAAGATTTGATTATAGTAACAATAGTTACCGTCATGAATGTCATAAATCTTAAGAGAAAGGACACATATGTCACATATAATGCATGAAAAAGTTGTCCTTTTATCACGGATAACTTACCATTGTGTAGATACTCTGCTGATCAGCTACTGCATTATTTGAATAAGTATCTGATGTCTTGTTTTCTTTCAAGGAGGCAGGTGCAGGATGAAGCAGGGAAGCCTGCCAAGATAGATGATAAATTGCCACTTGGTGCTGGGGACCAGTGCTTAACATTAATGCAATGCTGCCAGGAATTAAGCAGTAGAGTAATAAGAAACGAGGAAGAAAATAACTTCTCATCCCCATTAAAGAGAACAGCTCCGTTTTCTTTCTTGATTATAATTTCTAGTGCATCAAAAAAAAAAACCACTGGCATTGTCTCATTACAAACAAAACATAATAGAATTGGAAAACATCCTATGATTGACAAGCCATATACTAATGATACCAGAACCATACAATAATGATACCAGTTGCTTTGCTTCTGGAGGAGTAATCTTGAAGCTAAAAAGTTCAAATAAAACGATAAAGAAAAATAATTGCAAAGAAGTAGGGCCTAGATTTTGAAACCCCTACCCACTTTGGAAAGTGTTACTCCCTGGCTGAACAGGCTCATTCAGTTCATGTGGTCATCATGATGTATTTTTACATCATGTTTATACAAGTTTTAAAAATAATCTGTGTTTTGCCACCTATGAAAAACACAGGTCTTGGATTGTCTTCCTCCCTTGCATATAGTTTAAAAAAAAAAAAAAAGGGAAAAAAAAAAAAAATATATATATATATATATCACTTTGGGACATCCAACCCCCACCTTATCCAAGTCATTGGAAACCCATATCAGCATTTTACTGAAATACTGACACAAAAAATTTGACATGTAGGATCATGGTGTAGTCAAAATTGACAGTGTCCAGAATGTCCCAAGCTTCCTTGTATACTGTTTATCCCTTACTGCACTGAATTTGGACTACTATGAGATAAGTTTAAAAATAATTTCATGTGATTAGTTGTGTGAGAAACAAAGAGAAACCTTGTAAAAAAAAAAAAATAAATAAATCGGGTACCTACAGGTGAGTAAAATATTGCACAAAAGCAGATTGAGTGAGAAGCTTGTCATTAATGCTGACCAAAAATAAAGTGTTTCATGAAAAATAGGCTCATAGACGCATTAGACTTGGCACTTTCCTAAGCCAGCAAATAAAAGCAAAAGAAATATATATTTTATTTCTCCTTTGCATGTACAATAGAATATGTGGGGAAAATATAAGTTTATAAACACTCTATGTCCTGAAAAGCTGCCTTCAGAGGCAGCTAAGGACAAGCTACAGTCAAAGAGAGGCAGTGATATTCTGCCAGCATTTTCCTTCCTCTGCTAGGAATAAGAATGTTCCTTGCCAGTTGAAGTAACCCTTCTCGTTTGGTGTGTTCTTTCCTAGGTAGCCAGGTTACAGGTATTCTGAAAGATAACTGCAGGACTCAGCCTCGGAAAGATGCCTGGTTTACGTGGTCTGGGGAGTGGTGCAGGAGGCATATAACCAGAGACCCTTTTCAGACAGTAAAACAGGATTAAACACACTGTAAACATGCTTTGCTGCATTGTCCCCCATGATTTGGGAACAAAACCAGTCCTGCTCATATAGAGACAGTTCAAGAATAAATCCTGTTCAAACCAGGTGTTTTAAAAATAATCTGTTCTCTGCCACCTATGGAAAATTCAGGTCTTGAATTGTTTCTCTCCTTTGCATATAATTAAAAAAATATAGATATCACTTTGGGACATCCAACCTCAGCCTTATCCAAGTCATAGGTACTAGAGAAACCCATATCAGCATTTGACTGAAATGCTGACACATAAAATTTGACTAAAGTTTTTTTTCAATATTCATCCATCAGAAAAATTAAAACTAAATTGAACAACAGATGATCAATGTCATTCCTATTCCTGCACCACAATAACTTACAGTAATCTCTATATTTGGAAATTGAGCCATAAATCAAATATTCCATCATCAGGAATCTTCATCTTGATATAAGAAACATACCTTAAAGCTATCAAGATGAAAACCATTAAAAAAAAATCTTTTTAAAGCTTGAGCAAGATCTATATTCTCATCTGTCTTATGTCCAGAAAAGTGCATGACGTTCAGAATGGAGGCTGAAAAGCTGTGTGCTATTTAATCTCATCTGCATTTCCTCCAGGAATATGCATCATTCCAGCAAAGCAATGTTGGGACAGAGAAAGATAGCTCACCACTTAAGTGTTCAATTTTCAAGTTGCACATCCCTCTGAACAATTCATTAGCAAGTGTAGACTATGTCCCAGTTTTACTTGTTACACATGCTGTAGCAGTGTGTCTGTGTCTCAGTTTATTTTACCAAAGTAAATTTCCTCTTTGCAGACGTGACTATGTCATGGTTGGTTCTGTTTCTCCCACAGTGTAGATAATAGGAAATCAAAGACGGCAAAAACTCTCAAATTACATTTCAAGACAATACGATACAATTTGGAGAAGGGAGAGAGTAAGGCTGTAGGAAATCTGAAGGAAATTGTGTTTCTGTCCGAAAATAACGTAATTAACTGATCCTGGGAGCTGTGATGGTACCACAAAAGAGCTCACTCATCACCTCAGGAGAAGCATAAGTGCTAAGTTAATAACCAAATTCCTTTCTCATTTACACTCAAACACCTTCATGATGCCATGACTGTACACACAACCAACAAGAGCACTGGTTCTTGAGAATATGACCTGCGGGTTGGCATTTCAATGCTTCTGAAGGAAGGAGTTCCCAGGCTCAGAATTTCCAGTTTATGAGTCTTGCCAAATGGCTCATGATATCTAGACTGAATACAAATATGTATTCCTAAATAGCATTAATAATTTTGCATCCTCAGCCACTGAGGTGTTACCTTCTACCAGAAGGATTTTATAAGGGAACAACAGGATTCCCTTCAGGACTGGCTTTATAAGAGCCTCACTAAAAGGAAGACACATCTGAGCTCAGAAAAAAAATAAAAATTCTTGGTCTCTGTAGATTAGAACAGTTCACACAGATGACTTCCCTGCTAGTTAGTTGGATTTAGAATATTTACAGGCAAATGTTTTAATTGTTGTCCAACTGAATATTAGATTTACTTCAAATTAACATCCCGTTGATGTGTCTTCCTATGACTTATGTTCAATAGTAGATTGCAGTAGTAGATTCAATAATATTTTCAAGATATTTGGAAATTTTCCTTTCTTCTTAAAACATTTTAATTGTACTTTTGTGGTATATCTTTTCCTATTTCTGGTGCTCCAGTAGAGAAAGTTGATGCTATCCTGTCATATATTCATCGTTGCATACATAACCAATACTCAAAACTCATTTCATAAAGGGAAAATAATCTTATTAATTATGCTGAAATTTTCTGAAGGGCTAAAACTATATTCTGGGGATTTTTTGAGAATAGTTAAGAGAATTCCTAAGAAGTATCCCTTCTGTTCTGACTTACGAGAGGAAGAAAGAAAAAATTTCGCAATATTAAATTACAGTAAGCCAGGGGTTAAAGCATAAATATAAAATATTTATAAACATAAAATATAGCATCCAGATTTGTGCATTCCTCTTTTTCGCAGTAATGGCAATACTCCTCTAAAATGCCTTTTGCAACACAGTACTAAAGTGCCTTCTGTGATCCTTTTCTCTACAGTCAACATCAGCAAATGAATTTCAGCTGAAGTCTGAAATGCTTTTATACTGCTGTATTGCTATAGATGATAAACTCAACCTGCCAAGAACCTCATTGCAACCAAATAAACCATATATATATATATATAACACCAGTGATTTAGTGTTATTTCACTCTAATCTTCCCCAAGGGTCTCTTTTAATAAGAACCTCAGCACCTTTTGCCTTCCGGGTCAGGGCATAAAGTCATGTTCCAAGACCAGGTGACCCAGACCAGCATTCATTGAAACGAATGACATTATTACTGTAAGTCTCAGTCAAATAGTAAAAACTTGATTCCCACAATTTACCTATCAGTTACCCTACTAATCCTAGTGGTCACCCTCAAGACTTCAAACAGGCGGATTAAAGTCAAGCCAAGCGATTGGTTTCAATTCTCAGTCAAGCAAGAAGACCAAAAAATCCTGAAACAGCAATCTGTACATAAACTAAACTCAGTGGAAAGAGAAAGCAGCAGCTGCTTGTGTAATGGTTTTCATATTCGTGTCTGGGAAATCTGAAAAGAAACACCTAAAGGAAAGGTAATGGGCAGCCACCTGTTATGCATCTAATTTAAATACGTTATAGTGATATTTCCCATGGAAGTAGAATCAAAAAATTTTACTGCAGAGATCCAAAACATGATGGAACCCAGTCTGAGATCATAAAATATTTTGTGGTGATATTTCATATTTATTTTATGATATAAGATATGAAAAAAGGAAATTACAAAATAAAGTAAGAAAACATGGAACAAAGTAATTTGAACTTGAAAAGAAAAAAGTCATTTTTTAAAGACTTCTTTGTCTAAAAAAAATTGGTTAAACATTGTGATAAAATTAGTATAATTTTGGGAAACATACTGTTTTTCTAAAATCAATATTTTATAAAAGGAATATATATCAAAGCAGGAAACATTCAGCCCAAATAAAAAGAGCAAAGTCTTTTTAGAAGACTTTGAAACCATCTTTTAGAAGCCATAGAAACCATCTATGTCCTACATAAAATATTTCAGTAGAAATCAAAGCAACTTTGAGTAGCCTCAGTGCATCATATCTTTCAATTCATCTTTAAATTCCTACACAAGAGAAATCCCCCATACGTGAAAAACCTCAGTGGTTAAACATCATTATTATAAGAGTAGAGTAGGAATAGAGTAGAGTTGGAATAGAGTAGGAGTGGAGTAGGAGTGGAGTAGAATATTTTCAGCAAAAAGGGATTTGCAGATATCATCAGCTGACTCACTAGTAGATTCTCTCCCATCCCATGAGCCTGGAATGGTTCCTGAACATCAAAAAGGGAAAAAGTGCTATTTCTCATGTTCTGTCACTCCAAGAAAGCTGCATCAAGCTATCGTTATTTTGCCAGACAGGTGAAATGATTCCTGCAACAAAGGCAAGCCCAACATGGCCTTCTCGCTGACTGGGTGATGCAAATTTTAGCAAGTTGGTGAAAAGATTCAGAGTTGATGTAAAATGTCTTTTCATCAGTGGATTCCTCGCAGATTATTCCACACTCAACACTTCTAGGATAATGGAAAATGATATCAGGTGGCAGTTGCACCTTTTATTGAGGACTTGGGAGGCCAGTTGATTACCTGGAGAGCAGCCACAGCTTTTCTCAGTGATGGGAACACATGGCTTGGCCTTAGCCAGCCTTGGGGTGAGCGTCTTGTTCGTACTGTGCTGGCTCACAGGATTAACGTGGGAATTAGCACTGTCAGCTCCCATATGAGCAGCATTATGTTATCCAATTTGCATAGTCTGCCCATGCTCACAACACGATACCAGGGCTGACAGTAGGAGCCTATGTGTTTGGAGCAGAAGGTACAGCGCTCTATCTCCAGTGACAACCATGACGTCTATATGGCAAGGGCAAGCAGAACACTTGACAACCATGAAGTTTGTATAGCCTGTGAATTGTTACAGTGGACATATTTGAGACATCAGCAGCCTGTGAGAACTCTCTGCATATTTTCCTACTAGACCTGATCAAAAGAGCAACCACCTTCATTTTGTTTATGAGAACCCCATAGAAATTTCAGATACTGATCAAGTAATAAATACCCATCTCACTGATGAGCATAACAAGGACTCTGCCATGCTTACACTAGACTCCTGTGAAAAAGGCCTGGGCTCCCCTTCAATCTATTCAGCTATGCAATGTCCTCAAACAGTGAAAGGAAAACCATAAAACTGAATGTGATGCACATCATCCCAAGAAATTCATGCCCTGTGAGTCCCTTGGCAAAATTCTCCCAGCTTCAGAAATGCAATACTTTGCAAAAGAGCCTGAAGCAATTTAACATTGGATCTGCTTGGTTCTTCCTGGAACAATGTCAGATCTCCTGGGACAAGAGCTTCCCATGACACACTCCAATTAGAGCTGGTGTCAGTAAATTGGCCTCTTGTTAGAGACCATCCAACAATCTTCATGAGAACTTGTTCTTAGCTGCCTACAGAAAACTACAATAATAACTTAAAAAATCAGTTTAGAAATTTCTGGTGTTGTGAATACATTTTCTACTGTTTATAGAAAAGAAGTTTCAATCTGTTATAAGTCTGATAGCTAAATAAATATTCAATCAGACACTATGGTAACAGGTGAGCACAGAAAAGATGGCAAAAATACTGTGTTTTCAGCTGAGAAAATAGCTAATACAACTGATTTTATATCTTTGCATGACTGACTTAAAAAAGTAAGAGTTGTAAACAGGAATTACTTGAAGGAAAGGTAACCATAAAGATTGAAAATTCCAGTGATCCCAAAGAAGCACTCTTACACTCAAGTATAACAATTACTAGCACCCTTCTAGACTGAATTTCAAACAATGTTTTAGCTATCTGCTTCAGATCCATGATCTCAAATGCTTAAGTACTGCTGTAGAAGTCTTTACAGCACTAGTAAAGGCATCTACTAGTGGAGACAAATACAGCAACTTAATGTTTGACCTATCATAAGCACCATTCAAAATCTTCCCATAAATGTTATCCTTTGGAAGAAGTAATTTATTTTTTTTTCAGTTCAAGATTACTTACTATATACCATAACACACACAATTTTAAAATTGCCTTTTAGGCTAAAATGCTAGAGTGAGATACTCTCATTCTGACTGTGAAATACACAGTTTAATGGGTTCCTGTCATTTTCAGAAATCAGGCCACCAGGTCAGCCAGCTATGGTTTACAGATATTTAGCTGCTAGTCCCTGATTTTTAAAAAAATTGATATAAATACTTTAAGCACATATTTCATGAGCTTTTAAACTGAGCTCTCCAATATTATGCAAGGATTCATAAAGCAGCACTTTCCAAGTCACCCCTCTCTGTTACAGTAAATTATGTTGTCCATTCCTCTGTTTGATTGGCAGCCTTTAAATCTCTCTGCCCCATTGAGTTTGTGCCGTGTGAAGCAACTGCAAAAGAAGATCTTGTTTTCAATTTTTCAGGGTCAGATTGTCTTTCAGTAACACGGATGTCATTCATGACACAATGAATGAGAGTCATACCCAGGCCACCAAAAGGAGGGATGTTAACTCTGAAAATAAAAAGAAAACATCAAAGGTAATAGTAAAAAACTCTGTTTAAATCAAAAGCAGGCATGAAGGCAGCAGGCAGAAACAGGGACTGATGCAGAAAGATAGCATCAGGCACAGATCCCAATATGTTCTCTGCATGACCTGTTTACCAGTGCTGTTGAATTACAACACAGTAATTCATAGCAGGACTAAAAACCTCCAGAGCTGACACTTCAAAAACATTGGCTACAAACACAGAACATGCTCAGCATGTTCCAAATAAATTAATCTACCTGCTTGAGAAATATTTTCTGCAGTAAGAATATTAAGAAAGAAATAAAACATCCTTACTAGAAGCAAGATGTAAGCTTTGAAACTTTAGCTTGGAGTTCTTATTTTCCTCTCAAACCTGTTTTGGTTGTGTGATAGGACTACAGTTTGCTTTCACCTAGCCAGTGCTCAGATGAACAAAGCTAAAAATTTCCTGTTCTGAAGTAAGAGCCCCAAAATCATGTTTTTCAACCAAGCACCGTTCATAGCAGACAGAGATGAGATTTTAACATGATTTTGAGGTTGTACTTTTGTGTGTCTTTGCCAGTTCCTTGTCTATTACCATTATAATTCCCTGAGTTTTAAGTGTCAGTTATCATGATCAAAAGTTTGGAGAAAGAGGTTTAAGTCATGGTCACTCCGCCTTCCCATCTGGGTCAGCTACATGTATGCAAAGAGCCATTAAAAAAGTTAGAGAGGGAGAGAGAAAAGGAGGATGGAAGGCTTCACCACACTAAATGAAAAGCAAACAATATGCATATCAGCATCATAAGGAGATGTACTACTCTGCTGGGAAAAACCAAGACAAAAGAATTATCTGACACAACAGTTCAAAGCATATTGCACCTGTCAAAACGTCTGTCATCTTCTATAGAAATGCACCATTCTAAAAGAAAAAAGGGAAACTCTAGCAAAGTCACTCAGAAACAACAGACCACTTTGTCTCCTTCATTCCAGCCAACTCCTCCATGTGAAAGCCATTTAACTCAATGCTAAAGATTGCCTGGAAGGACCAGACAATAGGAAGGTCTCTTTCATTGTCAAGGACAGTTACACTTTGAAGATGATGCTCAAAAGGGGTTAAAATGGGTCAACAAGCAATTGTTGGGTCTATCCAAGGAAAAGTGAACAGAACATTGTTAAAGTCACACACACACAAAAAAAAAAAATCTAAAAGAGCACATCTTTAAGCTGGGGAAGTATGGGGGACACACACAAAATGCTGATGTAAAGTTATAGTGAAATGGAGATAAAAAACCCCTATCAGTACAAATGGTAAAACTGAATTAGATATGTTCTTAGCAACATACATCCAAAGCACAGTAAAGGCAAGAGATATACAAATTGGCTAACAAGGGGAAAAACAATAGCAACTCTGACAGAATTAGATGTCAATTTTCCATAACTTTTTATTTGTGTGCTTCCAGTTCTCACAACATGCCTTTGGTAATCACTGTGTGTTGCATAGCTAGATGTAATGGATACATCTTAGGTACTGAAATGAACCTACTCATTTGTACATAACAGCTGTTTCAAAGGAAAAATCTGGAAAAATATTTTTGCTCCTATGCAGACATATCTAAATCAAATACTCGTAAGTATTTAGATACAGCCTACTGAAACCTCTTTGAGTGTGCATGTTTTCTTCATGCTTACATGAAACACAGAAGTTGCTATTTTATAAAAGCTTCTAGACTTAATTTACACAAATCTAATTACTAAGGTAAATCTTCCATGAAATAAAGGATTCATCTAAAGCCAATTATTTATCCAAATCCAATTCTCATTTTTATTATTAGAAGTCTAATTTCTCTGTTAATCAAATTTTGACTTGTTTTTGATTCTTAAATGCAATATTGCGTAGGAGTACAATCATCAAGTTTGAAAAAGCTTCAGTTCAGCAGAGCTAGCCATGAAACAAATTCATTTGCATCTGCATTTGTAGCAAAGGGCTATTCTATTATGAGCAGTTTCAGACAGGAAAAATGCCTGAAAGTTCAGTTCTGTTGAAGGTAGTGGCAAAACTTCCAACAACTCCACAGAAGGGAACGAGTCAGTTCTGTTTTCACAAACTTGAACCTCTGAACTAAGTCAGTGACTAGCAGGAGTCCCAAGGGACCCACAAGGATCATTGAGTCCAGCCCTGTACAGAACCAGAATTCCCACCATGTGCCTGAAAGTATTGTCCGGATGTTCCTTGAACTCTGTCAGGTTTGGTGCTGTGACCACTTCTCTGGGGAGCTTGTACAAAATACCCCCTGGTGAAGAACCTTTTCCTGATAACCAACCTAAACCTCCCCTGACACGACTTCAGGCCATTCCCCAGGTCCTGTCACAGGTCACCAGAGAGAAGAGATCAGTGCTTGCCCGTCCTCTTCCCCTCATGAGGAAGTTGTAACTGCAGTGAGGTCTCCCCTCAGATTCCTCCAGGCTGAACAGATCAAGTGCCCTCAGCTGCTTCTCATATGGCTTCCCCTCTAGACACCTCACCAAGGCTCCACTTTGGACACTGTCTAAGAACTTTAGATCTCCATTTATTATGGAGTGCCCCCAGCACTCGAGGTGAGGCCACTCCAGTGCAGAGCAGAACAGGAAAATCCCCTCCCTCACTTGGCTGTGAAATAATGGATATAACACTATCTATTATTATTATCCCTTCCATTAAAAAGGCAACTTCAATCACCTCTAACTTCTATAATATTTTTTCCCTTGAAAAACCAGATATTCCTAAAATGCTAATCAAAGCTCAACATTTTCAAGAGTTTGCAAAGTCTCTTTTTCAGTATAAAATCTCTTTCAGCTGTCTTTTTGACAAAGAATTTCATCTCAAATAACATTGGACACTTGTCTTGTAACAAGCCCTGGTCAGTTTTTAGAGACATGATGAAATCCCTTTTTTATCTGCTTGTTTTCTATACTTTATGTCCATATACTGGCTTCCAAGAGAAAAAATTAAATACTCAAAAATACTGATGTCTCAGTGTTGAACAAGCAACAAACTTATCTATTAATATAAACAGAGTTGAAAGCCCCATAGACTTATCTTTGATACTTCACACAATTTTCCTCTGAATTTCAAGGTTGTTTTTACAGGAGCCTTTTCTAGCCTCATAGAAATTATTACCCAGTACTAAAATGCAAGGGGAGTCACAGTAGTGTTATCAGTGCCTCTTTCAAAATTAGCTCTTTTCAAGATTTTTAGGCTTGCTGCAAAAGCTGTCTAGAACCAGACCACTCAAAAACAGTGATGAAAATGATTATTACACAACCAATGTCACATGCTGTGCAATTTAGACATATATGGTTAAAACAGCTTCATAAGAAATACCTGACAGGGCTCAAAGTACAAAAATCCCCCTACCAGCAGTGTAGGGCAACTTGGGTTATTGTCATTATTCTGATTTTTCTCCTCCATCCTGCACTTCCTCTCATATTTTTCCACTGTCCTCCACAACACTCTGCTCTTCACTCACTGCGTTTCCTTCAGGTGACGTCTCCCCCTACACAGCTCATGAGTCACAGAAGACCATGTCCTGGAGAATAAGGGAATCATTGTCCCCTTGATGGGTTTTGATGTTGGGGATGAGAGCAGGCTGCTGCACCAGAGGCAAAAGAGAAGGAAAGCAATGTTTGATATCCTGAGATGGGGACACCACACTGACAGTTGTCTTCTCAGGATAAGTGAGAGCTCTGTGTGCTCAGGGTCATCTCGGGTTTTAGAAAAAATGTTTTTGAGTGTTTTTCAAGATTCCCAAGATGCAAAGTCTTTTTCCCCAGCCAGAGATTGAAGAAATGGTCAAGAACTGTCTCTTCTCTTTTTCAAGATTGTTTATTCTTTCTTATCTATTACATTCTTTCCCTGACTAGCTGAGTTCTTCACAGCAAGTCAGTTCCAGGCACAATCCCCCTCCTTAGGGTGGTGTTTACTTTTATACTAAAACCCATGTAAACAGTATTTACAATAATTCTCCAAAACTTACCATCTATGCTAGAAAGTCAGTCTCTACTCTAAGCAAACCATAAGTGCCAGCATCACAGCAGAAGATGGAGAAGATGAAGAAGGAATCAGCCTGAAAACCATATTATGCTACTATCTAATCCACACTCTTGAAAGTTCTGTTACATCCCAGAGCCTAAGAAGCCCTTTCCACAAACAAAGGTTAAAAACAGTGTTTGTCAGAGGCTTTCCATCCCTTAAAACATGCAGAGAAATATTTCTCAGAATTCCTGACTCTGACAGGGTCAATGATTACTCAAGAGAATGAAATGATAAACTCTTAACAGACCTACAGTGCACATGGGAAAATCCTACTTGCATAATCTAAGACTGAAACAAAACTCATATTTTGTATAAAGTTCCAAATATAAATACAGACATGATCTTTTTTTCCCTTTTCCTACTTACTATCATGATCACATACATTTTTCTCACTGAAAAAAAAACAACACAAGACAAAACAAAATCCTGCCCATATCTATCTCTGTTGGAAGACTTGCCATTGTTATTGGCAAATAATGACTGAAACTTTCCAAAATGCTTCATCCAAACACTGACACCTGGCAAAAGAAATATCAGCTTTAATAAAAAAAATATTAGCTTGGCTAAGTGGTGCAAATGAAAAAAATATGTGATGATGGATGTGGATAGACATCACTAATAGCACCATGAATTGAATAAACTGAAAATTCGGTACCAAGTACAAAGGCTTTTCGTGACAAATGTGGGTTTGAGTTTATGTTTTTTTTCTAATTAGAATATAATTAGGATTTATACTTCCCTGTGATTGATAGCACTCTGTAGATAACACAAAAATGTTGGGTCAATTCTTCTGCTGATGTGTCTCTGTGAAAGGCAGCTGACAAGCAGCAAATTTGTCTTTCTTTTTCCTACTTGGCTACAACCATGTGTTTATCATGTGTGTCTGCACAGTGTTAAGGCAGACATATTCTCCAATACTAACAATTCTCCTGTATTCATGTATGAGCATGTGACCAAGAAGAGGCTTTAATCACAGGTCATTACCCTTCTTTATAGAAAGACCAATCCTTACATCAGGGAAAGGAGAAAATTGCGTGTAACTTTAGAAAAACAATTATAGTACATGAATAATAACTAGCTGTAGATCAGAAGGAACAGTTCACAAAAAAAAAACAAACAGGTGTAAGTTTTCTGAAACAGACTTAAAATTTTTGCAGGTAGCAAATATATTCAGAAATCCAAAGTCTTTTAAATAATGAATGAAGAGCAAAAGTGCTAAGTCCACCCGCTAATGTAATTGCAATGAATCTTTTAGCCAACTAGTGCATTTCAGATACACTTCTGAAGATGAGGAATAAAAAAAAAATATGTCCCCTTTGGATAGTTTTTCAGTGTTTTCATAAGATATCAGGGGTTTTCCTCACTAAAAAAGCCTGTTTCATCTGAGCTCAGGAGGGTATCTGACTGTCACAATGTAATTTGATTCTGTCACTAGAAGAACAAATACAACTTTGTTCTCCTCTCATGTGTCACCATTAACTTGACTAGATAAATTAATATTTCAGGATTCTTTAGGATTTTTTGTTTCTGTCTCAAAAAGAACAAGGAATCATACAGTCTCCTCCTTGTCTTTCCAAATAATTCCCCTCAAAACTAGGTCCAAAAGGCAGCAGGGCCAGGTGCACACATCGAAGTCCTGCCAGCCAAGCCCCAGCAGCAGGGGCATGAAAAGCACACAGCCAAGAGCAGATGTAGAACACCAGCCAAGCTCCTGGCTGAGTTTCATGTAGCTCCTGTTCTGCTGCCAGAGGAGAGCTCTGGCCACCTGCCTGGCCAGCTCAGGGCCAGCCAGCCCCACACCACTGAAGCCCTGGCAGCACCAGCAGTATCTCCTTGGGGCTCTGCTGGCTAGCCATGCAGTCATGCTGAGAGTAACTAAATGTGAACTCAGAAAAGAACAGCTGTGAGCCATGTAAACTGAGCAAGAAAGCAGCAGAGACTTAAGGTACCTTGAGGATTAATGCCTATGCACAGAGACACCATGTTCAAGTCAGGATAGCCACCTCAAGCACCAACGAAACACCGCTTCAGCACGGGCTACCTGCCCAAACACTTACTGAAGCCCATTTTGCAGCACATTTCTGAAGCTGAATATATTAAAACAAGCTCATATTCACCCACCCTCTGTGCCTCCAGATGAATTGTGGTTAAATCTGTCTTTGCTCTTGAAAGCAGTGACCTCAACAGGACACAGCTCCTCCCTCTGTGTGGGAAAAGCAGACACTGGATCATGTGTGCCCTCCAGCAGATCAACACACCCACCCAACACAGTGTCATCTGAAAACTGACTAAGGGTAGATTGGATCCCCTCATCTAGATCATTGATAAAGACATTAAAACAGGACTGGTCCTAGTCCTCAGCCCTCAGGAACATCACTACCCATCAGTCACCAGCTGGAAGTAATTCCAGTTACCACCTCCCTCTGGGCCTGGCCATCCAGACCATTTTCTACACATTGAATTATACACCCATCCAAGCCATGAGCACCCAGTTTCTTCAGGATTATGCAGTGGGAAACAGTGTCAAGGTGGACTAAAGTCCAGGCAGACAACATCCACAGCCTTTCCCTATCTACTAACTAGGTCACCTGTCATAGAAAGAGATGAGATTGTTCATGCAGGACCTGCCTTTCACAAACCCATGTCTGGTTGTCCTGTGTGCTGTTTGATGGCACTCAAGATGATCTGCTCCAGGAAATGTCCTGGCACCAAGCTCAGGCTAACAGGGCTGTAGTTCTCCAGATCTTCCTTCCAGATTTTCTGGTAGATTGACGTCACAACAGCTAAACTCCAGTCACCTGGGACCTCCCCAGTTAGGCAGGACTGCTGGCAAATGATGGAAAGTGGCTTGGTGGCCTCTTTTCCAAGCTCCCTTAGTATCCTGGAGTGGATTCCTTTTGGCCCTATAGACGTGTGTGTCTAAGGAGTTTAGAAGATCACTGACCATTTCCCCTTTCCTAGAATCACAGACTATGCTGAACTGGAAGGCACCCACAAGGATCATAGAGTACAACTCCTGGCCCTGCACAGAACACACCCCAGGAGTCACACCACATGCATGGAAGCGTTGTCCAAATGCTTTTGGCACTCTGTCAGACTTGGTGCTGTGACCATTTCCCTGGGAAGCTGTTCCAGTGCCCAGCCACCCTCTGCATGGCGAACATTTTCCTGATATCCAACCCACACCTCCTCTAGCACAACTTCAGGCCATTTCCTTGAGTCCTGTCACTGATCATGAGTCAAGAAATTGGTACCTGCCCCTCCTCTTCCCCTCACAAGGAAGTTGTAGGCCATGATGAGGCCTCTCCTCAGTCCTCTCCACGCTGAACCGACCGAGTGTCCTCAGCCATTTCTCATACAGCCTCCCCCTCCAGATCCTTCACCATCCTCATCACCCTCCCTTGGACACTCTTTAAGAGCTTAATGACTTTTTTATATTGTGGTGTCCAAAACTGGACACAACACTCAAGGTGGGACCGCACCAGAGTGAACAGAGCAGGAAAATAACCTCCTTTGCCTGACTGGTGATTGATTACAGGAGTTTCATTCTGCTCCCTGTCTCTGTCTTTCAGTTCAGGGGCTTGGTATCTAGAGAACAACTCATCTTCCTTCTGAAGACTGAGGCAAAGAAAGCACTAAGTACCTCCAGTTTCCCCATGCTTTGTCCCTATATCTTCTCCCTCACCTGCTTGTCTTCCAGCATGTGGGGACAAACTGCTCCCATGCCTTTAAGAGCTCCTTCTTGAAGAATGTCCATCCTTCCTGGACTCCTTTGTTCTCCAGGACTGCCTCCCGACAGACTCTGCCAAAGATGGTCCTAGGCAGGGCACAATCTGCCCTCTGGAAGTCCAAGGTAGCTGTTTTGCTAACATCAGCTGTAAAAAAGTGAACACAGATCTAAGTCCACTCAACTGCCACTGGGAGTATTAGAAGATTGATTTATCAAGTCTCAAGTGAGTTTCATTCTCTATTACAATTATAGAAGTAAAATTTGTTTAAGACCCATGTAACACCATAAATAAGTAGTTCCAATTGTAGATCTAACATTTATTTCTACTATAGTGAAAAAACAAGTGTCTCCTTTATCTCTAAGGTGAAATGAGATAACTAAATAAAACCACACAGTATAAATAGGTTTTTTAGTATAGACAGCACCCAACAGCTTTGGTGCCACAGAGAAAATGAATGCAGAGAAATGTGGGTTTTGACATTTTCCCCCAGAGCCCAATTAAAATAAGCAACGTAAAATGCACAAAAATAAAATATGTCTGGCAAATATGTTTGTCCTAGCTTGATTTGCTACACACTACTGCACCACTGAAATGGGATTATCCACAAATTATACTTCATATTAAGGACAGATGAAATGTACTGCTAATATGTGCTATAAAACTATAATGAATCACAGACAGTCTCCAATTAGAGTTTTTTCCCAGAATAAATAGTTATTATGGTCTAGATTAATACATATTACAGCCAGAGGGGACTCCTGTGATTATCTTTGACCATTGTTATCATTGCTTTTCAGTGCATAAATCAATTGTTAAAACCTTACTTTACATATAATTTAATTATGAGTTATGCAACAAAACACAATAGAGGTTCACTGAAATAGCCTATAATTAAGTTCAATGATTTGCTTTCCTCCCCTTCATTCCATCATTATGAAGATTTGTTCTTCCTGTACTTCGTGAAATTTAGTAGCATTTACAGCACTGAAGCTCCAAGTGACATGGTTATTCAAGAAAAAACCAACATTAACGTAAAGAATTAGGAATGCCTGCTCAGGAAAGAAGGGTTCACATCTTAAAATAAATTTGGAAAAAAAAAAGCAAAGTGGCACGCGATATACCAGATTCCTATTGTGAGGCACAAATTCTTCACAACACTGGGAGACATTGCAGAACAAAAATACTATTAGAACAGTTTCAAAGGGAACATTTTTGGCTAGGATAGAGACTTTTGACATTATTTATTAGGTTCAAAAATGCCTAACAAAGGCTTAACAATAGTCCTGTGGAAACCACTACATCTGAGGCACTTTCTGTTGTTATGTGCAGGCATTGATTTGAAGATGGCCAGCATTAGTAGAACAATTCCCTCACAGCAGTCAATGCAAGTGAGCATTCATACACACACAAGCAAAAGCCTGTGAACAAACCATATGGAAACAAGAAAAAAAGTAAACATTTATTAACCTCTTTGTGGGAAGATGGGTGGAAGAACAGTCAAGCAGCGAAGGAGACGGTCATGCCAAATTTCTGCGAAAGAAGGTGTTTGCCCCAAGCTTTTTTTTTTTCTTTTTTTGGAATATGAAAAAGGCTAGAGAATGTCTTCAGTGCCATTGAAACTGGGGCTTCTGGGGCTGCCAGCAGTGCCACCACCCTCGGCCACCCAGACACACAGACTGCATGACGCTCAGGTTGTCAGGTTTGAATGCTGCTCCTGCCCCTTTCCTCACAGCTGAGAGGACACTGGCAGATGTGGCAAAAGCTAAGAAAATTTATGGGAAAATGAACATAACTGAGGATTTATCTCAGCAACAATGACATATTGACATACACACACAAAACCAGAAAGACTTATTATTCTCACTGTAGGGATATAGAAATACATAAAACCTGTGCAGCTGGTGTGGGCAGAAGGTTTGTAAGTGGTGGAGGCCAATGAAATGGTGCCTGTAGACCACCTGAAACAAAGGAAGACCATCTTCCTACCATAGTGAGGCCAGAAAGTCACCTCCATCCTCACCTGAAGGTGGATATTCTGAAACAGTGACCAAAACCTCATTTGACTCATAAGGTCACTGGGAGCTGAACATCTTATGCCATTGAACAGCCAGAGTAACATCTCACAATTAAACTGCTGAGGGTTAGAGGTCAGTTCCTCTTCTTTTGCAATAACCTCAATATAAGCTTCCTTATGATAGAAATTCTCATTTTCCAGTGTAATCAGTATTTAAATTGATGGAGGAAAGGGAGAGGAGCTCCAAGCTTTGGAAAATACACTCTAAAGATAGGTCTTTCATTTGCATTTAAAATGTGATGAATGGGGCTACTGGCTCCTGAAATATGCTACAGAATATTAGCTGATACAAAGTTTCAAACAGGCTTGGTTTGGTGCTGTTGAAGATGAGATTGAAAGAGCAAATGATCGCATCCAAACATTCAAGGAAGGAGGAGACAGCTAACACAGAACTAATTTGTCCCTGGCCCAGCAGATGCTCTCTCACAGCTGATTAACCTGGGCAATGCCCCACCACAGCCCAGGGAGCAGCTGTCACCAAGCCACAGCTTTCTGAAGCTTTGCTTTGGCACCAAATGCAGCAGGATTTTTATCTAGTGCCAGTGTTGGCCCATAGGGTATAAGGAAATTTGGGTCCTTCCTTGTCCTCAGCCTGGTAGGGAAGACCCCGTGGGTGGGGGTGACTTGGAAATGCCATGATCACAATGGCACAAGACATTTGCCATCTCCTCTAAAACAGATGGAGAAAAAACCCAAACATTATACAGCAGAGCAGCAACCACCAATCTAGTGTCTCCCCTTTTACATGAAAACACTGCACCTGAATTTCTAAATGCCAAGAGGGGATTTCTTAGTGTTGGGAGAGAGAAACGCTGCCTGCGTCAATCCAGCAGCTCAGAATGTTTAAGATTAGCCCATATATGCACACAGCTACCCTTACTTGAAAAACAGGTTTTTCCTGGAACCCCTGAAGATCCAGGCAGAATCACAGATTACATATGTTCTTCATGTGTTTTGCCATCTCCTCATTTAGATGATTTGCTGTCAACAGTTTAAATCCCCACCCAGTCTGTCCC
Organism: Certhia americana; assembly: GCA_018697195.1. Lineage (NCBI taxonomy): Eukaryota > Metazoa > Chordata > Aves > Passeriformes > Certhiidae > Certhia > Certhia americana. The sequence goes on along the minus strand of CM031879.1, from coordinate 52,474,102 downwards.
TTTCTATTTACTTTTAATTTTGGGTGAGTTCAGTGTTTCGAGCCTGATCAAAACAGGGGGTTGGTATGGCTTCCTTCAACTCATTTCTGAAAATGGGAAGATTCCTAGCAATGAACTCTCCTGTTTCCTGTGCACTAGACCTTGACAAGCAACGGCTGAATATTTTCCCACACCTCCTCAAGCCTGACTGGGAGGGACATGCTTTTGTATGGACAGTTTATTATGTTCAACATACATACATTATATTACTAGGGGGGTAGGCTACAAACAATGCGTTTAGAAAACCTCATAGCAAACATGCAATTTATATTAATTACTATGTGCACTTAGAACAGCACTAAAGTTCCTGAGTACACTCAACAGTTCCATATTTTTTGGGCAGATCTCACTGTATTGCCTTCAAATACATTGAAGAATGTTTTTAAGGATTCCCATTTCTGTAGTAAGTAATCTCTTAATCAGGAAAATATTGCCTTGGAAGGCAGTTCAAACACATGCTTTTAACTTCATTTACAGTCAAGTCCAAGATCAGATTTAAAAAATCTTTTCTTTTGAATGATAGCTTATTTTAGCTTACCACCTGAACATATTAGTGTGATTATTGTGTTACAAAGCATATAAGAATAGTAATTTGTATTAAATTACAACATTCTATTGAATCATATAATATCCTAGATCGGAAGCAAATCACAGGGATCACTGAAGTCCACTTCCTGGAACAGGACAACCCCAGGAATCACTCCATATTGGGTGTGATATAATATGCTATTACATTATATGACAATATAATAAAATATACAACTATACAGTACCTTAAAATATGTATCAAATAATAATTTGTGTTAAATTTATTTAAATAATGGGATTAAACTATTAAAATGCTGTTTCAGTGATTTTAATTATAACACAAGGCAATATGTTATGGTTCTTGCTATATATTTTAGCTTAAGGTAAATTTTAAAGTTTTTAATATTTTCATAAATTGTTTACTGCCTGTAAAAATTAGGTTCAAGCCTTACAGAAAATAATGATAACTTTTTAAAATTATTTTAAAAGATAAGTTATTTATTTTAAGTACTCTAAGTGGCTTTAGCCACATGGTATATGTAAAAAAAATTGAAACTGGTAAACACTTATAAAAACAATAATCTCAATTTAGAGATACCAGAATTTAGAAATCAGTAGGATGGTGGATCTGAAGAAACAGTTTTGGTCAGAGATTGAAGTCCTCAGCTTATGTTCAAGAGGAATTCATGGTAAGAACGTTTCCCAAGAGCTTCCACAAGATCGTAATAGAAGTTTTAAGAAAAAAACAAAACAGTGATAACAGGTTTTATAAGAGCTTCTTATCGACATATCTTGACAGGAACATATACAATTGATTTGACATTAAAATTACACCATTAGCTGCTCCATCACTCATTGACTTCAGTCAGGTCTAAAATACTGTTCTGATGATGTTAAACCAAAAAGAAAATGAAATGTCATAGCCCAAGATGTGCACAAACATAAAAATGGAACACTCAGGAAATTTTGAAGCACATTAAGGGTTAAGAGAAGGCCAGGAGCTCTCTTAAGTCTGTTACTTGACGATTGCTGTGGAAGTGTATGTTCAAACTCAGTTTTTGCCAGTGAGCACCTGGGAAGTGGTCAGCAAAATAAATGTGACAGCCCTATTCTTGTCCCAAAATGAAGCAGTATGTAAAGAGTGAAAATAACCATCTATGCTTGATTAATTAGGTTTGTAAGTATTCTTCAAGAACTAAACAATATTTCTAAAGATTTCAATAGTTCAAAGATTGCCCTATGGCCGCCTGGCCAATACATCTTCCAGTACACACAGTTTACAAGCATTTTTCTTCCCAATATGTTGTCTTCGTTTGGTGTGACATTGTTTGAGCACAGGTCTGTTTGGGTCAGCGTGGTTTTCTTCGCATCACAGCAGTGGTGCTGAGGACAGCACTCAGACCATACATCTTCCATGTCATTTCAGTCAAAGGCACATGATGCTTCCCGGTGCCCAATCAGGAAGGGTCCAGCACTGGGACAGGGGGGCATATTGGCAAACTCAGCTTTCTTAATGACAGCCATTGTTGCAGACAAACAAAAGCACGGTTCTGAATATTAGCATGCGGCCGTGTGTTAAGGTCATCCGTATGGAGCATCCATCATCTCCCAGAACAGGGGGCAAAATGCTTTAAAAAAATCTGTCAGAACATGGTATTTTCAGAATATGCCTCAAAGCTGGCAACTGATACAAGTGCAGTGACCACTTTGAACAGTTCTCCTCCTCCTCCTCCCCCTCAGCAATTCTGCAGAGGGGTAGTGGAGAAAGAATACAAGATACTAGATATCGTCTTCTAACTGCAAGTAGGGGGCTACTTTAACTAGGCTACTCAATTAAAAAAATTAATCTAATAATCTGTAATAATTAGGTTGAACAGCAGTTGTTCCTATAATTTAGAGCTCCACAATAGTGCTTGTATTGACTAACTACTAGTGGCTAGTCAGCAACAGTCTGGTTTTGAGCCTCACTGTTACGCTCTTCACTCGTGAAAGCATCTGAAAATTGAAATAAAGAGGATATAATACAGCCGGCTAAAATCTTTGACTGATCCTTCAGTAGTCATGAAAATAATGCCAGTGAGGTTTCACCAATTAAATGTCAGTCATATTACTTATATCAGCAACTGTTTCTCAGCATATGGCATTCACAGTCTGACCCTTAGATGGCATGGAAGGGACAAAACTGTTACAATCATTTATGGAGGTCTCCTTAGTAAAATTAATAGATGACAGGAAAATTCCATTATCGGTGTTCATTCATTTAGGTAAATTAAATAGTTTAACTCCTTTGTTCACTGAACAAATACTGGCTTCCCGATAATTTTCTGCCCCACTAAACAGTTAGAATCCAGAAATATTATTTATTGGTCATTTTAGCTTTAATAACTGCTGAGCATACAACAGAATTGTACAGATACATATTCAAAAGGAAAGTCTGAATATAAAATTTCTGCAAAATTTCCTTTTTTTAAATTTAGGAAGACTATTTATGTAACAGTGGAACAATGAAGAGGAACACTGGAATACTCACAATTATTTTGTGTGAGCAAGGCTGAACCTGGCTGATGCCCCAAGCCTGTCCAGAAAGGGGGCTGCAGCACTGGGGCTCCTGGAAGCTTCCCCAGCAGTGCTGATGGAGCAGCAGGTAAGTGCCTACCACTTTGTGATAAAGCCCCTGGATGCATGGCTGAGCTCCCTGAGCCCAGAAATGCTTCTCAGAGACTTTTCTTATGGCTCCCTGTTTCCAAAAGCTCTCTCCTAAAACCCAGTAGCTCCTGGTCATTACTGTTCTTACTTCCCTGGGTGCCTGCCAGGAGCAAAGGACAGGTTTGGTCACTACCGTCTCAATCCAGCCCTGGTGACAGCCCATCCCACACTCCATGGCTACAAGCAGAGGTCAGTGCTCCCTGCCAACACAAACAAGGCTCCCACCTTCATTGCAGGTGGACACCCACCTGTCAGTCAAATAACACAACCATCCAAGAGGTCTTCTCTCAGGTCACATCAATAAAAGAACCCAGATGCAAACCCAAACATCCCATGTAATAAATATTTCCAATACTATTGGAATGATGTACACCCCTGCTTTTGTCACTACTTTCACTTCTGTCATTTTTGTCAATCCCAGTGTCCAACGTGTATTTGGCAAGTTTGTGTGCACAATAAATAAAATCAGCCTACCATAAGCACTTCTTCTATTTAATTGGTGGGTATAAATAAATATAAATCTACACTCAAGCTATCTATAAAACCAGCTGACATTATTTCTGACATCTCTTCCTCTTACCACACTAAATCTACTCCCCAGTCTTTCTGCTTGTGCTTTTATCAACTTCCTGCAACACTGAAGCACATGATCACAGAGAGTCAGCATAAGCTGGTCTCATATCCATGGCTAATTCATCATGCAGTCCTTGCAAAATGCAGAGAACGTTACTGTAAATGGAATGGTATTGCACGCTCCCTGGAAAATAGAAGAAAACCACAAGATCTTGTTATCATTGATCTTCTTTAGGTACACTTGACAAAATTACATAAAAAGCTGATACAGACATCAAATCAAATATGTGTAGGGGTGACCAGTTCAATTAACAAGCAAGTGATTTGTTGGCATTAGGTGGAACATAAGTTTATGAGATCAGAGAGGTACTGAACTTTATGAGTAGAAGAAACGTCCCTACTCGTGCTTCAGCTGATCTGAAGCAGCAATCTCTGAGCTCTGACAGCCAGACTGTGCTGCCTGCAACCCAAAAGTCTTGCAGGGCTCCAAGCTAAACCACCTACAAGAACAGCACAAACCCATGAAAGATTCCCATGCAAGAAGGACACGTGCAAGAGGGTTACACTGCCTGGGGGGGGTGCAGAGACCCCATCTCTCCAGGCCTCCACCAGCCCAAGAGACAGATTAGTCAGGACTAATAAACAAATACACAAATTATACAAAACATTATCTATTATGTACAAAACTGTGTATTATATGTATATAATATGTACATACACATATGTGTTATATTTTATACATAATATAATACAATATAATACACACATCTATAGCTTCCCAGATACCCCGAGGTCTCTTCTGACCATCTGAAATTCAGTGGTTAGTGTTAGTTTTTTGACAAGTTTTCTTCTGAAAAAAACAATAACTACCAGCAGGGAGGTTTGCTCTCCAACCCTAACCTAATTAAAATAAATTCCATTTCCTGAGAGATGGACAGGAGTTTTACCCGAGATTCTGAAAGAAAGGGGCTGCAAAGCCCTTGCTTAATGTCCCATTTAAACCATCTGCTTGAACATAACTGCTGAAGAAAAAAAAAAATTACAGTGTAAATAAAAAAGAGGGAAAAACAGAAATAAAAAATTTCTTTTTTTATTTTTTTTTCTCTTTTCATTTTTTGTGTCCCTGAAAATGCTAATGTGTGATAGGTGAATGGCAGTGGGTATTTCCCAAACTGTATGGAGTTAAGAGATGTTGGAGACAGTAGCAAAGCCAAAACAGCCAATAAACATTTGTGATGATTCAGCAAACAAGGCTGACAAAGCTGAAACAAGCCTAATTTAAGAAGTATTTAAAATTTTTTTCTCAGTAAAAAATCCCTGTATTCTGAGGAAGGTCTTATTATTCTCTATGTGAATGGAATTAGAAAATATATATGTAGCAAGATTTTAAATACACAACCTGACATTTATTGGCACATATAATCACCACACATCCCTCATTAATCTCCCATTTAAGCCAATTTGATTCATATAATCTACATGAGATGTGTATTAAACCAGGATGAGAGCAACACAATTCAGCTGTTCTCAAAGTGAGTTGCATTTTATCCTAGCAACAGAATAAACAGTACATCCTATCCAAATGTGTGAATCCATCAGCTCAGTAAAGGACTGCACCATGATTCAGGAGAGTTGGATGAAGTAGAAATATCTGGGCTCCAGGACACAGCCAGAAATGGCTGCATTGCTCTCTAACCATAATTTTTGGTAATTTAAAGAGACTTTGTTTCTTGCCAGGCAAGTATTCACCAGTTCCCAGTATGAAGGTCATGGCAGACCTTATGCCTTGACAAAAAAGAAAGTTTTTCATTATATCTGGGGCTTCAAAGGTATTCTCTTGCTGGTTGCGTAAGAGGGAGCTACTCAAAAACCAAACTTAAACCCTAAATTTCAATGTCTGTGCATTTGTAATTTAGTTCAACAAAAAAAAACCCTCAAAACTTTTTCCTACAACTCGTCTTCATTCATAGACCAAAACATTATGCTCATCCATCACCATCTGAACACTTTGGTAAGGTTCTTGGGAAAGAAACTTTAAACCCAAAACCATACTGTGAACAGCAGAAGTTTCAAGGCACAGAAACTACTTTTCAAACAAGGAAACATTATATAACCCATCCCCATTCTCTAGTTCATGTAAGAACCTGAACAACCAACAACAAATTTTGATTTAGGAACATTTTTGCCAAATTCCAATCTTCTGAGCACTTCAAGCAAAGCAGTCAAAATACTAAATCCAGTCTTTCCCACAACACGTAGTATTCCAGCTGAAAGAAAAAAATGTATCATTTGAAATCTCATTAGTTATTAACAGAGAGATAAACTAATTTATGTCTTGTCGTCCTTGCTTTTGCGTGTTTCTTTCTAGCCTTCTGATGTTTTTGAATTCCTGGAGTCAGTTCCCACACACACAGTCTCTGTAAACAACAATTGTTTACATTCTTTTGTAAAGGAAGTGAGAATTGATGGACCTTTGTATTGACCAGTGTGATTAGAGAGGTGGCAACCTTCTTTTCCAATGACTGTTCACTTTTGCAATGCTATGTAAGTCGGAGTTTGATAATAAACTTTCTTCTTCCTCTCTCCTCTTTGAGAAGAGCTGTCTGCATGTGATTTATCTCGTGTTGAATTGTGACAATGTCTATTGCAACTGGAACACAATCCTGGTCATCGATACTTGGGTGGTTTACCTCATTCTTTCCAAACCATTTTTGAGATTTTGAAGTCTGAAGATTGCCTTACAGGCTTAAAGTATTTCAAAAGCAGATGAGGAACAGATTACAGTTTACTAAATGCATTGTAAAAAGAATAAAACGTGCTTCTAATAAAAAAAAGACTCATAAAAGCATCTAAGAACAGACAGAGATGAGTAATTGTGCATGGAGGAATCACTTCAAAATCATCTTTTGGATTAAAAGTACTTCATGAAGAAATTGGTTTGTAATGTTTCTCCATCATTGTCTTAGGACAACATCTGATGTTCTGAAAAAGGACTGCTCTTACACTCAGGTTCCTTATCTTTGTTCTTTGTGACACAACGTTGTTAATACGTAGCTTTATTTTTAAAATAAATTATTTTGCTATTCTTGTATAGCTTCATGCCTGGAAAATGGCATGGCAGTGTATTTGCATGGATATTGCATCTTTAAATGTAAATGTGTATACAGACACATTTTCATGCCACCTTCTCTTTTCCCCAATTTTGCAAAATGACTTTACCACCTCACCTGGGGCTTTAGGAGTTCAATTGAAGTTTCCTGATAACCATTTATCTGCTTATGGATTTTTCTCAAGGAAAAAGAGACTGTTAGCCATTATGTTTGGCAGGCATTTGAGGTTATAAATTGCAATTATTAGAATTCTGTTCAAATTTCTACCCAAAATGTGAGGGACATTTTCCAGCCAGGTGAGCAGAGAACTCTGCAGCCCCAGATGGAGTAGCACTCTGCAGCAGGTGGAGCAACATCTGAAGAGGCACTGGGGGTTTGACATTACTTCCAAAGACTAAGGAGAAGCAGTGATCTGAAAATCCAGCCGTCTGTCTAGCAGTGTAACACTGTCAGCACACTGAGACATAGATGTTCTGCAGCATCTGCTGGGTATTGGTCCTAATCTGCTGGACTGACTTCTTGTTAGAAACAGAAGCATTCCTTGTCTTTAACACAGATAGGGAAATCACTGAGTTGAAGTGGGATATGCACTGAGCAAAAGAGCAGCAGTCATGATCCAAAGAGATCACAAAAGCCCAGACATCCAGGTAATGTGTGACAGGACCAAGGGGAATGCAGCATATCCTCACAATGTACTTGCTCAGACCACTGCAGGAGAAGAAAGCTGATTAGGAGGTACATCGCATAAAATACCCTGGCATACTCCTTTCCCCAGAAGAAACAATCACTTCTGGCAGCATTATAGGCTAGTGAACTTCCTCCTCACAAAGGAGGTAGCGACAATAAAGCATGTTCCCTTGCTCACCTATGGAAAAGCATCATGCCTAATGAAAAACAGTGTTATTTACTGTCTCACCTGCAGAAAATAGCAACAGAATAATTCAAGCTAAAAATCCATTATTTTCTTTTTGCTCAGTCTCCTCTGTGCGTACTTACACACCTGCATCAAAGATCAGCCTGCACAGAGGCTCTCTGTGAGCAGCACTTCTACCTCTGGAATCAGCAGGCCTGGTTTTGATAGTTAGAATGAAAAAAGGGAGTTGATGTGAGGACCCTGGAGGCCACGTGGTTGGTGTTCACTTGACAGCCTGCTCAGCAATGCTGAGGTCGTGAGTTTGCCATATGGGCTAACTTCAGAGTTGGACTTGATGATCCTTATATAAGTCCTTCCCAACTCAGAATATTCTGTGATTCTGTGTCATCTCTGTTGCACACAGACACAGAAAAGACAGTGCTGCTTGCGAACGGCCAAAAGTGTAATGCCACAACAAGGCACGTGCACCTTTCTGCTTATAAAAAGAAATTTCAAACCCAGTGAATTGCAAAATACTGCTTGACATTGGGTTTGTAAGGTATCTTCATTTATTTCTGCTTTCATTTTTGGAGAGAGGGGTAAGAGGATGGGGAAGCAGGGGAAGAGGAGGTCCTCTGTATGTTTATGCAAAATATGATAGTGATGAATGCTTACATTCAATAATCCTGCATCAAGACCTCATATATCACATTTCACCTGAGAAACTGTGTGCTGCCCCAGACAAATCCCAAAGGACTGTGAGTGGTTCACCTACAAGGTCTCCCTCATGTTGGGCTGTTTCATGCACAGTCTTTCCTTTCACTTTTCCTTTCCCATCCTCCATGTCCTACAACCAGTTATACCAACATCCCTCTGGGAAGGCTATGCAGCTTCAGAAGGAATCTGGCAATACCTTCATCGCTTGTCAACTCTTCTTCCTAGCTCCCATGAAAGAAGACATGAGAAAATTCTCAACTGACACCATTTTGCTGTAATCAATTAAAATTTAATTTGTAGATAGTTCAAACCCACCCAATTTAATTTTGAATGACACAAAAGCTCAAAAAATCTCTGCATGGAAACTTTCAGGGCCTTCCTCATTCAGGCACTATCTGGATGATATGAAATCCAGAAAGCACACAAGTTGCAAAGGCAGCATGCTCAAATTAATCTTACCCTCCTGTACTAAGCTCCTCTGGAAAAAAACACTAACTCATTTCAGGTTTGAGTATTCTGAATCTAAAACAGCTCTTATCTAAACTTGCCTATGTGAGATTTACAAATGAGAAAAGAACAAATAAGGAGTAATTTAAATTTTAATTTAAAACCCCTCCATTTTCTTATCCCTTATCAAACTGCCAGCATTTTTCCTGCTAACAATGAGCTGAGTGTCATGGGCACAGCACAGCCCCCTACCACAAACCAAGTAATCTCTTTCATCTAAAACCCTGATCCCTTTAATAAACAAAATACGAAAAGGCAGTCAAAATTACGCTCTGGCTTTATGAAAGAAGCAGGGAAATCCTTAGAGCACAATCCCCTACTTGTTATTTTCACAGCCCATGTGACCTAAAGTCATTCTGAAGGATAAAAAGACAGAGGCTGCCACCAGATCTCTGCCATGATTTTTCCACAGTTCCCAGCCTCAGCCCATCTGTTATGCAGCGGCCACATGAATGGCATGTGTCAAGAGAGTCATCACTGTGCAAACTGTCCAAAGAAATCAACCAGCCAACTTCCTTTTGCTTCCATGGCTTCAGCAATTGTTGCTGAGCCGGCCACCATATGGTGAATAATTAGTTTTTCGACCCCACTCTAGAAAAATGTTCGCTCCATTGCCAGGCATTAGCAATATGTGTGTTAATGAACAGCAGATGATGAATGCCTATACATTAACAAAAGTTGAGATTTTCTGGCAGCAAGCTGCACTCACTGCACAAATCCTAGTTACTCTTAAGGAACTGAAAGATGGATGGCAGCAAGTCGTGGCTGAAAAGTGCAATTCATCCAAATTTTCTCCATTTCTCAAACACTAAAGGAACTTTGCAATAAACCATCCCACTCCTCTCATCTTGCCGCTCCCTTTCTTAAAATGATCAATTCCAGCCACGTAAAGGATTGGCAATGCAAAGCTCTCAAACAGACATCCTCTGTTCTCGGGCAATTGGGGTGCATTGTGTAAATAGCCAAGATGCAGGTTCCTCCACACTTCTTTTTGTCTGAGGGCTTGATGCATATGAATTTATACTGAGTACCTGCAGTGTGCAAGCCCCTTGAGGAGTCAGTCCCAGACCTCTGAGCAAACACTTACCTCCAAGGACCAAGGCTGGTAAATATGTCTGATGGTTCCATCAAATGGACTTAAAAGCTCAACTAAGACCTCTAAGTACACTTTGCCTCATGAAGTGATTTTTTTTTCCTAGCCCTCTAATTAAAAAGAGATCTTCCCTACATTCTTGTGTAGAATGACATATCCCCATATGGTGCAGGCATCATAAACTGCTGATTATATTCAGGAAAGATGATGGTTCTGACTTGCCTTTCATTAGGAGAGTTCTAAATGCAGCCCAGAGACATTTTAAAATAAAAGCAACTATTTACAAATAGCTTTGTTAGGAAACAATTACTTGGAGACAACTACAACTCTGGCATACACATTTTGTGTGTAGAGATGTTTTAATATGCATCACAATTACAACACCTTAGATGAAAGCCATTCTTCAGAAGACAGGGAATAGTACAGGTTGCCAAGACACCTCAGTTTCCTTCATACTGATTCAATGGTGAAAGGCACAGAGCCAAGAGCAGAGCATGATCCCTGATTAGATCCTGTTGCTGTCACTGGCAAAATTTGGGCAAGTCATTCATGTTTCTGCAACACATGGCCCAGTTAGACCACTGTACCAGTGGTGCCCAACTCTCTCCCCAAAGCACCTTTTTGTCTATACAAATAACTCACAAGCAAGAAGACAAGAACTGTTCAAGGCAATTGAACCTCAAAAGGGAACTGTATACATGTATGACCTCACTTTCCAGACCTGACTAGCAGGCAGGTCTTGAAATCTGTATCTGCACTTGTTATTTTATCATGTGTTAAGCCTGTTCATTTGTCAGGCATTTTTTCCCCCAGACTATCCCAAATTTTGGACACATGCACAGGCAGTGCTGATGGGTTTGGGTTTGGTTTTACTAATAGAAGGTGGTTGCAGATTTAACACCACTTGGTGCGGTCTCAAGCATGGAGTCTCCCATTTAATTTTTGTGAGAGAATCAAACAAAGAAATTATCATCTGACAGCCAAATGTTCCACTAAATCTTTCTGATAACAGTCAGCACGGGCAAGAGGACCCCCTAGTTTATTTCAAATAGTGGTATTGCCTATTGAAAAGTAAAATTTACTACCTGCGGAAGTTTAAAATTTACAGGAGAAAAGGACTGCAGAATTATAAAGTTAAATCTAGCTGACGCCATAAACTCTTTGGTAGCACCTCCCTATGGCAAACACTCACCTTTTTTAGACATGGCCAGCTTCTTTCAGTGTATCTGAGGGGTTTGGACATTCTGGGGACAGTATTTTAATTTTGATTAATGAGTAGCAATGACATACAAAGAACACAGAGCAGAATTATGTCTACACAACAAACGCTGGAGTGCCAGGACTCTGGTATGGACCTGAGGTCCAGTAGCCAGGCCCAGCCTGAGATCAACTTAGATCAAACTCCAGGATACAGTTCCATGACTCAAACTTGCAGGCAAAGCTGGTTTAAGACATTCCTGTCCTCTGTGCTCATTTGTGCTACTGCCTTCAGACTGCTTCTACCACATCCTCCCCTATGCTTGATCATAGAAATGTTAAAAAAAATTGCCTAAAAAAAAACCCCCAAAATGCCTTGGAACTTCACTCCAATCGGTAATTAGCATGGGGACTATTTGTACTGTGAAAATTCCCAGCATTCAAAATAAAGGTTAGTTGTACCAATGCATAATAACAATACGTGGCTAAAGCCTTAGGAAATTATTCAATTCTCTTCATTAATAGGTTTACATTGGTAAGATTTTTGCATATAAAAATACACTGAGAAACCACATCAATAACTGTGTTTCAGGTCTGAAACTTTCTGTATTTTATTAAAACCAAATTCTGATTTGTTCTAATTAAAGTTATACCATTTGTACCCAAGCCACTACTTAATTCCCTGTAAAAGCATTTGCCTGGTAAGCAAATATCCATTTTAAAACACGTGATTTAAAGAAGGTTGAAGACTTCAAGTTTATGATCTACCAGCTTTGATTTTGGTTGAGATAGTCCTTCCAATCAAATTCTTCCTTTGTGCAGGCAAAAATATGCTTCTTAGAGTTATGAGATTTCAAACAATGCAAGAAAAGTTCTCAGCCTCTTTTAAACTGTTCAAAGAGAGTTATCTGTCTCCTTGTGGAGACAACATTTGCTGGCTGTGTCTGGTCACAATGGATATTTCAGTGTCCCTAAAATTTGGTATGCTTATGTCTTTACTTTATGAAGAGATAACAACCAATATTTCAGCACAAGTAAGACAGCACAAGTAAAACTACTCCCTGCCTCCCATCATTGCAATGTTTTTAAAAATCCAACCACCTAAAGCATCCAGCCAGGAGACCAGCTACAGCAGCTACAAAAGCTAACCCTATTTTGCTGAACAAAAAACCATGCTTTCCTGCATTACTCTCAAAATTTCAATCTATCCCCAAAGAATGAACATCTATATAATTCTTTCATCACCCAGGACAATCACCAGGCAGACCAGGTGCCTTCACTCCTGTGTGCAGAGATGGCTCTCCATGGCTGACCAGGAACAGTAAGAAGCTACAGAGACTCAGAGAAGGCCACAGAAACAAAAAACTGAAATGTCTGTCACAGTTTATCTTTGAGAGGAGGTAACAACAGATATGATTAAAGTGCATAAAACAATAGCCTAAAAATCAGGAGCTTTTATGAGAGTTTGATCAACACCTACAGGAAGGAGACAGTCAGTTGCAAAATTGCTCCAGTTACTAGAGTGCAAATATGTTGATATTTTTCTAAATACTAGCCATGGAAAACACTTCAGTTGTTTTCCTGGGATCATATCATCAAACAGACTGGGATTGTATCATCTTGCATGTCAACAGTAATAAGAAAAAGAAAACTCACTCATTCCAATGATAAATGGAGTCTTGAGATGGTGGCTTTGGTAATATCTGTGGAACTCCACTGTGCTTTAGAGGGTTTGTGGACATGAGAGCATCAGGTAAAAATAACACTTTTGCACAGGTGGAACCACAGATCCATTTTTCTCCTGGAGGAGTTTTACTTCTCTAGATAATACAGGACAAACACATCTTGAATCTCAACAGCCAAGAAACTATATGGTAGTGATATCTGGAAAAGATAAATCTTGTTTGCTACCTAATTAAATTCAAAGCCAATGTCTCACTATGAACCCAGAACCTTTCACGGTGTTTTACTGTCACTATTCAGATAGAACTGGAATTTGAATAATGGGTTCCTGGGAAATCTATGAAATTTGGCTCTTGTGAAAAGAATAGAAAGAGGAAGAATTAAATACCCTTATTATCTTTACAGAAAAAAAAAAAAATCTAACTTTTAAGAAGAATAGCATATATCCAGAACAAAACAAAAAACTGTGAGAGTATTCATAATGATGTAAAAAGTAAAAATATTCTCAGAATAATTGCAGGACACACAAAACCACAAAATCATTGTGCAAACTAAAAAGTTTAACTTTTCAATACAATCCGAGAGATGGAATTAAGATATTGCATTGAAAAATCTCTGGAATACCTTTTTCAGCTACGCTTTGAAAAAAAGCCCTTCCATTTCAAAAAGAATATCTTTAAGAGTCATTATGTAGTTAAATGATCTTAAAAGGCTGCATAGAGGCAGTCAAGGAAAATTCCTGACATGCATTTTAATGGCACTGGTGCAGTGGCATTTATAGCAATGTTCAAGATTAGCAGTAAGAATGTATACCATTATTTTAGTTATTTGTGGTTTATCGAACTATCTTTAGGACTGTTCTAGTGTGTAAAGAATGCATCTGGCTAAAAGAGATTTTCTTAAGTATTTGCCTTTAAAATAGGGAAATATTTGCCTTAACAAAGGCCTTTAAAGCAAAAAGGCTAATACCCTTCCACTGATGAATCCAAATTTTGCCAAAGAGGGCTATGCTGGCGACCTGCCAGGAGCTTTAAGGCTGAAGCTAATTTGCATGAAATGGAGGAAATTGCAGCTGCCCTGAGAATTAATATGGAGACACAGACAGCCCCAATTGAGACAGAACATTGCACAACGGGATTTGTGAATACAAACATGCCACACTTCCTTATTTAAGATGAAAGTAGCTATAGGCAACAGAGTAAGTCTCCATGAAAGCTACTTAGATACCTTTACCCCCACCTTTCAGGCCAAATGACCTCATTTCAAACCCAGGTGGGGGCTGTCACTAAACCACAAATGGAAATGAAAGTTGATTCCAGAAGACAACCACTTTCAGAAAAAGTGCTTGAGCATAGGATTAAATCCCATTCAAATACCCTCCTGGAAAAGAATACAACTCAACGTGTCCTTAAAAGCACTTAAAAATTCTTTAATCAGGGCCTGAAAAAGCTCCTCCTAGTCATTACTTGTTGTCACCATCAACACATGGTTGTATGGCTCAGGATCACATGAATCACTAAAGCTGGATACAGGATGCTTGCACATCTGCTCTGAACAACTCTTGAAAAATTGCCTCAGTTTATTATTAGTTTGATCATATTGACAGGATTTCATGTTCTTCATATGAAATAACATCTTGATGTTATTATCAAGATTTCTACAAGATGTCTAACTGATGTGTTTGTGTAATATCTCAATTTAATAAGTACTATTGTTTCAACTTGCAAGGGAAGAAGGACACATTGCATTAGGTTTTCATTGTACTCCTCATCCTACACAATGGTGGGCTGACTCTCAAAAATATAAAAAAACCTATGAAAGTACATCACAGGTTAAATTCACAAAGACAATCTGAATTCTCAGTAACCAGACCTGGTACTATGAGCCAATTCTATTTATTCTCAGTTTGAACTTCCTACATCCCTTCATGAGTTCGGGTTGGTTCCTTACTCCTGTAACATACAGGACAAAGGTCCTAGCAAAATCAAACTCTTCCCTTCCTTTCCTAGATGTAGCAATTAGCTTTTCTAGTGCTGGTTGTTGTACTGAAAACAATCACTGCTCCAGCAAGAGGGGCCATTTGCAGTATGGTCAATTGTACACTTTTGCCATGTGTTACAGAGGCTGTGAGGCTTTTTCTTTATTAAAGGAACACTCCTCTTACCTGTGACTTAGATTGAGGCTTTTCGCTCCCCTCTGTCTTCTTATCTCTTTTCCATGTCCCAGTCTGCTATAGCTTTAATCCACCCCAAGCAGACACCCAAATTTAGTTTGACCTTGCAATAAGTCAATGCTACTTCTCTGTAATTTCTGAACCCAGCTGAAGATGAAGGACAAGACAGCCATGCAGGGTCATTGGGCAGAGCCCTGTACTCCTGCTTCTAAGGTAGATATCCAAAAAGCAGAGATCACCTGAGAAGGTGTTTGCCATTCTCTCCAGTATATAAAAAGTGTTTGGACAAGTAGATTAGTTTGGATGAGTTGCCTGACTTCTAGATAGCTAAAATCCAGGAAGGGAAAATAGCACACCTAGAGAAATTAATGGAACAAGACAGAGCAACTCCTGATTTCCACTATCCTGTTTTCTTATGGGCCTCCTCAAGGAATAGGCACAAACCCACACTGGTGTTCTGCATCTGTTCTATATCTCACTACAGATAGGCAGCTACTTTTTAAACCTCCCTTGGCTGAACTGGTGTTTTTGGCCTGTTTTCTGAGGCGCAGAGCTCAGGCCAGGTCTGCTGCAGGGTACATACCAGCTACTCTAGGCTCTGCAACACCTCCCTTTCTGTCTCAAAACACTGCACAAATCTTCCACAGCCAGAGTAAAAAGCACATATTATATTATCCTTTCATTTACAAGTAACCAGGATAGTCAGAGAAAACCTTGATTGCAATAATTTTGCACAAAATCCACAGACTGTTCCTCATACGGGCAGTAAAAATGCACAAATAACCACATACTTTCTGGACCAGCAGACAAATGCCTTGTAGCACACAAAAAAGCCCCAGATCTAAAATTCAGAAGGTAATAGATCTGGGAGTGAGGAAATAATTGGGAACCTGTGAAGCCAGCTTCAACTGATTGTCCTTTCAATTTTAGGAGATGAAACAGACCTAAAGCTGACTTACATTGTTTCTTCTGTACTTAAGTATATTAATTTTTCATTTCAGGCAACAAGAACAAAGAAAGACACTGCAAGAATGGACTGGGGCAATGATTTTGCTGCTGGCCTTTTCAGCTACAGTGATGCATCAAATTAGTATTAAAAAAAAAAAAATCTAAAACTAAAATTATAACACCACTCCCCTGCCAGCTCACCCATAAGTGTATTTGATATGTTAGAATAAAACCTTTATGTCTTTCGTAAACTGGTACCTCAATAGGTGAGAAGATGCCTTAGATGATGAAATATGGATTTAGAACTTAATCCAAGGCAGTCAGTTCAGAAAATAATTTTATTTAGACCCCATGTCTTTAAAGAAGCTCTGTTTTAATGAAATATGAAACCTTTGGTTTATGAGGGTTTGCCTGATAAGAGGCAAGATGCCTACTCCATTCCTGGTGAGAAATGTGATGACAGCAACAAGAGAAACACTTCTACATGGATCTGTACAGGACCGCAGGAGGTTAGACTTCATCTATTCTGTCCCCTGTTCCAAGACAAGTTCAGTATTTTATGTCCTAGCCCTGATTCCTACCAAAGTTATTCTGAGAAATTATGAGTACTTAAAGTATATATCCTTGCCGTTAAAAAAAAAACAAACAGAACAAAACCCCAAACTACACTCCGAGGCTTTAGTTTAAAAGTACTATGTCTTGCCCTATCAGTCATAGAGGAAGAAAAACGTTACTCCCTTCTTCTTTACAAAGGTTGCTATCTTTCAAGCTCTTAAAGACTCTTCCCTGATTTGCCAAGAGTATTATCATCTCTTTTTCTCCAAAATAGGCACTGCATTTCTCCTGCAATCTGCAACACAAGTGAACTAAACACTCCAGCATCCAGGCCTGAGGAGTGCAGTCAGTGCACAGTATTTTCCAGGACATCCCACACTTATCAAGTCTGCAAACTGTTGCTGCTCATCAGGCTGAATAGCTGAGTAGTCAGTTTTGCATCAAGTCCCTTCTAGAATAACCAAGGCTATAATTCTCTGGTTGCTTAGGGAAGTGTTGCCACATCAGATGCTCTCAAAAGCTCAACACTTCTCATCTAGAAACAGAAAGAAATAAACACATTTTATTTATGACACAAATACTTGGGGAAGGGATTTTTTTTTTTTTTTCCAATTCTGTGAATAAGAAATGCCCTTGAAAAAAGAAACATTACTGCAGTACCCAGCAGTCATGGGTCCCACTTTAAGCAATGCAACTGTACAGTTGTCGCTCACGTTGGCAGTAGCAATCTGTATTCAGATATCACATGTATTCCCCTGCAACACATCACATATGTCAGTAGTCTTAACATTTTATCAGGGACATTGCTTCCCCTTTCACCAGAGGATTTTGGTCAGCACCTAAGAGGTGAAGGGGAAGATGTAAAAGGTTTTATAGTGGATACTTATGTGACACCAGTCTGTAGAGGACTGTGTTTCTACATTCATCATTAATGAATGACACTTATCATAGAGTGGAAGATCTTATGCCCTATCTGTTTAAAATTCTGTTTATTGAGCAATTCTACCCATGTCATTACCCTTCTTGCTTTTAGAATTTCTGCAGAAAATGATGCTGCACAACCCTGGAATCACTCATCACCAATAGTCTCAAACAATATAAACATTATTTGCTATAAAACATGACAGCAGAAGAAAGTGCTCAGCACAATTAGAATTGCAGAATAAAGTGCCACAATTTCTGCAATCCATGGTAGAAAAATGATTATGTGGTATGAATCAATTGTACAACACGATTCATAGGAGAATTTCTAAAACTCAAAGAATAAAGCAGGCTACAAAAAAGGGAATCCTGGGCAAATCAGATATACTATGAAAGTGAAGGAGGAGCTCACTGCAGGATGTCCTGCTGCTTGAAATTTGCCTTATCAACCTGAAAGAGATTCATTTTCAGAGCAGCATTTGAAAAGAAAAAGTCAGGCCACTGCTGTTTTAAGGCTGCAGTCAATCAAGTTCCCATCTCTGGCAGAGGGAAGGAGAGCTGGTTTTAGCAAAAGTAAACAGTGACACAGAGAAAAGGAGTCTGAAGGCCTGTGTCCTGTGACTTTCAGGGGATGCTGTAGGACTGAAACCAATGTAGCTGGACCCTGGAGCATTCTGGTGATGGGTGCAACATGACAGACACCCAGCACTGCAGCAATGGCTTCATAAATGGGAGGCTGCAGTACATGTTGGGACAAAGGCATGGGTAGGAAGGTGGGAACAGAAAGGATTTAGGAAGTCTGAGAAACAAAAGGAATAGAGACAGAGAGAAGTTTCCCCGGCACTATGAAAAAATGGCCATCTCCAGGAAGATACAGAAACTCCGTGTTTGAGAAAAGTACTCTGCTAAACTGATTTGCTATGGCATCTACATCCTTTAGAACAGCTCTTCCAGAAGGCCTAGGATAGAGGATATCAGTTCATATGCATGTTAAGTTTCTGTAAGAGACCATGACACTGTAATTTGTTAGGTTCAATGTAACCCAGGTGTCCTGAAAGGCAGAATGGCTGTGAGACTGAACGAACAGACAAAGGCTAGAATCTCTAATTAAGGTGGATAACAAACACAGGCTAGTACGTAGATAAAACATGGCTATGCAAGTCATGACCAGAATATTTTAGAAAGCCTTCAAGGTATTTTTAATTAGGACTCTTCTGTTTTTTCATTGCTGCATACCCAACCCAATGACTGATAAACACATTTAAAATCTCCAAGAGTATTCTACTCACAAAAAATAAGTTATGTTACATCTTTGAAATTAACTCCATTAGGGTCATCCAGGGACCATATGTCCTCTTTTTAAGGGTTAACACTTCAATTTTAGCCCTGCTAAACCCTGAAATTTTAGACCTTTAACCCATCTATACCACAAGATTGATTACTATTTATCCTACATCCTGCACTGATGAAAAGGAGTGGGGGCCTACAGCAGAGGAAGGGGTCAGCCTGCATCTATGAAGCAGAAAAGAATGCTTTTCGGAAAGCAGAGGTCAAAAAGAAAATACCGAGAATTGAAAAATACAGAGAGAGAGTCAGGTGCTGGATGCTGGCAGTTTATCACACAGCTTCCCAAAGGCTCACATTAGCATGCAATTTCATGTGTGAGTATATATATTAAGGAAAAGTGTGAGTCTGTACTTCCTGAGTTGCTTCTGCACATGAAAGCTGCTAGAATTGTGTGTTTCTCCAAAGCTGCCCCTGCCCACCAGCTCTACTCTCCAGCCAGTGACTGAAATGATACACAAAAGTATTTGCTCCACAAAAGCAGCCAGATGAGAGCATTCCACATGTGCTCCCTGCCACACTCTGCACAACTAAACAGAAACACAATGAAAGAAAAAACACTGGGTTTAAACCGAGTGCATTTCAGGCAGATAGGGATGCTAGCGCAGGGTTTACTATACAAACACATCTGCAGTGTATGATTCATGGGGAAAAATTCAAGCAGCATACCTTATGGAGGGAGAGGTTTATAGAATTCCCACTGCCTATGGTACTCTTATAAACACGCTGTCTTTTGTTCCTGCAGGGCTCCAAAGAATAATAAAAGAAAACACAAAGCAGAAGAGGCACCACTGAGTGAGTGCAACAGTGTTTTATTAATCCATGTGATTAATCCAGCATGCTGAGGAAGATTCTTTACAGAATCAAAACGTTCATGTTTTTGATCCACATGGATTAAGGGAACACTGTGGCATTTGCTCAGTGGTGCTGCCTTTGCTTTGTGTTTTGGTTTTATTCTTTGGAGTCCAGCAGCAACAAAAGAGGGAGCATTTATATGAGTACAGCAGCATGGAGACTTGGATAACCTCCCCTCCCTTCCTGAAGGATGCTGCATGAATGTTTCTGAGGGCTACGTCTCTTGTTTGTGTCTACAGCCTGCCCTTCAGAAACCAAACCACTACCAAATAATAGAAGGCTGTTTCTGCAAATCCTGAATGACAGTCATGCTGCTAAGGGAGCTTTCTATAAATCAGGCGCATACCTGTGTAAAGTAACCAGACAATAATTAGAAACACTGGCTACATTCAAAATTTATGTTGGAGGGGAGGACAAAAACCACAGCACAATTCAGCTGACTTCTTTTTGGCAAGGCAAAGGATTCAGGCATCGTATATGGAACCTGACAAAATACTTAAGTCCATGCTTAGGGTTAAAGCCAGACTGTTTTGCATTAAAGATTTTTTTGTGCTCAGATGATTCCTGTAGAGAGCCTGAATTTCCGCTTGTTCGAACTGAGAGTGACCCACAACAGCAAGTTTGCTTGTAACTATATCAGGTGTTTCAGCCTGACATAAAATTCAGCATCTGATTTCCAGTGAGCCATCCCAATTCCATTCAGAGGACCTCTTATTTGCTAAGCACCTAGGGAAAAGCATAATAGAGTTTATAAACTCCTCCAGTATTGTAGCAGCTCATTTTCTATGGTAGTGTCTAAATTCTGCATTGCCATGCTCTAAAACCATCAGCACTCTCTACACCCATTCATGAATTTTACCTTCAGGGTTCTTTGTAAAATCTCCTTTTGCTTGTGAACTGCTTCTTTCCTACCTCTTGAATCTAGCTTCTCCCTACAACTCCCCAATCTTGCTGGGTTTAATCAAGGTGAACTTTTTCTTGGGAAATTGGCTCACTATCATCCTTCTTATGCTCAGAACAAAGGAAAAATCTCCACATGGTATCAAATACAAAGGCTAACTTGACCAGACTACACGAAGAGGAGCAGTTCTGTTAACACAACTCTAATAACATATAAATAATTATGCTCTTTGCAAAGTTCAGGTCTCCGGGAAAAGGCAATATCTGGACAGAGACATAAATCCTGCTTAAATCAAGTCCCTGCTCCCAAGGAACTCCAGTGTTTCTCAGAGAAATAGTCTCACTCTTCCCCCCTAAAGCCAAGTAAAGTTGACACTTCTCAGAAGCAGCACGAGTGTTTTCAACTGAAACTGTTAAAAAGACAAGACTCTCTCTAAGGCTGACAGATACAAAAAAAATTAAACCTGAGAAGATAAAATTTGGTAAGTGTTGCTTTCCACCACTGATAATACAAAAGAGTAGCATGTCCATACCTTATAAAAACAAATAAAGATTACAAATTGCAGCAGCAATGTGTGATAATCAATATAACAAAAAGCCTTTTCCCTCTTCTCCTAGGTATTACAGCTTATTTACACACTCACAGAGGTTGAAGTTAGTTCATATAAAAAATTGAAAACCACTCAGAATGCTCCAGCTTGTCTGTCTTCCCAATATTCTTCTTGATGACCATGCATCAATTATTTTTCATATCTGACAGTTTTCTCCTCATTTCAGACATTCAACATGCAATCTGTGCATAGAGGCAGTCTGAGTACACTTTAATACATTGTGAATTATTGCTAAAGAATCTTGCAACATAACACAAAAAGCACATATTTATTTTGCCCTATATATTACCGGAAATTGTATGCATAGTTCACACTTGCTCAATCACTTTCAAAATGCACTTCAGAAGATTCTCACAGTTGTCATTCTAGAAGACATAAAAATCCTAATTTATCTTAAGGAAACAGCAGACTTGCTAAATCAAGAAAGTCCTCTCCTGTTCTCAGCATATGTTTCCAAACACCTTACTGCTAAGGATTTGACTCAGTCCCTAAATTTGAGCTTCTTATCACAACTTTGCTTATGAATTTCTGCCCTCTCTTGGCTATAATTTGAGATAAACTGTAGCCCTTAGTCTACCAGGAGAAATTGCTAAAGCACTTGGCATTTGGCCTCACATCAATTCCCCTTTGAAGCTAGAGACGATACAGAAAACCTCTTGCTCCCTGCAGAGCAAACATTTGACCCTAGACTACTGGGAAGAAACAAACTGGACCTTCTGCTTTTCAGGGTAAGCTAAAAGGTTACACAGTCCCTCCTGCTGAGTCCTAACAACTCAAGGCAATATTCCTAAGTAGGTTCTGCATGCCAAGGTGTCGTCATGGCTCTTTCCAGGACACAGAATGTGGTATTCATGGAAATCAGTATGACATGTTTATGGTGCACTTCCAGCCCATCTTGGAAAAAAATGGAATTTTGGTCAGAGTCACACAGAAAGATGGAAAAGAGAAAACACAATGAAAGTTTTATTCACCTATGGACTGCAACATGGGAGAAGAAAAAGACCAACATTTTTACTTGCAGAAATTACCTAGAAGGCGACTATCTTTAAGAGATCAATAAATACACAGTGTTATCCAAAAGTGCGAAGGTAGACAGAAAAGCAAAAGAGGCTGCTGCTGATGTAGTTGGAAAATTTGGTTTGGGAGAAACCCAGAAGCCTCTTCACTCCTGAAAGCCCTTAAAATGGAGATGGAACTGCTCTATTTCAATGCTATTGTCATCCACCAGGTGATCTGCTCTGGACTATGAGAAAGATTAAGCCAGATAATTGAAATAGCTCTTGTTAGCATGAAAAAAACTACTGGCATCTTCAGGCAAATTATAGCTATCATTTTTTAAAAAGACAAGGGCTGCAAAAATGCAATAAGCAACACATGGTGCCTTTATACTGCTAATAACAAGTAAGAAATAGAAATTTCTTGTCATAGGTTATTTAGCCATTTGCAATTGCTGAAAATTTTTAAATTGTCCTAAAGATGGCATGTGATCTGATTCTGCTGTATGTCTATGTCACAAGATGATGCTGCCACACACAATGTAATAACTTTATCACATAAGTACAGTTATAATATAATAGTTATATAATTCCTCTCCACTTCGAGCCTTATTGGACACCGATCCCTGAAGGGTTTGGTATACAATGTGCTTATGTGCCCACACAGTCTTCTGAGAAGGGGAAGCTCCACCAGGTCTGACTACCCTGTTTAGCTAGATTACCCTGGAACTTGGTGCTGAGCCCAGGACCACACAACACCCTCAGCAGAACACAAACCCAGAGCCAGGCAGGGAAGACTTCTCTCTGAGTGCCCCATAAAGTGAAACACCAGTGAGATTACACACATCTCTCTGCATGTTGCATGAGACACTGTGCTTCTACTCTGGACAAACAGCACTGAAGTGGAGATGTAAGAAGTATTTTCCATCAAATTCTGCCTTTTTAAAATTCCAGGCATAAAAAGAGTTTATGAAGAGAAAGAAGATAAATAGTTTTGATACAGTTTGCAAATTAGACAGGTTTTTCCAGTTCTTCACTTCTTGTTATCTCACATTCATTTTCAAACAAATAACTTCAATTTCTTATTTTAAGATGAGCTTTTTAGGTCTAAACATCAGAAGCTGAGCAAGATAAGGCCCACAGATTTCCAGGAGCTCCACACAGACCAATTAAATATCACAGCATGTTGACTACTGAAGAATCTGTTTTGGTTTATGCAGAGCAAGTGTTTTTGAAATGCACATTAATCTGTGCATTTAACCTGGCATGTCAGCCCTCATGCAGCAGCTCTCACTGGTCCTTCCTTCACAGTGTTAGGACCTAAGTGAGTATCCATGACTTTGACCAGTTCCCTGAGCATGCCAGACATTCCACCTCACCTCCACATCCTTCCATGTTTCTCAACCCTCTGGCTGTCAAGAGAGACATCAATAACTGAAATCATTTTTTTGTCTATATTATGCCAGCCCTACAGTTTACACCCTGGGCATTTAACCCCAATGTCTTGGATAAGCCAGAGACTCTGGAAAATGCAAGGGAGGAGATTTTGGCAGTAACAGGAGGTAAGGTTCATGGGGAGCTAGTGGGAAGCAGTAGCTCAGTAGGAGTCATCCCTCCACTGAACTCTAAAGCCAAGCCCTGATCTTTGAGCCAGGCTCAGGACTTGCACTTCCTGCAGCTTCCAAGTTCCCAGGAGACTAAACATGCACCCTTAGCACTCTTCTCTGCAGGCTGTCAGTGAATAACATGCTCAAAAACATTTCCATCATTTATTTGCACACAGATTCCCTCTTCCCATCTGGTTTCCCAAATCCTGGCAAAGATGACAAAAGCAAGTGTATTGAATAGCAGCAAGGGAACTTTGAAACACTTTGACTCTTCACCACTCCAGTTCTCCATTAAAGAAGCCCTCATAGCTTATGACATAATCAAGAGCCTTGCACAGGATCAAGAGTTTTACAGAGTAGAGGTTTATGCTTCTGCATAACTGAAGCTCATAACTATTTGAAGTGTGGTATTGTAAATAGTACCTGCCTAATAAACCATGGAAGAAGAGAGAGAAGAGCAAAGCTGAACAGCGAAATGAGCAATCATTTCCATTCCATGAGTAAGTGCCTTCCTGTTGTACCTAACTGGCCCACAGAATTCATAGATTCCCTATACCTGTTTCCAGCATTTCTTTTTCTCATTTGTGCTTCACCACTGAGGACTAAAAAATTACAGATGAAAAGCTCAGTGCAGGAAAAGTTAGCATGAGAATTTATTGCAATGGATTATACTCTCCTTTTATAATGCAGGTCAGGGAGGGGAAAATCATTGCAAAACAAAGATCTAAGACTTTCCAGCCAAATACGATCTCAGAAAGTAAACCATTATTACTGAGAAACCATTCCTGAGATTTCTTGGTTGCCTTATTCAATATGAATATTTCTGTGAGGGGAAAAGTTTATTTTCCCAAGTAGCCAAGTAGTGCATAGAGCTGTATTTCTCCACATAGTGAAATGCAGATTTGATGTCTCCCCCACCAGCCCTCGCTGCAATCACTGCCAGGAGAACTCCACTCTGGCAAAGTTGCAAGGAGGAGGCAGTGGATCTGAGGGTCTCTGCTGGCAGCTGGGGACTCACTCAAAACAAATTGAACTGAACAAATTTACTTTGCTGTTTTTATTTTTACCGCCTTTACTGTTGTTATTAATCATACTGATGATGTCCAAACAAATAGTTTAAGGATGAGAATGATTGCAAGCATCTCTCAGATCCAGCCATTCAGCTGATTTTGGTTTGTGTAATAAATGAACACACCAGAGCTATAGGACATGGAGGGTTAAGTGTGACTCAATGCAGAGAACATGCCCTTTCCAATAACACCCCTCTTCTGGTCAACTCAAAGCAAGGCCTTCTATATTATACACAATCCACTTTTTAAACAAGGCAAACTCCCACACCGCAAAGATACTAGAACAGTAAATATTGATTTTCTTAGCTGATGGTACACCTCATGCCACACAGCCCACTCAAGCATCTGCTTGTTACCAAAAGCTATTCCCTTTGTAAAGGAAGAAAGAAAAGTGGCATTATGTGCTATCAGCTGTGGACTGCAAATATTTAAAAGAAATAAATTTCTCAGAATGAAAGGTACCTTCTTTTGATTAAAAGAAAAAACAATTAACTATTTACTTTAGGTATAGACCCAGTCCTAGCACCTGTACTTTTCAATTGTTGGCTTGCCAAGAACACTGCAGTTTTCTTCCTGGCTTTTCCATTAAATAACTATTTATTATGCACAAAATATCTATTAAAGATGAACAGTATTTTACTAGAAAAAGAAGATAGTTTGAAAATGCTGTAGAAAACTCCCAACTCTTCATATAAGGTTATATGCATTCTTGTACATTAACAAGAGCTACACATATACATGCTATGAAACAAAAAGCATTCACTAAATAAATCATTTATGTACTCTTAATCTACTTTTTTTTGGTAGACAAAGTTATCTTTTGCTCAAGTTACATTTTACTAGAACAGTTACAATAAAATTATATTTGCAATTATATCAGAGTGGAGTTAGAGAGATCAGGTAGCATAAGATAATATTTGTGGCTTTCTACAGAGAATAAGATTTATCACTTCAAATCGAAAGATTGTATTTAGTGGAAAAGGGGCGTCCAGGCCTCTAAGCAAATAAAAAGAGCCAAATACAAAGATGATTTCCCCTGTTATAAATTAAAAACAAACCAAAAGAAACAGCTTTTAGTGCATTAAAAGTTCAGAAATATAGACCCAGTAACAGAGGATTAGGAAAAAAAGAAAAATTAAAGTCTCTAGTGTTTGGAAAGGCAGAAACAGGCATTTGCCAAATGCATCTTAGAAGAAAGTCCTACATACAAAGAACAAGGCCAGAGAACAATGTGTCATTACTTGGCTTAAACTATGGCATAGGGCTTCCTATGGGTCTCCCTTTCTGCTTTATTAATTGGATAAAAGAATCATAATTCAATTACTTAACGATTTATTACAAAATACTTTGCCCACACAAGATTTTTCAGCATGTAAACACCATACTATTAGACTATCTACTATTACAGGCCCAGCATTTCAGATTTCATTAGTAAATAAAGCCAGGTTTATTTGTAATAAAGTTAAGCCCTTCCAACCACTGACCATGGAAACCAGATTTTGAAATAATTCAGATTTGTGTTTCTGTTCTTTCTAATTAAGGGTAATATCGGGAAGGACAGACAGTGGGTAGCATTGTTCAAGCACCATGGATTTAAGCAAGAAAATCTGATTATCAGCTCATGTCAGAAGCCAAGCGATAATGCAGCTTAGCATTCGTTTGGGCTTTTGCTTTAGCCAAAAGATAATTACTGTTCGTTAAGTCTTACGTAAGTGTATCTAATATCTATGGTCCTAAAAATTATGAATAGTAAAAGCACACAATAGGCAAAGAAGAGTTATTGTATCTATTATTTACTTGGGCTGTTCCATCATGATAATTTTATTAGCCAGGAAAGTTAAAATTCATGTCGAACTATAATTTCTTAAAGGCCAAAAAGTTAAACAGCAACTCTCATGCAAGTAACATCAGAAGTTACATTTTTTTTATAAAGACACAAAAGCCACATTAAAGTGACCTCAGGGCCATTGCTACAGGATCTGCTCTTTGGGCTGACTGTCTGCAGGGTGCCCAAAACTCTCTACTCACACTGAAGTCAGCCTGGCTAACTTTTAAGTGTTGGAGCCCTCTGACAAAATGCTAATCTTTCATCACAAAAGCTTTTGCTTTCCTGGGTATCACATCACTTACGTGGTGTGTCAAATGAGCTCTGCATCCTGATAGCTTCTCATTGTACCAGGATCTCACCTGAAGGAAGGAGCTGAACTGACACTGTCTCTCAACTGGTTGGGAGGAACTGGGGGAAAGGAAAAGCCCCTTGGCCAGGAGGGGCTGGCAGCATGGTGGGCACAGACACTGCAGGCAGCGGGGCACCCCAGGGAGGGAGCTGGAAGCCACACCATCCCTTCTGGGGTCCCACAACAGGGATCTGTCTTTGACACAGACCTCAGGAAATAAAGCAGAAAGTACATATTTAGATGACTAAATAAGGAGGCTCAGCTGCCTAAACCCTACAATATAAGGCAAATTGTCTCTGGCAGGCAATCCAGAGCAAGGACCTGACTCAGACAATTGAAATTGCAGCAGCTGCTTCCATCCCCTGATGAGCACCTCTTGAGCATGAGCCCCAGGAGCCTCAGGGGTGACCTTGTGAGAAAACAGCGACAAGGGCCCACCTATCCCACTAGGAAATACTAGCTACCAATGCTGAGGTCTGTAGGAATATGCTCTTTGAGACTTCAAATTGCCACCAAAAATTAGAAGAAAATTCAGTGAAAGACTGCCAAACCTCAACAGCAGCCACCTGAAGAGCCAGGAGGTAGGTGCCTTGGACAAAGTCATTACTGACCTCTTGTATTTAACCCCAAACCCCTTCCTGAACTCAAATAAAGCTTTTAGAGGAGTTGACATAAACACACAGCCAAAGACAATTGCAAATTCTGTGTAGTGCTTTATGGTAGCTAAAAGACTTGATTAGGCCTGATGTATTCTAGAGGTGAGAAGTGAAGCAACAGCATGTGCAGGGAAAATATCCCCTGATGAAAGCATTTGACAAGCAGATCAAAACGTGAAAGTCCTTAAAACTAGGGAGGTGTATAAAACACAGATAAATTACACTGTTAGATTCACTTCTTTTGACTTCTGGCAGGGTCACACCAGATTTGAGACCCTATTGCAAGGGGAACTGCAGCCTTACACCCTCACCTGTAGGGGATTTGCACTGAACTCTTGGAAAGCTGAAGGGACTGATTTCTGAGCAGAACAACACCTTTCTCCATTTACCTGCTAAAAGGTAGGAAAGACAAGTGTGTAAGATGAAGGTTTTTCAAACTGGCTCTGCCCAGAGCCTGATTCAGTATATACAGCCACTCCTGCTCAAAGCTACAATTCTGATCACTGTAATCGTTTACCCTTGAAATTATAAACATATTTTCCAAATGAAAGCAAAGCACAAGCAAGCTGGAAGATTTCTATACCTGTAAATCATGCTGAGAACTCATTTGAACAAGGTGATCAATCAGAAATGAAAGAAAAAAGGCAGCTTACTTGGCCCACCAGCCTCCTTGTTAATGACATGGAACAGCAATTAGAAGGCAAAGTAAATAGAGGAAAATAAAAACTAGCTTGCCTATAAAGTAAGTCACTTTAAAAAGATGTCATTTTCATTAATATTACAGTATCATGCAGGGAAAACAAAATTATCAGGCAATGAGAAACAGGTGTAATCATGAAAGACCAATGTTTATTTTTTATGTGTACATTTTATAGTTGACAGGGATCATTAGGATGACTTACAATGACTTTTACCATAAGGCAGGGCACATCTTCCTAAGCCAAATAAGGATTATTTTAAACAGTTCTATTAGTTTATATTAAGTTACTCTTGGTAGCTAAATAATAATTAGTACGATGAGGCAAAATGCAGTGATCAGGGAGACTACTGCTACTGGTAAAGATCAGATCTTAAGAAGGGAGGTGTTCAAGAACTTCTTGCCAGAAAGCATTACCTGGAGGTAAATGGGAGTCTTCTCATTCAGGTAAACAGTTCACAGGACTCTTTGGCCCTGGATGTCCTAACTTCATAAAGTTCTGAAGAAACTACCCTCGCCCCCCCTGTTGTCCAGGAAGGATGCTGATGTCTCGGAAATAATGGACAAAGCTCAGCCCAGTGTGGGCCAGGCAGGGTGCCTGTCACCCATGTGACTGCACTTCCCTTCCTCATGGTCCTGGTAACCAGATCCTGGAATCAACACCCTCCAGTGTGTGAACAAAAATCTCACCAAGCTTTTCAGTTTGTTTCCATTACCATGATAACCAGAAACACTCTATGGTTCTAATTCTAGAGCCCATTGCAAGATATAAATTTCTTCCTGTCTAAAATTGTAACGTGTCTCATTACTATCACTATGTTCATATACTATTGGAGTACTGTTAAAAAGCTCACTGTTATTAATTAAAAAAATACTTACTCCAAAAATTGATTAAACATCTTTCTTCTTTCTCTTGCAAACACTCATGGCTGTGTGGTGCCTCACTGTTTTCTCTCTTTGAATAAATGTCTTTAAAAAGCACAAGTAAAGAGAATTAAATGCTGTGTCAAACTCCTGGTACAGCATGTTTAAACACCTGCTTCCCTTCATCAGTCCTTCATAACATTGTTAAACGATAATTATACATGCTGATGAGTAATGAATCAAAATACTGTAATCTATCCTGAAAAGGGTTTTGCTAATAATACACATAGGCATTAAGGGAATATTTAGACTGTTCTTGTTAGAGAAAACATACCTTTCTATACAGAGAAAGAAAAACACCAGGAGAACTTACTGCATTTTTTTCTCTACCTCTTGCATCATGCAAAACATGGGTTGCTACTCCTCCGGGATTTTAAATACAAGAGGGATTTGGAGCTATTCTTGTATCTTGGCTGTAACCATACACTGGAATTTGCTTCAAAATTTCTGCTGCAGTATCTGTTGTTACTGGGCTGGGGATACAAGGGTGATGCACTGTCCACAGGTGCACTTTCCACCCTTTGATTCAGCTCACAGCCATGACTGCTCAATCCAGGTATTCAGGGCAAACAACACAGCTGCTCCAGTAAAAACTGAGATAACTTTGATCTTCTGCTCATAAATTTATTTTCTAACAGCTTTATAAATAAAAGTTCTCAGCAGATTAATTTCTTCATATTTTTTCTGAGCTTGACAAATGGTATAGTTTTAGAGGAAAAAGGAGTTCTTTTCAAAATGGCAAATGAGATGTAAGCAAACATTTTGCTCCTATTTGCCAATATCCTCTGATTTCAGGGTTGAGGGGTTTGTTCTGCAGTTCTTAATAAAAATAATAATGAAAAAAAACCTCTAGATATCTGTGAAGAAAACATGTAAACTAGCATGCTGAAAATTTGTAGGCTGGCTGCCTTTCAGATCATAGCTGAAATAATTCCCTTCAGAGCCAACCATGAATGGGTGTCTCAGTACCTTAAATTCACCTGGTGAATGAATTTAAGCTGCTTATAGCTGGAGGGAAGATTACACTGTTTTACCACTGCATCTCTTTTTTCCCACCATCTATCCTCCTCACACCTTATAATATGCAATAGCCTCACACAATTCTAAACTGCAATTTCATCTCATTTTATCTTTAGAGGTGTGATTTTCCCTTGAAGTTTTCTAAAAAATAAATAAGTTATCACAGAGTTCATCACTCCAGAGTGGCTCCAGCAATGTGCCATTATCTCATTCAGCAGTGTGTCAATGCATGCACCTTAAACCAATATAACTGTTTCACACTGTTCAGAAAGTAAACTTGACTGCTGGTTTTATGTTGCATTCACACAAATTTCAGATGCTGAATCTGGTGTGCCAGTGTAGTTATGTGTAGTTGTCATGTTGGCTATAGCAATCAGACAGTGCTGATGGGATTTTCAAAACTTCCACTTTATTTAAAGCCTGCACTAAGCATTTGATTTAAATGCCATCTTATCTGAGCCTGACTGGAAGTCTAGGAAGCAATTTTAAAATTTGGTTTCATAGGAATTTAAGCAGGCAATCCAAAAGGCCTGATTAAGTTTGTTGCTTTCAGAGGTGTAAATCTGGAGCTCAGAAGTCAGCAAAATTACACCAGGTCCCACCTGATTCCTGGGTACTTTCACTGTGGACAAAAAAATCTACATCACTGAACTGTCTCAGGGTGTGAACACCAAGGTCATATTTAATAAGCTTTCCAGTTGTTTGCAAAATGAAATTATAGAAGCAGAATAAGTTTTGGGCTTTGCACACAAAATCAGAAGTCATGGAAAATTTTCTCACTTAACTGGATAATCAAAAAAAAAGCATAAATACATGATAAATATTGATATGTCAATTATGGATAGCAGAGGATAAGCATTGACTTCTTCCTCTTTTTTTGATTCTGCCATACCTATAGCAGTTTGATCTTTTTTTTTAATAATATAATCACTGGTATATTTTATGTGGAAATGTGTCCCTACTTGCAATGCTGATAAAAACCTTATAAAATAGTATCAAATTATGCTTATTGTGGTATTAAATAAACAATTTCTCATATAGCTTTTTGTGAGTGAAAGGTATATTATAAAATTTCTCAAGAAGCCAAATATTATAGACTTCCAATATATTTTCTTTCTCCAACATAACATATTCCAGTTCAAAGTAATATCCTTTACTTAACTGATAAATTATTCAAGGTGAAGACTAGAGATTCTCTGGTTCATGTATATTAGCCCTTTCTTGAGCCTCTACCATGACACTGATATTATCTCATAACAAAAGACAGGCATCACAGAAGAGCAACGTATCTTAGTTCTGTTCCTACTGAAATTAATGTGGGTTATAAAAGAAGTAGTAGATATGCCAGAGTATTAATTATTGGAAAATATCCAATCATCCCAGTATAACGTTGCTATAAATCTTGATAAAATACCACACAAGTTTACACTTGCAAATGACTTGGGGGAGGGAAATTATGTTTAGTGGTGTTCTCTTGTTTACTTATTTAGTCAACTGAATCCCCATATTTCCCTTTCTATTTCAGCAGCAGAAATTTCAGTGTTGTCATGGAGTTTTCAGAGATGTGGAAGAATAATAACAGCAAGAATGACCACACAACAAATTCGCACCTGTTACCTGCAGTCATCAGGAAAGCACAATTGAAAAAAGAAGAAGTGATTAAAATAGGTGATAATAACTCTATCCTGTATAGCTATGCATTACAAATGGAGTGTATATTACTTACTTTACCCCCTTGTATTCTAAGAATGATGCAGCAAAACATTGGTCCATGCTACAGAGCTCTGCCTGCCTCGTAACAGTGGCTAGGAGACATGGAAATTAATCATATTCTCTGACCATCACTAATGTACAAGCGAGACGTTTTCTACACAATCGTACAGCAGCTGTACAGCATGTGATAAAGCTGTCCTGAAGCTGTTCAAGCTGGTGTTTAAATTTGTTGGCAAATCCCCTCCTCTGGCTGGCAGACCTCCTGTCTCCACTAGAGGGTATTACCAGTATGTCTATACTGCCACAGGCGCACCGGCACTGCCTCCACACTTCCCTTTCCAGGCTCAGAATCTGCACCAAACCCAGCCGGTTTCGCCCATCGTGGGCCAGCTGCCTCCCCACAGCTCTGCAGCCGGTCAGAGGGACGTTCCCGAGCTTCTGCAGTACAGAAACATGAGCCAAGAGCCTGCAAGCTCCTGCATACCTTGGCCAGCAAGAAACTATTTAGTTCTAAGCACTTTAGAGAGCCAGGACTTCAACTACCAGGGCAGCCCCGCAGACCTCTCCACACAGAGACTGCTGATGCCAGCAGCACATGGCACACCTCAAGGCTGTAAGACTATGGAATTTACTTTCCTGTGTGCTCTCTAGGAGGGAAAATGAAACTTATGTGTCTCCCTTTAAGAGCCATTTATAACTGAGGAAAACACAATGTGAAGCTGACACAAGTGCTTGGATTATTTGTACTGCAAAGGAAAAAATTGTGGCAACAGAAAGGCAAGTAGGGAATCCTTCATATGTTGGGGAAATAAAAGAGTGAGCCCACTGGAACAGTGACTTTTATTCATATAAGCAGACGATGACTAGGCAATTCCTCAAGCTAAATTTTATCAGACTATCTCCTTTCCTCCCCCTCCCAGACAGCCTGCCATGATTTTTATAACTACACAGCTTGACAAACAAGAACAGCCCAGTTTCACCATGTAAAGCATTGCACAGAACACAAGTGTCAGCTCCTGCCCCAAAAACCAAACTGGTTTTTGTAACTGTGCAGCAGAGGCAGGGAGAAAGGCCTGTGCCTGAGATGAAGGAGCACTAAAGCCAAGAGGCCAGAAACAACTACTGTTCCAGCGCTGCCATAACAAATGTTAACAGCAGAGTTCACAGAGGTAGAGGAATAGCAGATTTTGTGATTTTTCATCAGCTGCTCCACGAGCTTTACTTCCCAGCTGCCTCTGCTCTAAAAACCTCAGGGCTGAAGAAATGCAGAAAAGGACTATAGCTTGGGAGTATCGAGAGAAAGGATGAAGAAAATGGGGTAACCATAGCCCTAATCCTGTCTCCTTCCACACTCTTGGGACACCTCACTGGATCATTGCCTGATGCCAGACTGAGTCTTTTGGTTACATCCAATCTTTAAAAACTTAGGTGCTGTCATTGAGTGAGATCCTTGTTACAGCTCAGCAAAGAAATTAAAGAGATTGGATCCCACTTTCCAGTTCACACAGACTTGAATAAATGAAAGCCAGTCAACAAGTTGGCTTTTATTATTAGCACCATAATAATCATATAATTATGCATAGTAAATTGATAATAATTACCTATATTATTTTGGCACCATTACTAAATATTGCTTCTAAGTGGAACAGCCTTAAACATCTCCAGCCACAGTACAGTTGCAGTACTCATCCTCAGGTTAAAAAACCACTTTTAAACCTAGAAACAAGCTTGATTCATCTGCATTAAAGCAAATGCTCCCTCTTGAGGAGTAAAGAAAGTTTTTACATAACAGTAAACTGGATTTTCATCACCTGATGTCACTTTACATTTTTCTAATTTACTAGACTAAAAAGGACTTTAGTTGAAATGAAAACAAGGTCTAGCAACTCTTCTGGTTCACAGTAATTCTCTGTTCATACAGGAGAAGGTCTGTAGAAAGAGAGAGGAAGCACTTCTGCACAGGCATATATGCCACAGCCCCTGAGAGGGAATATGTGGAGATAACAGGTCCTGCAGTAGAGGCAAAGTTCAGATCAGAGCAGATTAAATACCAAAAATCTGATTCTTCAGATCCTGGTAGAATTCCACACATTTCCCACCTTTTACTGCAGACCCCATAGCATAGGAAGGCTAGACTAGGGGACATATTTGGACACTGATAGGCCAGCTGCCCACTGCCATTTTGTCACCATAGCAGTGTCCCAAACTGGCACAGCAGCAGTGGCTGCAGCAGTTGGGTACCTGCACAAGGCAGCCTGTGCTCATCATGAACCTGAGCTCACTACAAAGAGCAATGCACAATATTAAAGGGTGCGTCTCTGTTTCAAACACTGGTGAATTTAAGAAAGTACCACAGCTGACCATGGTGGATCATTCACCCAAGGTACATTTAAGCACTGTTCCATAAAACTAAGGCCCAAAGCACTGCCAGTTCTCACACAATGTGAGTATGTACTTATCTAAGGTACAGCATGTTATATCCCAAAGCCAGACCCAGGAAGGTTGAATCCTTCCATGCCAGGGAAAAAAACAGGGACAGAGTGTGTGGCCTGAGTTTGAAGAGTGTGGTGGTCACAACTGAAGTCTTACTCCTTTCACCATTCATTGTAAATAGGAAGGAAATTAGGACAATTAGAACAGTTAAAATGTAAATGACAAATAGCTGAAAACCTTTTTTTTCTCCCCCAGTTCCCACTTGTTTAAACAAAGCCCTAACAAGCTACAATCAGAGGGGCCTGCAATGGATCCATGGCAACAGAAAGCCTTGGCCTATGGCTACCATCTTCCCTAGCACACTGCCATTAATTTACCAGATATACATGTACACATTGCAGGAAAAATCACCAGGCTCAAGCTTCATTCACTGAAAAAGGAGATCATTAGCAAATGAAAGAAAAAATATAACAGGTCAGCAATTTCCTTGATGAACTCATCTATTTATTTTTATTTGAAAGAGAAAGATGAAATTATTCTTGTAATTTTTGGTCTTTGTACCTCTCGTGAAGAGAAAATTGCACCTATAAAGCTGATTTTGATTCTTACACAGCAGATGAATAATAAAATCAATGCTCCAACATCTATGTATTCCTAAAATATTCTTCACAGGGCATCTGAATAGCACATTAAATGCAGAAGGTGACAGTACTAGAATACTACTAGAGATTACACCAAAAGAGGTTTTATTTGTTGTTGTTTTGTGTTGCTTTATAATCTTTGTGTGTGGAAAAGGGGTTATTTAATCAGTCAGAAGATCAAGAGCTATCCAACAGCATAAGAACACTTGTTCCAAGCCTGATCAGAACATAAATTCCTAAAAACCACATGAGAAATGAAGTACACAAAAAAAAAAAAAAAAAAAAGCAAAGCCATCTCCCACAGATATGATGGGAATTGTGGATATGCTGTATGCTACTGATGTAGAAATAGTGCTTATTAAACAAGATAAAAAGCAGTTAACTTTGTGGGTGGAAAAGGGAGACTGTGTGAGACTACAGGCAGAAGACAGCAGTAAATGTCTCCACGTGGGCTGTGCAACAAGGGACAGCCTGCAATGTGTTTAATAACTACTGTGTCTTGCTTTTACTCTGGTTTTGCAAGCTCAGCACACCTATTCTAGAAGAAATTTATACAGCAGATTTCAAAGATACAACAGATCTAAGGAGGCTCTCAGGTGTCACAACAGAAATTTCAGCTAATGTTTTAGTCTTGTGAGTTTGTAGTATGGCAGGGTGATCTCAGAGACAAAGCATGAGATTGCTCCATTTTATATCGGCTGATATTCTTGACCCACTCAAAATAGCCATAAATAAATAAATAAATGAAATCAGATACTTGTGACTTAACTCACTCTCGCTTGTATGTTAGTAATAATTTCCCACCTTTCCTTTTCCAGGCCACAC
Organism: Certhia americana; assembly: GCA_018697195.1. NCBI lineage: Eukaryota > Metazoa > Chordata > Aves > Passeriformes > Certhiidae > Certhia > Certhia americana. Next base: position 52,438,031 of record CM031879.1, on the reverse strand, counting down.
CCAAGAACTCATCACAGATGTGTTCTAGAGCCATTCACATTACACTTGTCTTGAGGTACCACCATGCTCTTCCATGTTGCATTTTGAAGCCATTCCAAGCTGTCTTTGCCTGATGAGCAATGCCAGCACGTGCCTACATTTTGGCACTTTGATTAAAGCTCAGTCATGCAAAGTGCTAAGCAGACAGAGAGGGGACTGATCAAATCTGAGATGCCAGTAGAAATTATTCAGAAAAATCCCACAGCACATGTTTGACTTTCAGCATATGATATACACCCTTGTGAATCACTCTGACAATAAGTCCTGCTAATTACTCCTGCTGGAGATCAAACAACACATGTAACACACTCAGCTGTGGTGATGATGTAGGACTCTAATCCTGACTGAGGTTGCTACCAAACTACCAACATTAACTGGAAGTAGATAATGCTCTCTGATAAGCACTGTCACATACTTTTGCTAAGAAATAAATACAATTTACTATCTTTCATCGCAGAAAGTGTCTCGTCTTACTTCATGTTATAATTTGTTTTACAGGAACATTATAAAGATCATTTAAAAGATCAATTATAAGCATTTTAACTGTATTGCATTTCTTTTTGTCTTTCAAATTATTCGCGATGTCTGACAAACAGCAGTCTGCAGAGTTACTCTGGGGATTCTTTTCACACTATTTATAATCATGGCAAATGTATTCTTTTAAAGGTTTAGTTACTAATAAGGAGTAATTTTTTTATAACTGTAAAGAGCCATTGTGGTTGGAGTGTCCAGTGGGACCATGTTCATCACCACTAGTGCTCAATCTGTTTGTGAAGTTCCTTAAAGGTCTAATAAGGTAAAACAGGGAGGGTATGTTGGTGGATATCAATGCAAAAAATGAGTTCTCAGAAGAGCTATAGCTCCAGCTTTAATGTTTGTAGGATCTCCAGGCCTTCAGGTTACCATGGCAGAAGCAATAGCAAACAAAAATGAGCCAACACTTTATAAAACAAATTATGAAATATAACCCAGTTATTATAGATATATAATTTCAAATAGCCAAATCTTTTTTTGGCAGGCAGTCCTTATAAAGCAAGGCAAGAGACATTATTCAATGTTATTTTTCTCTAAATATCTAGGAAAAGACACTACATGTGCATGTATATACACATGCTTACATTTGGATAATCTAGCAGGAGCAGGGTTACTGAGCCCTTCTAAGTCAAAGCCCAACATTTCACTACAGCCAAACTCTAGGAATTTATTCATCCATCAAAACACAACCAGAACAGGGGTAGGAGAGGGCAACCATGCTAATGAATTAGCATAGCATGCAACAGTTATAAAGACCTCGTGAAAATGCACTGCTCTAGGAGGGACTAAAGAATGCTGTGAGCCAGAAAGCAACTTGGTCGGGGCAGAATCTCATATCTGTTCTGGGATAAGTTCAAGTGGTATTTGAACTACAGAAAAAGTCAGGACCCAGTTTTACCTTTGATTCAAAGAAGGTCTTTCCCAAAGCATTTCTGAAGGTTCCAGGTCCTATCCTACATTCAGAGCAGAACTGTATTTCCATGCCCAGAACTACAATAAAGCAGATCACTTCCCAGAAGGATTCCACACATCAGCTATCAGAGCAGGGTTTACAGCTGTAAAGAAAAGATGTATTCTTCCAATGCTGCTTCAGAAGTTCATGGCAGCAGATCATCCTCATGGGTGAGACAACACACAGCAGCTGAGGATCTGTGGTTTAAACCATTTAAGACCTGCTCATTCCCACTGATCCTTAATAGCACATATTAAAGAATATATAGATGCCTGTGAAACAGTACTATCTAGTCAAAGTTTAGCTAGTATAAAACATCACTGCTTTCAGTTTGGGTGCTCACATGTCTTGAACCTTAATTGCTTGCAAACCTATGTGGAAGCATTAGAGTTTGCACCCATACTCTTATAATGAGAAATATGCTTTCCTGTTAGAATGACTATTCGTCTCAGTGTGTGCCAGCTACAGATACTAATCCTGCATAGTCATAACCATTAAGGTTGGAGAAGAGCTCTAGGACCATCAAGTCTAACCATTAACTTTCCCATGAGAAAAGAAAGGTATCTAGGAATGATCTTTGTCACCTTGATTGGCATCAAATCGTTTTAATAACATTAGCTGTCCTCCCAAGTCTACTAATCATAAATTGAGGCTAAAAAAAGCAGTTACAGGCTGAATGTCTTTGTCAAATATCTTTAGCATTCCACCTAAAGAGAAAGCATCTGTAATATGGGAATGGCTGGGGGCTTTTGCAAAGTTTTGACCTCATCATGTTTCAGTTGGCCTAACATACAGGTATGATTTCTTTGTAGATTAAAAAATGCATTGTAATCAAGGGAAGAAAAAATACTTGAAAGTAACAAGTAGCTCAGTTATTCATTACTAGCTATTAACCTGATTTTCTAATGAATACGACATTAGGCATTCATTAACAATCATTTGTGTTTATGTGGAACAGTTGCTGTATAATGAAGGTTGATAAATGAATAGAAATGAAACGAGGGAATTTTGGACACTTGTAAAGTAATTAACTTGTTTGGCATTAATTACATATTGAAAAGCTAAATCAAGTACATTTGGAAAGCCACTAGGACAGAGGCACAGACCAAGGATAGATATGAAGACTAGATATAAAAGAAAAGCTTTATTTCTTTTAAATAAAGAAATACAGCCACAAGTATGGTATTAATGACAAACAAAGTCCATTTCTAGAAAAAGAAATCAGATTGCAGCCTGCATGTTAACAACAAAAAAAAATCATGAGAAGCAAAACAATGAAGCCAATAAAATAACCCCTCACAGTTGACAATGAAGTGCAAACAGGTGGTGTACTAGGGGGTTAATGTTTTTGTTTCTTAAAGAAAGAGCTATACAAGTACCCACACACTTGAATGTATGCTAATAAATGAAACCACCAAGCAAATTAGATGCTAGAAATGAGGGAATATGGAAGCTCATTTTACAGTTACCAGGACACATTCCCTCTAATGAGCTGGCAACCTGATCTTCCCAGGCAGTTTTGACAGTATCATTTCTGCAGCGTGGCCCTAACCCCAAAAACAGATGCTTTCTAGACCCTTTGCCTGCACCTATTAGCTACAAGGAAGGCAACACAGCCTCAGCAAACACTTTCCACATGTCTCTTTTGCAGTATCAAAGATCAGGTGCAAAAGGAGGAAGGAGAAGGTTGCAGAGCAAAAAAAGGGAAAACTTTTGCTTAGCTGGGGTTTGCAAAAGTCAATCTCCTGTAGCAAAGAAGGGATCTCCCATGGCATGTTGTATTGCTTTCTCCAGTCTCTTCTACAGCCCACCCCACAACTCTAAATGAAGCAGGGCCATTCCACCTCCCATGGCAACACCCAGGACAATCCTCAAGTGCAGAAGCTGCTGTCCTGCGAGCTCACAGGGACCTCCTGTCCCACTGAGAAAGGATTGCAAGCAGAGCAGGACCTCAGGTGACAGAGAGTCCGTATGGTTTGACCCAGGCAACAAAGTCAGACACTGCAAACTGAGACCCCCTAGGGCTATTGCAGCAGGTAGAAGCTGATGAGAGCTATCCCTCTGTCAGGACATCAATTCTTCTGTCAAAGACCTGGGCCTTCTTCCCTGCCCAAACCAGTGACCTAAGTGCTGTCAATTCCCAAACCTGCTATCTGTTGCTACAAGAGAAAAGATAAAATTTTAAGCTCATCTCCATTGAAGACTCATGCAGACACTCACACATCCTGAATTAGACCAAGCAACCCATCAGTAGTGTTTCCTGTTTCAAAAGGATTCTGTAATCATTAAGTAGATAACACAGTTACATTTCCAAGAGTTATTAACAGTCTTTCTCGCTAGTCAAGTGTTCTCCCATTGGCTGCACTTGCAAAATGCCAATCTGATCACACTTCCAGAAGCATACAGAGGACTACTTATATTTGTGCATTTCTCTACCTAAAAGAGCTTTACACACTTTACCTTGTGGCACCTATCTAAATTCAGTCAGTGCTCTGGATTTATAACCGATACCATAAAAACTGCTTATTCTTTCTTGTATTGCAAACACATTCTCACAACAGAAGAACTACATAAATCTTATCTTGCTCCAACTAATCTTGCTTGGGCTCACAGGCAAGCCTGGATACATACATGCTTGATACTGCTTGGTTCATGTCATCAAAGACATGGTCGACCACAGATTCATCACCAACTCTATGGGGAGAACATAATTTTGTTTACTTTACACTACACATAATTAGTAGGAGCAGCCTCATTGAAAGTGAGTTTTAAACTTGCTCAGTGTTCTTTTCTTCCACTGCTGTGGTGCTGTGGTGCTTTGGCGCTGAGAACTCCAGTGAACTTTCAGAAAGACCCAGCACCACTATAGGAAACCACAAATCCTTAACTAACATATGCTAACTTTTCTGCCCCGAACAAAAGCTTCATCTCTGTTGTCCCCTTAGCAGAAAACACCAATCAAAGGCAACCCTTTTCACAACAAATGTTAGCCAGGAACTTCAGTTGTGTTTAATTAAGTTCTTCCGAAAGAAACTGCATGCTGTGGCACTGAAAAGGTTATCAGAGGTCAGCTGCCTGCCATGACTTTGTGACCCCCAAAAGGCAAAATAAAAGGTAGTGGTATCCCTGCTGGTAAGATTGGCTTCTGCATTTGTTTCCCTCCCTTTCTGCTTTAATTTAATAGCAATCAGCACAATATGGCTGCTTTTCTTCCAACAATGGGATGGGCAGAAGTTAGATTTACAGCACTGCAAGGGGGAAAGCAGGAGAGAGGGGAAGCACACTATGGCTCTTGATCTACAATAGGAACATCACTTTGATACCCATAAATAACTTGCAAATCTACTTAAGATTCATTACTGTCAAAAGCTGACAGATGTGAACTTTTTTGAAATTTAGTATTATCTTATAGACCATCTCAAAGTCACCACTGTTAAGTCAAACAACTGACTTTTAAAATGGGAGAGAATTCATATCCATGTTGAATATATTATTTGTAATATAATAGGATAAATAATATGAATAATAGTATTTGCAATACTTCTGTGCCACTATATATAGAAGACCTATCCACACAGACGTACAAATACACATTTAAACCACTCACAGAGTAAGTGAAACTACTGAGAAAGTTGACACAACAGTGTCAGCAACCTCCTCCAGGTGACTTTGGTCACAACAAATGTTCCTACAGTCTCTGTGATTATCAAAGTGCGCAGAAGAGACAGGGTCCCTTTGGGATTTCTCCTGAAGTTTCCAAGTGAAAAGTCAGTATAACTCCAAAGATTTCAGAACATCAATTATTACACTGCTACCCTGATCATAACTTTGCAGCATTCCATCAATATTAGAGAAATTTCCTCTGATATTTTGTTATGAGGATAAGGTAAAATGGAGTTTTTCAGCCTTCAAATTTTGTTGTATCATTTTAAGTTGCAAGAACTTTAGACATCAGAATCCATTTCTGTTACTGGCTGAGAAGATGCAAGTTGAGCAGTGGGTTTCTTTTTATTTTTTAAAACTATTTCTAATCTCTTCAGTTGCTGTCCTTAGTAACTATTTCTCTAATTGCTGCCCAGCAAACTCCATTCCTTGAATATTTCCATCATAGGAATCTTTTCCTTCAGGTGCAGTATGGAATGGCATCCATAGCCCTGCTGATAAATGCCCTCATCCTGTCACACCAAAGCCTGCCCTTATCCAAGTCCACGTCAAAACCCACACAGACTTCAATGGAGACAGGACTGAACACAGCTCTTTGCTCAAAATCAAGCTCTGCCTCTCTCCTTTTCCACTGCCCCTAGCCTGCTTTCTGAAACATGATCTACTCAACCCTGCTCCTAAAGCTGAGGTAGAGTTGTAAAGGCTTGAAGTAGGGGCAGTCAGCCCAGAGAGGGAGCCTGAGACCACAGTCACCACAAATACTCAAGCTGATAACCCCTGTTTGTTCTTAGCAATTGAGCCATTCACCAAAATGCAGAGAGATGATTCTAACCCCTTGTTGGGTCACGTTCATTTTGGGATGAGAAAGGTCAAGTAACAGGAAGATAATTGGCTAAAAAACTGCAAAATCTCCCACTGAAATCAGTACAGTTCAAGGTACATTAAGAACACAATCTATCTGTAATGTAAATAATACCTTAATTTGTAACCTCAAGAAGTACAGAAAATAACGTATATAATATTGAATCTCAGGTCATTACCATTCTAAGCAGCACAGGGCAGAGTATTTTATGTTACTACAGGACCCTGGGGTTTTTTCTCAGTGAATGCCTTTAGCAGCAAAGTATTATTGGTTTTGTTTGCAGGTGAATTGGTCTCTAGAAAATGCAGTTTGTCTTCAAAGAAGGATTATCTCTGTACTGAACTGATGTACAAAATTATTAACGATAACTGCATTAATTCCAGTTGCAAGGTGAGTTGTGCTGATCAGAAACATACATTTTAAAGTCAATCAAAATTAGAAAACCAGGTCCAAGATTAAAGTTATGAGAGATAAAAAGACACAAGCCACTAGAAGTTTTCTGTAGCAGGAATTTGTCCTGTTCTTCCCTCTGCTTGAATTTTCTTCTCTGTTGAAATACTGTAGTCATGAGGCTTTAATCAATATGCAAAGCAATTATTTTCTGAAGTAAAACAATCTCAGCTCAGCTAAAGATAATGGAAATCATACATGCAGTTATTTGTGTCTAAATGCCAAACTTCTGGTTTCACTTCCAGACAAATCCAAATGACAAGGATACAATATTTGTTTTCCCTAGTAACACAAACTGGGATATCTCAGCATATACTTTAACTGAGTACAGTCTCCTGTGTTTGTCCTCAGCTTGTTCAACATAATTCAGTAAAATACACAGACAAATGCCACATCTGGATTTGTTACCTAGGCAGCAAATAAACTTCATCTGAAACCTCACAGCAAAATACGCAATTTGAAATTTCGACTGGTGTCGCAAATGCCTCGTTTATCAAACTCACAAGGAAAAAAGCAAAGTCCAAGTGAACAGCAGCATCTCAAAATGAAGTTGCACTGGGGACTTTCAACTGCAATATTTTAATTTTCTAGCTTTTACAATGGAATATTGAAGGGAGCACTGTGACAGACCAGTGTGACCTCAGACTCCTGCTCCATTCAGAGAACAAGGTAAACCATCCTGACAACAGCAATTATATTAGATTAATAGCAATAATTTTGATTCCACCTACTGTATCAGGTGTTTTTAATAAAAAGCACATATTGAAAAAAAAAAAAATAAGCAAATAAATACAGCTTATCAGTCATAAAAAAATAACCTAAGAAATCCTGATCATTTCCTTCATATCTCTGTATAGTTCTGTATAGATTAAGAAAACACTTTTCATGTTTTTATGACACTGAATTTGAGGCCACTTTAAAGAGGTTTAAAAATATCTTAGTCTTCAGAAGACTTAGAGAAAGTAAATGAGTACCATCCTCCAGATCACACTCTGTTTAAATAGAGTTCTTTAGTAGCTAAAAATATTTTTCTGAAACAAGTGACCAAGCTGCCATATTGAACCACTGGTTGATTTAAGATTTTTCTTGTCTCTCTGAAAATAACATATCTTTCCTCTTCCCTGTAAGAGGAAGGCATTTGTACTTCAGATATAAAGCACATTATTAGGTCTAATTTCTAAGAGAAAGCAAAATGTGTTTGCTAGGGCTTCAAATGATTGCAACAGTGTAACTTAATTTTCTGTGCTGTGACTCAAGTCATGATATCCAAAATCTTCAGAGAGCGTCAAATACAGTGACAGGGGAAGCTTACCTGATTTTTATCTTCTTAATGCTAGTCTAAGCCAAGTGGTTTTCCACAGGTATTTTCAGGTATGAACACATCATGAAAATTATAAACTAAAGGAGAAACGTACACTCCTGAGATCTGATGAAAGATCATAAATGTGATTACAAGCATAAAAACAGGCTGTTCAAAGAATAAATGATAATAAGACTTGAATTAATATTTTGTAGAAGGATAGATCAAAATTGTCCAGTGTTTGAAAGTTCAAGATACCATTACTGTGCGTCACTCAAAGGAATAGGAACACTTGAAAAACAGACTGTGTATTATCATTAGTCAGAGATGCTGGCAGCAAATCTTGATTTCTTAGACCTTTCAGGCCTTTACACTATCTTTCCAAGGAGAGTAAAGGAACCAAATCTCATTGCTGAGATTATCTAGGATAAACTCAGTCATCCCTGGAGCAGCATTCAAGAGAGTACAGGAGAAAGGGAGGCTTGTGTCTTATTAATAAAGCAACTTACATCACCTCAGATCATTTTGCCAAGTGGAAAATTTAACTGTGTAAGGAACAGATGTGATTACAGACCTATTAGCTTTGAGTCTGAATCTGCAAAGGATATGTGCTACCACACCTGTACCAAGAATTTTCCCAATGTGCAACCAAATAAATCCAAGTTTAAACACCAGCATAAAATCTGGGCAAATGCAGGAAACATGGCAATCACAGCTATCTCTACTGCAGAAAAGGATATTGGTGAGGGTACCAGAATTATATATATATATATATATATATATATATATATATATATATGTATATCCTTAGAGACCAAGCTTCCTTTCACACCTCAGGCACACTGTCCCTTTCCTGGTTTTGCCCCAAAGCCTTCTCTGAAGAGTCAAAGTCAAATCCAGAACCCTCCCTGAAGGCATAGGTGAGACAGACCAGTGCCACAGAGGTCCCAAATGCCAGTGCTACCTGTGGAAGGAGGAGGCAGAGGAACCAGTGTCCCCTCCTGAAGAGTTGTCAGGTTTGCATTGCTGCCCTCTTCCAGGTAAACTCTGTGTAAGGGAGATACCAGGCCCTCAAACATCCAAATTCCTGGACTCTATTAGTCACCAAAACTGTGCAAGTCTAGAAGCAATGTCACACCTGTCAGCTACATTGTCTGTCACTCATAACAACTGCGTTCACAAACTAGCACCCACCTCTTTTTTTTTTCTGCCAAGTTTTACCCAACTGACAAGCTGTTTTTTCAAATTTTCTTGTTTTAGTATGTTTGGCCTGGGAAACCCTTCCTCAGTAGAACTCCTACCCCTCCACCAAGGGCAGAGAAAACTGAACACATTTCCCACTACACTATTTAAAATTCAAATACACAGGAGCAATCCATTTCAGAATAAATCCTTTGAAAAGGTACATAAATATTACAAAAAGAAGAAAAACTGTCTTGATATATCATGAAAAGAAAATTAAAGAGTCCACAAAGTACTTATTCCTTGCAATTACATCCTAGTAACAGTTCATATTCAGCTCCTAATAAACAAATATGGAATTTCCTGCATGTCAAGCTTTGGAACATATATTTTGAAGTCATGGGACATGAGACCATTGTTAACTGCAGAAGAAGAAAAAATGACTGATTTAAATCAGCACATTTTTATCAACCTTGGCAGAGCCATGCTTCTGTGAGAACCTGCTATAAAACTTCAGTTTGAATATTAATACCAGTGAATCCTGGGCAGATAGCAGCCCCTGGGATGCTTTGACAATGCCATGCAATTTGATGGCTGGGGTCTACACTCTGGGCTTCAAACCCCTCCTCTATCAAAGTGGAGCTTGAGCTGCACTGCCTCAGCTCACTCGAGAAAGATCTCTACTCCCTAAGGGAATGAAGGAAAATTTTGTATCTGTTTTACTTCCTGTAATCAAGATGTAATCATGTTCAGCTATGATAGTAAATAATACAAATTTAAAGTATTCTCTACTAGGACAAATCTCATAAATGACATACATTCTTTTCCAACATATTCACATCACAATTTAAATTCAGACTGGGGGTTTCTTCTGTCATCTTTTTGTCAATATTTTTTAATCAGAAATAACCAAAATCATGAGTTTCTATGATGACAAAACCCAAAACTTTACAGAGTTTGTTCAGGATGACGTTCAGAGTAAAACAAAATACAAGCACCAACTGAGCAATATAGCATGGAAAGTGTAAGTGTATCTAAACCAATTTTTCTACACCTGTAATATTGATCACAGGCCATTGCAGGTGGGGTTTTCTGAAATGCTCTGTGTTGGTCCAATTTTCAGTAGGCCAGCACAGACTACTCTTTAAGACACAGTTAGAGGCTATTTAAGCTGATGGAAAACATTGCTATTACTGGCTGATCCTTTCTCCTGACCACAACAGAAGCAAGAATTGAACAAGTGAGTGCAATGAGATCAAGCCACATAGCCTTAACTTCACTAATTAATTTCTAAAATAAATCCTTTTCTTTCTATGTGGAAGTAAAATGGTTGTTTCTTACGGAAAAAAAAAAAAGTTACAAATTGCAGCTGAAAAACGTGGTTGTGATCAGTCCATGGTTAATGAGAAGAAAGATGCTTCTTTCATTCCTTCTAACCACCCCCTCCCCTTCCCTTTTATCTTGATGATTTGGGATCAATTTAACACAAGTTTTGAGGATTTTTACCTTCTCACACTAGACATAAAGAACAGCAATTTTTTTTTTTTAAATCAAAATATCTTTAGCTACTTTTCTCTTTTGTTGATCAGTCTTTTGAACAGCAGATCCTTCCTGATAACCTGTGACCACTTTCCTCAGCTTTTCTCAGAGTGACTAGAGGGGAAGGGACACCAGGAGCATGACAAGAGGACTCTATCCCAGAAGAGAAGGGCAAGAACTATGCACCTGTGTGGAGACTCTGAATTCATTGCTCTCCCAGGTAGGACTGCAGACCCCCTTTGACAAATAGGAGCCTCATCCAAAAAACACCTTCCACTGAAACCTAGAGCCACAAGGGTTAGCAAGTACCAGGTAAAATCTCTGCTAAAAAAACAAGAGAGCCTAAAGCTCAAATAGGTCTGAAGCCTAAAGCTACAATATACCTCATGGTGTGAGCAACAGATGAGTATAAATCACATTCAGATTCTTAACCCTGTAGCCAACTGATTACAACAGAGACAGAGTTTACAATGGCTGGACTCCATGAGCTAAAAGGTCCTTTCAAACCTACATGAATCAATGTTTCTATGGCTATTCTGATTACTGGCACCCACTCTTCCTGGGTTGTGTTCAATTATTTCTTTTAAGAACTTCTGAATTTCATCTCAATGAATGATAAAAAATTTGCTGGTTTTGATAGAATCAGGTGTTCATTCCTCCTTTTTACTTTTCTTTCTCAAACAGCTTTATACAATAGCTATTTCTGGGCAATATTTATGCAGCTTTTATTCATTGCCTGAAGGCGGAAAGGATGCTTTGGGCTTCTGGTTTTGCTCATAATTTCACATTTGGCAAAGTTTGTTCAAATCCCTTTAAAACCTCTAAGCCTATCTGCAAGTCAAAAAGGTACAGCTTCAGAAAGCAAAAGAAATAAATCTCTTTGAAATGCTAATGGAGTGGAACACTTTCTGCCATTTCAAGAAATAATCTATCCTTTTGGAAAATTTGTAAAGGAGCTTGCTCTAATGAAGATATTTTAATTTATGACATGCAATTATAGTTTAGTGAAAACAATATTGCCCTGTCACAGCCTTCTTCCTTGTCTTGTGAAAATAGAAACACTATTATGAGAGTAAAACTGCTGCTTTTAAGAATTCACAATGTTTCACCAGCTTTGTCAAAGATGAACAAAGCCCTGAGCTCTGTGTAGATGGCTAAAAGGTACAGTTTTCTTTTACAGTGACACTTCAGTTATTTTGCTTTAAGCATTTTTAAACTGGGGGAAACAGCATCTAGCATATATGTGTCTGTCAAGAGCTTTGAGGAACTGGAACAAAAATACAGACAGACAGTACAATGCTTGCTATTGTAACCAGCCACCACATGCCTGATGAAAAGCCTACCTGGCACCAGGTTAGGGCTGGTGATGGAGAAAAGATGCTATGCCCAAATATTGCTCATTGCACCAAGATATGGATCTGAGAACATGAGGGGGAAAAAAAAAAAAAAAAAAAAAAAAAAAGAAAAGTTGAAAAGAAAAATAAAACAATGCTGCTAAAATAGGCCTGATTATGTGGGTCACTAAGTGCTGTGTATTTCCCCTGTAGCATTTCATAGTCGTTACTGTTGCCAGGGGAAGCTTGATCCTCTCATTATGTATGTTTGTCTTTCACATCAGAGCTCCTCTCTTTCTTTCCCTGCCCCGGCACTGTAACAGAAATAAAAATAAGGAATGAACCCTCATTATTACCCAAATACCTACAAAGCTGAGGGAGTGACCCTGGCAGGTCGGCGGGTCAGCCCCCACATCATTGATGCACTTGCTCCAGCAGACCCCGGCCTTTTGTCACGGGGTCAAAGCCAAGACCTCTGCTGAGTGTCCTCAGTGAAGAATTAACAAGTGTGACAATTTGCGGTCCCTCCTCCCCCAGCCCCCGGTCCTGCCTGTGTGAATGCTGTAAATAGAGACATCTGGATGGAGGCCTTTCACTGCAGTAATTGAAAATGAACATGGATCAAGTTCTGGCCTGTTGTATTCATAAATCTTCAGGCTTAATTACATTAAAGGGAAATCTAGGGCTCAGCTCTATGGAAACGGTAGAACCTATCGGGCTCTCAGATCGTGTATCTTTAAGATGAGTGTTTTTCCTTCTTTGGGACAGTCAGATGACAAATTTTGATTGGGTCCTTCCAGTGTCAGAAACCCACCAAAGATCTGTAATTGTTCTTTGTGTTTCACTTTGCTTTCGTATGTGACGTGCTTGCAGCGGCAGGGAGCTGGAGAACTTGGCCGTGTGAGGTACCAGACTGCCATCATGCCTGGTATTCAGGCAGTTGGTCTTGGAGGGCCACAAACACCCTCCATGTGGAAATTTAGCAGAGGGAAAAGGCATATCTAGCTCAGTGTCACAGCTCTCACCCACACAGAGCCCTTGGTCCTGCTTCCCACTGAAGAGCCAGAGCACAATAAGCAAATGGAGTCTGCAGTGCTGCTTGCTCGCTTCAAAAAGAAAATGGATTTTAAGCTTAGGGAAAACTCCCAACACAGCTGTCTTTTGAAAACTTAGCTGTAGTTGAAGGAACAAACTGATATGCTGAAAAACCAACAAGAAAACAAAGTAGTGGCAGAAGAGCCAAATGTTTGGATTTCGAAAGAAGCTGCTAGTTGTCGAGAGGTTGTCATTTCACAAAAAAATTGATGTTTCCAGCAGCATTTCTGTCTCTGAAACGAGCTCTCATCAGTTACAAAGTTCATAGCAAGTTTGTACATGAGGCAGGTTTTCAATGCAGCAGAAGTTTTGATTAAAAGAATGCCCAAAATGGAATAAAGACACATAAGCAAGATATTTTTATCTGAAGGAAGGGTTTTGCAAAACACTACCCAGAAAAGGTGCTGCTGCAGACAGACCTCTTTAATTAAATTCTGCAGGAACTAATTTGATAGCATACAAGTTGACTGCTGTCTCCACAGCCACCAGACAATGCCATTGATCCACAATACGGCCACGTAAAAACTGACTCCCTCCCGCTCATTGCAAGACCAGTGGGATAATACAACACAGCAAATAAGAAAATCTTACATCTTGGCCTTTATAAGCACTGTGAATGGTGCTGTGTGGTTTATCTGTGTGTATTTTCAAGAAAAAGAAATTACCATTCGCCAGAAAAAAAAAAAATCCAACCTGCTCAAAACCAATATGAATGTTCAAGGCATTTTTATGAAAAGAAGGGGGAAAACAAAACAAACCACAAAACCAATTGACTTCCCAATTGCAACTTTGCTTCCATTAAGTTTCAGCCTGAATGCACTTCAATGTCATGATTAGAAATTTTCTGTTAATAATAGTAGGGTGGGTTCCATGCAGAAACCCAAATTCAGTTCTCAATGCCCATGGCTGCAGTTTCCCTCTAACCACAGGGGTTTCTTCACTTCATTCCTTGCAGATCAGGAGAACTTTGCAGCAATGAGTGGCAGTAGATAGCAAGCAGGTCCTCCAAAAAAATCAGCTTGCCTACCTCTCAGCTTAGGGGGGTACTGGGGAAAAAAAAAAAATCCAAAAAAATATCTCCTGAACTGGCAACAAGAGTAACCCATCCCTTTAAACAAATCTTGACTTTTTTCCAAGACTTGTACAAACTGCTGTGGCAGAAAACTATCAATAATGTTTGCTCTGCAGGAGAAGAGTGGGGTTAGTCACAGCCTTTTAAGAGCCAGCGCTCCAGTAACAAGTGGTTTTGCTGTCAACGTTTGCCATCGTATTGACAGAAAGGGCAGGGTAATGACTCAAGGATGATTTATGTGAAGCCCAGAGCCAGCAGCACTGTAAGTTAAGAAGAAAGGGATAGCTCACAGAGCCTGAATGAGAAGGGACACACTTTCTGCTAAGCAGGTTCAGGGACTGGGCTGGAGATCCAGAACTACAGGCTTCCACCTGAGCTCATATATTTCCCAGCAGCTTGGAAGGGTGACAAATAATAATGTTGCAAATAATTCATGTTGCAGTGAGACCTGTCCTCCTCTCTGCCAGGTTTTCTTATCTGGCAGGTTTACTCAAGTTCCTTTTGTAGTTCTACAGCCCCACTCTGCTGCTGGATTCTACATTTCACCTGTGTCTTAATTGTAGTTTTAATTGTTGAACCATTTAGGTGTAATCCATGTTGCTGAGGTCTTTCTGTCATATATTTGAAGAGAACTGCAGGTTCTAGACCCCCTTTCTGTTCTATTTATTACCATGAAATAAAGACAACTGGCAGTAAAATTAACAAGGGCACAGAACATAATCTTGTGGGGTTTAACCACCCAACTTGTTCACAGCATTTGGATGATACCAGAATTGTTTCCAAACGTGATCCACCTTTCCCAGTTCTAAAACTCCCAAGCCACGCTGGTAATTGGGGTTAATTCCTACAACAACTGGGCTCATACCTTGTCTTGTGCCCTCTTTCTCAGTGACTGGATCAGAATTCAGCCTCTGTGCCACATACTGACTCTTCTGATACAGGCAAACCTGGAGGTTGGTTCTGAAATATGCTGATGAATGCCCTGCTCCTGCAAATGCTTCAAAAGGAAAGTAAGTTAGCAACTTTACATTCCTCTTCTTCCTGGCAAGAAGTGGGCAAAAGCAGCAAATAAATAATAAATTAATTGAACTAATATTATGATTTTAGTCCTTCTCATAGCTAATTAATATCTGCCTGGTTATTTCCAGAGCTTGTCAGTTTCTATCAAGGTATTTTATTGACTTCAAATTTTTAAACATACAATAGAAAGCACCCCCTGTATATGCATGCTGCAGCATTTTGTACCCTTCATGCTGCCTTCACTGTTGCTGGCTGTGAGTTCATTAAAGAAGATAAATTGGTAACTGCTTATTCCCTTTTTTATTGTACATGGCAATATATTTCTATGAATCAGGAGACAACCTTCCTGCAAAATTTCGTTTAAGTCCTTGAGTCTTATTCTTAGTGACATCTTTGACAATATCAGTTTATGTCCCCTGTTTTGACAAACACAAAAACAACCACAGACTCACAGAATGGGTAAGGTTTGAAGGGACCACAGTGGGTCATCTGGTCCAACCCTCCTATTCAAGCACATTCAGCCTAGAGAACACAGCACGGAACTGCATCCAGTCTGTTCTTCAATATCTCCAGTGAAGCAATGCCTCAAAAATTTAAAATAGGACATATCGTCCAGAAATAACAAATGGTAATACTAAAATCCATTAAAAACAGTTAACATTTCAACAGGCACCCTGTAAAGAAAACCCAATTGTAGCAGTAAAATTTGATACAATTTTTGCTTACTTTAATTCTTTACCTATGCTAAAAGGACAGATGTTGATGGATACTACCATGTATAATTCAGGTGAAGAGCCATAAATAATATGATGGGTACCAATGGAAAGCATCTGTTCCATCATGTTATACAGATCCAACCAGCTAAAAGTCATAGCAGGAAGGGAGGATATGATCTCTCTAGGATTCCTTATTTCCCTACACTCTCAGACGTCCTGTGTATTTGTTCACAGTCCAGTTACCACATGTATCTATTCACTCCTTCTACCCTCACAGCCAACTACTTTGCAAAAGGAAATTACTAGAGCTCTAGGCCACAGCAGTATCTTCTTTGCTCAAATTTAAGCCAGTGCTTTGGCCCAAGCAGTTTCTGCATGACATATTCATGCTGGAACAGATCCATTTGAAACACTAGAATATTTGGGCTGAAAATACCACCCCTTTTGTGGTGAGCCAGCACCAAACCCTAGTAGCAAAAGTCTTCCAAGGGAACATGAAATTGCATCCTAAATTCATGGGAAGCCTCTGTAAAGACTCCTCTGAATACTGATGCATAAAACCATAAAGCCAGAATAGTTAGGAAATTATACCATCTCCATATTTGACACTAACACTTCTTTTATATGTTTCTTCTCCATTTGACTCTACAGACTTCACAGTCTGGCGTACCAGGGATAAAAGTAAAGATTATATATGCTGTAGTTGTATCATGTCTTTAACATCACACAAATTGAAAATATCTGTTGCAAGTCCAGAAACCTTGACAGATAAATTTCAGGGCAGTGATACATTTAATTTCTCCATGACTATACTGTCTGAAATTTTATATACCTATAGTTTATATGTAAACTACACACATAGATATAGTCCAAGAACATTTGAAGTTTCAGTAAAATTCACTATGGCCAAGACCCAGAACCCTCTTCCACTGTGTGGAGGCCTCACAGTGTCTCTGCATATGCTGAAAAGCTGCAGTGACAGCTGGCAAGGTCATTGTAAATGAGAGAAAAAGAGAGTCTTGTCTCCATTACCAAACGGCAGCAACTAATCACTGTCACATCATGATGTGGTTCAGGACTGTCTACAGGTTTATTGTGGCCATTAACCTATTCAAATATTATACTTGAGGGGGAAAAAAAGTCTGGGGCTCATTCTGGATCCTTATATCTTCTGCAGTAATTTCAACAAAGCTACTGTAAAATATCATCACATCAGATTACCTCTATACAAAACAAATACAGTGAGGCAAATTAGAGCTTGAATATACAGTATATTACTGTATACAGCCCCCACACAGGATTTTTTTATCCTGTGAGCAATGCAAAATAGCTTTTGCAGCTTTTGTTGAAACAGGGAAAGTCACCAGGCAGTGTCTGAGGCTCTGCAAGCTCACACCCCACCCCACAGCAATCTGCTCATGCCACCGCTTTCAGAGTGATAGTACTTTATGGCCACCTCCCTACAGTGCAAACAATTACCCCAGAGCAGAGAAAGGGTAAAACACACTGCAGGAAGGAAGGAGAGGAATTGCTCGTTTCCTCCCTTTTTGGAGTTAAGGACCTTTGTCATGTGTTTACATTATCCTGACAATAGGGGGTAGATTCCCACACTGATTTTCTTGTGGGCTGTCAGCTGTTAAGAGTTATATATAAGCAGTGAACAGTTTCTCTATCCACCACTGTTTATTTAAAGTGAGGCTTGTGAAATCAAAAATTATTTAAATTAAAGCCATACAGGTTTTTTATTGGTTTGTTTTTGAGTTTTTTTCCCTCAAGGAAATGAACTTCATGAATATCAGACAAGGCAATATTCCAATGGGCATATGTCTACTCTGCATGAGGCTGACACTCTTCAAACCCTGCACACAGCCACCACCCCATCTAGAATAAAACCATATCTAGAAAATAGAGAGCTGGACTACTCCTGGGTGAATATCACACAAACCTTTAGACGCAGATGAGTTCCTAGCACTGTTTAATCAACACTCTGTGGTAGTCAGACAGAGTGGGAAGTCTCTGCACCTTTGCAGTATGTGGCTAAACAGAGTATATCCTCAAGGATAACTCAAGAAATGAGGAAGGTCATGGCACAAGACTGAGTTGCAGAAACTATGGCTTAAAATTGCTGTGGGCTGAAGTGAGGGAGGGAAAGAAAGGAAAAACCCCTAAAATAAAATCTTTTTCTTAAAAATTAACAACCTCTATTTGAAGTTCCAACAGGCACAGCACCCCCACACTGTCTCATTCAGACACAATCGCAGTCAATCACACTGCTAATAGCCATCAGAGAACCAAATTCTGCTGAGGAAACCCTCTCCTGACTCAGTTTTCTGGTAAGCCGTGCCATGAAAACCCAGCCTCCCTCCTGCCAGCTCGAAGACGCTCCAGAAAAATCTGTTCGGACATTGAAAACTCAAGAAAAGACTCGCATTTTGAAAATTGTCATATGATTGGTTTTAATTGTTCTTGTCATTTTGTGTTCATTCAGTTGCCTAAAATGTTCAATTTTAAATTCCTTAAGAAAAGTCTTCTTAACAAATACAGAAATGGGGAGTTGTGGAGAGGCTTTCCCTATGTTAAGGAGGCTTCTCTCACAAGATCTCCTGTTCTGTTACACCAATATACCCCTGTTCTGCTCCCTCAGTCAGCCCTGTTAATTCCCTCTCCATCCCCATGTCCCTCAATCACTCCTTCCCAATTTCCCCTTTGGCTCCCATACCCCAATCCCACCTTTGTAGCCCGATGCCCCCTGATAATTGGTCCCTGATGCTCTCCCAGCCCCCAGCACCCATATACTTAAACCTGAACCCTTTCCATGAGCCCTGCCTTTGACCCTGGACAGTCTGTGTGTATGGCTGGAATAAACATCTTTGTAGAACACATACAAAGGCCCTTCCTGCTTCTCTTTACCATCACCACATCAACAGCTATCCTGGTCGCAACAGTGGGCAGGGCCCTCTGTGTTACCTTTGGAGATGGCATCAGCTGTGTGCAGATGCACCCCCAGTGTAAAACCAGCCACTGAGCTCAGGTGCTCGGTGAGGCCAGGAGGGATAGCCTGGGAATCAGCACATAGGAACCTCTTAGTTGGGTTTATTCCAGCAGTCTGTACTGCCATAACATCACCACCAGCAGTACCTAAACTACCTAATGTACATCCAGGTGATCCATGTTCACATGTCCTTCACAAGGACTTTCAGCTCTTCAAGAGGCAACTAAGACCCAAGGAATCTCGGTGCCCCAGTTTGTCTTCCCAGAACCTGCACAGCTGAAGAAGCCGTGATCCTGACTCTGTACCTCAGACCTGTACGTCAATCTGTCAAAAACTGGCTTTGTGATGCACCTCACACTGGAAACTAGAGAAAAAAAAAATACTACTTTAGATGCTTGATAAGTGTATGATCACTTTAAAAGCTCAGTGTCACTGCAAATTTTTATGGTATCTACTTGTGTAGATAGAAGTGATTTTCTATCAGCTCTCAGGTGACCTTCCAAGGTGATGCTCTAGCAATTGTTAAAATAATGATCTTTTGCAATGACCAAAGAAGCTATATCATGGACAAATGGAGCCCTTGTGCTCTTCTTAAGAAGATGCCTTTGAAAAGTATTCAGCATAGAATAAATTTCCAGGAAAATGCCCATGAAAATCTAAGCAATACTATATTTCTTCTAAACTGAGCAAGTCAAAGAAATAGATGCAAATAATTTAGCAGTGTATAAACCCAAACTCTCCTGCGTGATATGCAGGGTATTGCAGACACTTAACACATCTGCCACTCTATAGCTGCATTTTATTTAGCACTCTGGAAGTATAAATGCTTGCCCACTAGTGGAACCACATAGTTTCCAAAAGCTGTCTTCCATTGAGAGGACAATTGTTTTCTATAGAGATGAGAAACAAATACCCATGACCCACGTCACCTTGGCCCAGCAGGCTTTTGCTGCGGCTTCCTCTGTGCAAATACAACAAAGTCTGGCAGCAGTCAATCCTGCCAGCCCACACTGAGCCACCACAGAGTGCGGAGCTATTTACCCTTCCTATTAATCTGTCAGTGTTCTAGTCAAACACGTAAAACAATATGGTGTGTGCATATCTTGACTGGTCATTGCTAAGTTACTGAGGAGCAACATGAATGAGTGGAAAACCATGCAACAAACTATAACACTAGATTTTTAAGGTATGGAATATTGGAGTTTTCAATTGTCAGCATGAAGGAAGCAGCCATGGTGTTCGTAGCATGGTGACAATAATGCACAAGCCAGAAACTATAGCCAGTCTGCCTCTTTCAGCTTACAATAAACGGGACCTGTTTGTTTTGCTCAGATGCAGATTTAATCCCAACCCTTTCATAGGCTCCCTGTTCTGTGCAGTCAGGAAACAATTAGGAAACTTGGAATCCTGTCCCTCAGTTTACTTCACACAACCAGACTGCTCCCACAGTGCAGAAATCAATGACTGCACTTACCAGGGATGTGGCAGGGCCAGATTTTGAAGCATTTGAAGTTAAAATACTGTTAAGGTACAAACCCTGTTAGAGAAAACCTGCTGAATCTAATAGTGGATAACACCACAGCATCCACTCCAGCACTCCTTACTCAGATATATTCAGCTCAGCAGTACCAATTCTCGCCCAGGAGAGCACCTTTAAGAACAAGTCAATACAAGCTGTCAGGCTGCTGAGCCAAGCACCCTCCTTGCCCTTCTCAAATAATAATCTTATTTGATGATGCTTCAAGGCTCTCTTAGAACTGAAAATTCACACTGCCTGCTATCTCTTTAATCTGTTTCCTAGCCATGAACAAAAGGAAGAATGTGCATATGAGAAAGCAGAAATAGAGAATATAGGTCAAAGAGTATATTCTGAGTGTCAGGAAGACTTTATCTCAAAGAGAATAGTCTTTCCACAGTCAGCAAACTCCCCAGAGCCAAACAGAGCAGCAAAAAAGCATGACTACAGACATTGCAAAACTAAATGACAGTACAAATAGTATTGAGCTATTTTCAAAAACCTTTGACTCATTCTTTGCTTTGTGGTCAAGAAAGTTCTACTTTGGCACTGCTGGAAGAGAAGATAAACTTTGCTTACAAGCATAAGCACATATATAAATATACATGTCTGAAGGTATTTGTAGATATAACAAATTAAACCAAGCCATTTATAATGAACAAAGGCATATTTCAGATTCACTGCTGCAACCATTTCCATAGTTTTATACTTTTAGCTATCAACTTAGTTAGTCCCATCAACTTCAGTAATTATTTATATATAAAGGTATTCAGATGGATAATCTCAAAAGGTCTTGGCCTCATGGTTTCACTCTTGATTGGTAATAACAGAACTATACAAAGCTGTAAAAGGTTCCTGGATAAGACTGCAGACTAGTGATTTACAAAGTGATAAATTGCAATAATTAATAATGCTGTAATTGTCCTAGCCAATACCCACTTGAATATGAAGTTCATTGTCTGATCAGCTTCAAGTTGACCAAAATAGGCCATAGTATACATATCTTTGGACTTCTGAAAGATGAACAATCCGGACATGTCCAAAGAAGTGTCTGGAACAGATCCAAAGGCAAACAAAATATCTTCATCTCAGTCCAGGCTCAAGCAACAACTAAGGAAGCATACAGAAAGCAGATCTACCCCACACAATCAAGTTCTCAGTCTCAAGTTCTTACAGGCAAAATAACACCCTTCTGGTAAAGCCCTGAACTTATTTAACTCCATTATCACAAAGGGCAGGTAAGCACATCAGCATTTCAAGAGGAATTAGGAAACCATAATTCTGCTGTTAACACAATTAAGGTGCTAAAATCCTGGACTGCACACGGCACTGGAATGTCTTTCAACTTGCAAGGAAAATGCCAATTATTCACAACCCTGTTGTGGCAGAGCCCATTTGAACTGGGAACAGCAATAGCTCCTCTGCCCCATTTGCTGCTGTGTGCTAAGGCCTAGGATTGATGATGTTATCATCAGCACACCAAGATGGAGTCAATTTTTCACAAAATATCCCAAACTTTGTCCTAAACAAAAAATCTTGATGATCTTTAGCCAAAGACAGCAGATAGAATTCATTACGCCGTGTCAAAACAGCAAAGATAAGCACACTGAACTTCCACCAGGACAGGAACACATGGATGTACATTTGATTTGAAATTCCCAGATGCAATACACTTACTGTTCAGGTCAGATTCCCTGAAAGGGGTAAAAGCTCACAGAATCAGAGTAATATGACCCTTCACAGCCACTTCAATGGAATTTTAAATGAGTCAAAACTCCCCGAGGCCAACAGAAAAACTCATTGTCCTTTGATTCAACTCTACAGTTAAGGTCTATCTAAAAAGCAAAAATCCACTTATTCCTGTCATCTTAATACAAAAGATGACTATTAGAAAAGAATGAGTTTTGCACTAGGAAACAATATTTTGAACTACTTTAAACTGTAAGTTCAATAGCGTAAGCCAGATGCCTGTGAGATTACATTGCAGCTCTAAAATTTTCATGCTACATTCTTCTTCTGCAAGTATCTTCGGGATTCTTAGATATAGCCAAGAAGCTTCAAACAGTGTAAAAAAAAAAAAAAAAGAGAGTAAAAAAAAAGAAAAAAAGTTCTCTTTTCTTACTAAAGCGTATTCAAATTGTTTAGGGAAGAGAGAAGATTATTTCATTTATTAAGATAAAGTAGACCATCATGTTCAGTTCAACCCTTATCACAGTGGCTTCCATCTTGTTCCAATTTGCAGGGAAGTTGTACAGAGGAGTTGCAGATATCACGCTAGTGATCTAAAAATGCCAAGCATTAGTTTACTTTTGTGGACCCCTCAGAAATGCAACCCTCTATCAAGTCATACCAAAACTTGGTATATGTGTACCAGTTCAATAAGTTATGCTTGAGTCCAGACATGCCTCAATGTCTGGACTCAATGTCAAACTCAAAGACATGATAGTTCAAGGCACTGAGGAGTGTCGCATGAGAAATAGGTGACCATGCTCTCATTTGCCCACCTTTGATTAATGCCTTTGACAAAATTTCTTATCACTTTCCAAATAAAACGTTCAGCAATCTTCTCTGCTTCAAACATACCATATTTCAATCAACTATAGTTGTGTCCACAATTACTTTTATAATTGAAAAAAGTAGGAAGAGGTAGGCTGGAGTTTGGGGGCAATTGAGAAGTTTTTTCTTTCTTTCCTTTTTTAAATAAAGTTCTTAGCAACAGGAACAGTCAAGACAATGAATGTTGTGTTTTTATAACTTTGTCAGAATTAAAGGTTTTGGTGAATTTAAGCTGCAGGAGTTGTAACAAATTGAATCTCAAAGGAAAAACTGGGGACAGAAAAGGGGCATGGTGAAGGACAGAAAATCATAATAAGTTACTTTTTTTTTTTTTCACATGAAGAAGAGTCTGCTTCATACAAAATTTTAGTTTTGTGAAATAATGAACCACTTAGGCTGTTCTGGAGGGAGAAGAGGTTCCTCTCTGGGTAGAGCTCTCCTGGATGCTAATAAGGACTTTTATTGCAGGTTTCTGAAGAAAATAGTGGCCTACTCTCACATGAACTGGAGTGTTCACCCCAAGAATGCTCACATCTACTGTAATGAGGAGTCTGGGGGTCAAGAGATGTCCCCTTCATCAATCTTAGAGTCAGTTAAGCCAGGGACTCTTTTTTATATATCCTCTTAATGATATTTTGTTAGTTTATTCCAACATTGAAGAGGAAGATAAATGTCTTTTACAGTCTAAAGCAGTCATTTTTAACTAGTGTCTAGTACCTAGACAAGAAAGTCTTGACTGTAATACTGACCCTTTGGGCTGAGTGGCATATGTAAGGATATCCCTTGGACTTCAGGGCAGGTCCTGGTTTCACAGGTCCTTGGGACTTGGTGGCCATTTCAGGGACATGCTTCAGAAGGAATAGCAGGCTCTTGGTTCCTGCAAAACCGTCAGAGAACAGTACTGATAACCTGCCAGATCACTAGGCTGAACCTTTCATTTCTCCTTTCATCTCATTTCTCTGTTTCCCAAGCTCAGTATCCCCTGAATTCTGGCACTTGTATTCAAAAATATTTCTGTGGCCTTTTTAAACTCCACAGACTCAGATGAGTTAAAAAAACCACAATTGTGACATGCAGTGCAACTTGAAAACAATGTCTTGCTTTGCTATTTACATATATATATTTTGTTTGTGTCTTTTGCAGCTCCTTCTTTGAAAACTACAGGTGTTTGCAGGCATAATGCTCCTAGTTCTGTAGAAAAGAGCTTATTGTGGGGAGCCTTTTCTTTGCTACTTGTCCTGAACCTGTTCGCAAAGTGCTACATGCGTTCTACCGATCACCATAAAAATCAGGGAACAAGAAGTCCTCTGTAAGCCTGCCCAGCAGCACCACTATGACATTGGTTGCGACAGCTTTGTGACCCTGTATTGTTCTTCATTCATTCACAAGCTTCTTTCTTTGTTTTTCTTTTTTCTTTTTTTTTTCTGATAAAAAAAGAGAGGGTGAAGCCATTATAAGCATTTTTATCTACTGTAAAAAAAAAGTGCGGGTATGCTGGCGTAATAGATTAAAAACAACACAACACAATGTGACAGCTACTTTAGAGAACACTGTGTGGAGTTACAGTGGTTATAGTTTCCAAAACCACCTGCAAACAAGTGCAGATACCATAACAAACTGCCCTTAGGATTTCTTTTCTCTCTTTCCTTACATTCTCCTTCTTTTTCTTTTTTTTTTTTAAAGTTCCCTCTTGCTATTCTAAGCCTGCAGTCGGCAATGAATTTATGTGACAGCTATGAAGCTAGTATTAAAATTGTGAATAGTGGCTAACAGTGCTCGAGCCCTCGGTGTTTAGCATCTTCACACAGCAGTGAATGCAGGCTGAGGCTGCTGAAAGGGAGGGAAGCACAGGGGGAGGCAGGTGGAGGGCTTGGGCTCTCTCATGTTTATCTCTACACCAGAGTCTGGAGGGGGACACATGATGGAAGGAGCAAGATGCAAGCTCCAGGGCTCCTTCTCATGCTGCTGGCCCTGCGTGCTGACAGAGAAAGGGCAGGACGTGAGCACCAGCAGAGACTGGGGATGTTTCTGGCTGTTTGTCTGTTGAAGAAGGGTGTGCAGTCAAGGAGAGGAAGCAACAGGGACAGGGATTGAAAGGTGTCAGTTTTTGCTTCCATCTAAACATGTTTGAGCAGACTGAAGGAATTGTGACCACAAGCACAGTACAGGAGAGGACAGCAAATGGAGAGCAGTCACTGGCGCTCTCCCGCACAGGGCAGGTGGGAGCAAATTAGTCATCTCCACAGCCTATTTTATACACACACACACAAACAAACAAGGTTAAAGGGGCAAAAGGAAGAGGAAGAGAGAGTTGCCAAAGAGGCAGGGAGGGATGTTGTGCCTAAGTGTGCCAGGCTGGGGCAGAGGGCCCCACAGTCTCCTCACCCCTCTGCTAAATGGGAGAGCAGGCAGGAGGGAGAGGGGTTCAAGGGAGGCAAGACTGAGGGTTATGGGGATTAGGGAAATGGTGGGCACCCTTCGGCCCTCCCTCCTTCCAGCAGGATTTCAGCAGGAGAAGAAACAGAGCCGGAGCTGGGTGGGCAGGATGAAGGCTCACTCTGTCCCCAGAAGCGCTGGAAGGCCACGATGGCAGGGCAGGGGGCGAGCCGGGGGCTGGGGGGGAAGGTGCGTGTTAGTAGCGGAGAAACCTCAGGACCGAAGTTGAAGCCGAAGAAGATAAAAGGAGCAATATGATCAATATGGTTTCATTGTTGAGCCCCCGCTTACCTCGGCGGGAGACCATCTGCTCCCTGTCAATGCATCACCTGCTTGTCTGGCCTGTTGGCCGGGCAACGCGGGCGGGGGGATTAAGGGGGCAGGGGGGGCCGGGGGCCCAGCCAGGGGCTGCTCCCCCGTGTTGGGGCAGGCTCGCCCAGGGTAGGTGGGAAGCCGAGCAGGCTCCGCTATTTCCAGAGGAGAAAATAAAACAAATGCAGCATCTCGAGCCAGCAGGGTGGTTTCAGGAAGGCCCTGCCTGCCCCTGGAAGTCAGCATTTTGCTGCACACGCTGGATTTAGGGATGCATGAATGAGCCCTTCACAATGGACACCCAGGGAAGAAAGGTCCCCTCAAAGCCAGGCGCTTTGCTGCCACAGTCACAGAAGGGAAACGACGCTCTCTAATTCCCCCAACCCCAGAAGAAAATTTGTTGTGGAAGAAGATATTGAAATAGCTATAACATTTTGTTATTTTAATACCACCACAAAATCAGGGTATTTACATAGGTTGAATGTAAGGGGGGAAAAAATACTGAAAACCCCTCAGATGTTGCACAGTAACGAATGCAAATAGGGTGTTAAGTCTGTGCATCAGACGCAAAATTATTTGAATTTTTTATAATTTTGGACATGTTTGATGTTAAACACCAGCCACTTAATAAGCAGATAAATTACAGCTCCCTGGACTCCAGACTGGGCAGTTTCAAAGCACTTAACCAATCCCTCAGAAACTGTCAGGGGAGATAAAATGTTGCAGGTGTGGTACCCTTGGATTTGGCAGGTGTGTGAGAGGGCAGGGCTACCTCCTGCTCCTCCCTGCACTGGCCACGGGGATGTCTCTGCTCCAGCTGCCTGAGCACACTGTTCTCTGCTGTATACAACTGCACTGACTGGGGGGGAGGTAATATATCCATACACAGAGATTCGTGTACGTACATGTGTGCGTGTTTGCACCTACACACTCTGCATCCTCTCACATGACTTTGCATCTGCTTTACCCACAGCACCACTGCCCAAGCAGCGCCTGCTCTCCGTGTTTTACAGCTGCATCATAGCCAGCTGCAACGCTCACTGGGTTCAGGCATTTGGTTTCAAACCTCACCCGTGAAGCAGCTTCTCCCAAAAGCATTCCTCCCCCATTGGATTCACTGAAGATTCACATGGAGGTACATTTCTAAGTCAAGAACACCAGTATTTTTAGACAATGTCCCACTATACTACCTAATACACAAGCGGACAAAACCCTTGACAAATCTTGATGGTCTTCTGCGTTTCTCATTTTTTTAATTTTTCTAGCCCTAAATAGGAAGTTCAGGCAGTGATGAGGGGTTTATAAACAGGAGTGCAAGAGAAGCTAAGTCAAACTCTCAGCCCTGTAGAGTTTTGTGCTCTACAAATCACTCCTCAGGAAGCAGATTTCTCAGACAAAAAACTAAAAGGAACATTCATTACAAAAAACTGAATTTGGATGTCATCATGCTTTGCAAAGCGATAACCAAGCAGACATAAGTAACAATTAGACCTCACTGTTTGCATGAATCAATAAGAAGAAAGCAGACTCCTAAAGATGGAGGGGTTTTCTCAGAATATTATTATTCTTTTAACTACCATATAGCTCAGAGCAATCCTCATGGGAGGAGTATGGAGTATATGAATTCTGGATCTCATTTTTTCGCAGAAAAAGTATTTCAATTAACTAATTGAATACAATTCAAGATACAAAGCATCAGAACAAGAAAACTAAAGAAACATTATGGTTTATTTGAATAACAGATTTCTGCTATTTTTTCGTTCTCTCGTGCACAGATTCAGAAAGGCATCTAGATGACTCCATCTAGTAGGACGTGATATCTTGAACAACTTTTCCAATCTGAACCTCAGAATTCAGAACATCAAGACCTAGCCTGCATAAGAGGAACAAAGTGAACATTTCTGTGGACATTCCTGTAAATAAGTTAGCAGAGCCTGGCACCTTGAGGAAAACCAGCATTGTATGGAATGAGTGACATGCATTAGATTACATGAACAAAGATTCACTATTTAAACCTTAAGTCATCATAGAATTCCCAAACCAAAGCTGGAAGGGACCATCTTAGATCACCTGGTCCAACCTCCTGCTTAAGCAGGTTGTTCAGCAATGTGTTTAGATGGGCCTGAGTATGTTCAGAATCTTCAGACATAAACTCCACAGCCTCTCTTGGGTATCTCCCCAAGGACAATAACAACAAGTACCTCCTTGATTCAGATGGAATTTTATGTGCTTCAGTTTGCACACATTGTCTTGTCCTGTCACCAGACTCAGCAGGACATCCTGCTGATAGCACGAGCTACAAAACAGGAATTATCCCATATTTCCTTCTGAAAATGTAGAGACTTATTCACCTTTATCAGGAGTTTCATTGTTTATACTAAATTAGAATTCAGGACTCCATGTGATGTCAGTTCTCCCTTATATACTATATAAGGGATACTATTATCAGATAATCTCTGGAAAGAAGGACAACTGATCCAAAAGCTTCTGTATTACCTAAAGCAGTATACATTAAATGAAAGGAATAAATACGGAAATGATCAACACAAACAGATTCAGGTAACATCAGTAAAATTTCTTCATTTCTCTGGCCAGATGTGTGCAGGTTATCACCCATATGAATTAATGATCATTTGCTCTCAGCTAGTATTTTCAACAAAGAAAAGGTTAGGTCCTGACCTAGAACAATCAGCAGCAGATAAAGTCTAGCTGGGGATGGATAAACCATTTGTCTTCATTAAATGAAATGGAGGGGACATAAGATATTTTTGAAAAGTAGCCTAAAACATGAAATGGGGATGTTACAGAAGACTAAGTGAAAATAAGAAACAAAATCAGGATATTAAATGTAGGGAAATTTGGAGAAAGTATGCCAGCACGATGGTGCTCTTATTTATGTGATGCAAAAGAAACACCTAAGCAGGTACACTGGATAGGGCAGGTGATCAGGAAGTTACAGATGTTAAATTAATCTGCAGGTGAAGGCCTGGGTGAAAGTTTCAGCAGCATACACTGGAAAGAGTAGCCTGTCTCTCTAAAACACAGTAGAGACAATTAGACATAGCACCAAGGTGAAGGACAAATGTAAAACAAGGTAAAGCCTGAAGAGAGGTTTTGTCAGGGTGTTTTGTTAAACCTCTCTAGACATGGAGAGCAAGATTCATCCATTTAAGAAATTATGCTGAGCACTTGTTCTGATCAGAAGTAACCTGACTGTGCTAAGGCCATGGGCAGAAAGCTTATGTCTAAATTGTGGTTCCTTTTCATCAGAGGAAAAAAAACCTTTTTTGTGGGGGTCACGTAGTCACACAGGTTTGCAGGAAGTCTTTTCAGTTGAGATTGCCTATATCACCATTTTACGTAATCGTTTTTTTCTGACCCCCATCATCCAGAAGCCATATTCCATGCATGAAGTGCCAGGTAGCAAATTTTAGTGAGATCTCCAGAGATAATCAGGGACTAGCAACAGTATATCCTTTATTCCTCTATTAATTGGAACCTCTGCATGAGCAGAGATTTTAAAAAGTCCTTCTTTATATACATGAGGATCATGGATAATTTACACCATGTTGTGGTGGTCAGTTTCTAGAGAGCAAAAATTTTTCTCCTGTTCATATTAAATACTGTCCAATATTGGCTTCTGCCACCCATAACGGATATTTATGGTTTCCAAGAAAACTCTCGGAACAACATGCTTCATGGATATATTTGGCCATTTTACATCTTTAGCAGATTTCCAGCAGATACCAATAGGTAGGTTAGATCCTTGGTTTTGTTGTTGTTTGCTCTGAATGGGTCTACTGTGTTCATACCCAGATGAAAATTAAAATATGGCACTATGGTACAAGCAGCAGTTCTGAAACTACAGATCACAATAATTTTTTTTAAAATCCCATTGATCACAGCTACAGTCTGTGCAACTCTGTATGGGATAGGCTATCTTTATTCTCAAAACTGATTCCATCTCCTCCACTACTATTTCTTGGAAGCTGGTTGTTTAAAATTCCATACAATTATCTATAAAATAACTAATAAATCCATTAAATGTAACAAAATTTCAATTTTTTTTCCCACCACCACCACACCACAAAAACACTGTGGTGTTTATTCTCATTTGCACTCAAAGCATCCACCTTTAAGTAACATATTAAGCATGTAATAACAAAGGCCTTCTTTTAACAGTTTAATTTCTAAAAATTAAGCACTGGAAAGATAATAGCTTCTCTATGGAGAAGCCAGCCTACTATTCCTTGTGATAGATCTGTGCTGTCACAGCCTTTACTCTGTGGTCAAGGATTTGCTATAATTAATGTTGTGAGGGTGTCCTGGTTTAGGGTAAATTTGGAAAGAATCCTCTGAATGGGGTCCCTCTAGAAAGCAAATCCAAATGGCCCCTCCCCCAACCGGTTTGGGAAAAGATTTCTTTGGAGAATAATAAATTATTATTGATTTTACACAAGTGATGGTTCAAAATTAACTTATTCCCCTTTTTGCCAAATTTCCTCTGGCTGACAAGCAGAAAGCAGAGCAAAGCTGTCCCTGACTGACTTTAGTCTAATACGCCAGCGCTGCCTCTGCTCTGCACAAGCATGCAAACTGAGACAATATGAAACTCCTTCATATATGAAAATCTGTCAGCCCAGGTAAATAAAAATATTTGGACCAAATTTACTCATGAGGAAAAACAACTTTGAAAGACAGTGAGGCAGATAATTAGGTGGCAATGAATGCCGAGCTGCACTTGGAATTCCACTCCAGCACACCGGCAGGATGTGGAACTGGGTCTCTGTGCCCCTGCCATGCATCACTGAGGCCATACACAGCACGGCCTCAAGCTGATTATTGCTGCTCTCCAAGAGGTTGTCAAAATATGTAAACTGTCAGCAGGAGACACTTCTAATAAAACTGCTTATTCTCCAGTGATATTTTTCAGTTATGGAGAGAGCATCTTTTCATATAACATGTGCATGCGAGCAAGAGAGCATGTAAACACTGCAGCAACATTCCCAGAAAACAGCATTTTCATTACAACTAGGCAAATTGGATATTTATGTAGACCAACATGCTCTGTGCTGTCTGTTACATGACAATGAGATGAGATATTGTGAACTGACAAATACACTGTATTTTCTGTGTGGGTCTGATGTTTTATATTGTCAGCCAGTCGCTCAATTTTTTCAATACACATCTTAACTCATTGTTTTGGGTGAGAACATACAACCCCAATACAGTAGAAGAGGTATAAATGGAGCCTAGCTGGTCTAGAATGCCTGTGAGAAGTAATCTCTGGAGATGTAAAGATAGAGCTGATACAAGCATGCCTTGTATGGCCTATGTCCCATGTCAAAACCAACAAAAACATTTCTAGAGAATGCAAATTCCAGATATTTCTCTGAGGTTTTGGGCTTCAACATTTCTCAGTGGCTTTAAGAATCTCAGTCACTGCTCAGGGTAGAGGAGCAGGAACTAAAGAGAAGTTATGGACACTCAGTAAGAAGGGGGTGATGTCTGCCTTCTTTTAAGCCTTTCTCTGCCCTTCATTGGCAGAGAAGGAATATAAATGCAGGTCAGTGCATAGGAGAAATTGCAATCAGAAGTCTAAATGTTGATGCACCGGTTCTGAAGGGCTGCATGGGCATAGTAGAGGAAGCTAGAAGCTTTTTTTCTTGGTCTCTTGAATTGCAGCACTTCAGTTCCAGAGCCTGGCATGGGTTGTAATAACTTGTGCATACAGTCATTTCATCCTGGGTGCTGAGCAAAACCAGGATAGCAAATGCACACTGACCTTTACCAATAAACAGCTTTTCCCTCTTTATGGTATGTCTTGTTAAAAGTGCATTAAAGAAAGCTAAGTCCATAAGAGTTATTTTGTTACTCAGTATATTAATGAGTTACTCAGGCTTCTTTTCATCCTGTTCTCCTAACTCCCATGGTCACAGACTCAATAACAGTGTCAATGCTTCTTTAACTAACCTCAAAATCCTCTGATAAACGATCTTATATGAAAACAGGCATTCTATTGCATTGATCAATGCTAGTGGGAAAGATAACAGTAGCCTTTTCAAGAAAGATAAAGTGAAAATGGAAAACACGACTGACTTCCCACTGCATCTTTCACAAATATAAGATAATTGATATATTTGAACTTGTTGGTTTGGTTTTTTACCATCGTTTATCTAGGGTTTAATTTCAGAGTCCTTGTCTCTTCCATTAACTTGTTTTTCCTATTACTTTACTCTTAATTTGTGCATCATTCTGGTTTAAAGTATCCTCCACCTATCCTGTATTTGCTCATTGCATGGGTTATTTTTCTTCCCTGCTTTGCTAAAAATGCCATGGAACTAACAAAACCCCGTTTAATTTTTCTTTACTATAAGATATATTTAAAAACATGTAGAGAAATAAGCTGACAGCAAAGGAAATTTTTATTTAAAGGAGAGGAGTTCCTCTAAAGTGGCACTGCCAAAAACAAATACAAAAAATAAGTAATGGCCATATTTTTCCATGCTTCTTCTTTTCGTCTTACTACTAAGAATAAACTCTCAATCTCTGTTACCAAAGAGGGCAAGGAGTGCATCTTTGCACTTTGGCATTAATAATCAAAATAAAGCTGATGATGGGCAGCCCTAGACTAATATTTTTCTTCATAAATAATTTGTTTGTATTTAAATTCATCATTTTTTAAAAATTGCAGGCTGGATTTGCTTTTTTTTCCTGTCCATGAAAATGCCTTGAGCAACTTTCTGTCAGAGTGCCCTGAGATTAATAACTCATCACAAGCAGCCATAGATGAGTAGTGTGCTCAATTCCTCAGATAATAGAAATGTTTGTAAACATGGCAAAGAAAAGAAAAATCACATTATGCTGTCACAAGCAGGAAATTCAAACATGGAAACACCCAGGAGCCAGGCAGGCACCCATAGCAATGGTTTCCTCTCTTTCCTCAGCCAGCTGACAGCAGGAAAAAAAGACTCAAGCTATCTTTCAGTGCTTTTATTTGCTGATAGACAAATCAATAGACAATGTCTATCAGAAACAATTAGCACACATAACCCAGTAGTTCTCTCTTTATAAGAGACACTGCTTACCAAATTGTTTTGGGAATCATGCAGCAAGGAAGGAGACTCAATAAGTATTTTCAATCTTTTAATGAGAGGAAACTCTGATTAAACCTCTACCTTTCCAAATGGCTTTAGTCTCAGACTCTCTTTCTTGATCTTCTTACTGTAAATCCAACACAATTGTGTATTGGGGAACTGTTGATCCCTTAATATAAATTTCATCCTGAAAAGGGTAATTCTGGGATTGGCAAAGTCTAGCTATGCTCTTTGGCATTATTTCTGAATTGCTCAGCATTGTGAGGTGTTCAGCTCTGAGATGCAGTCACGAACTAACCCTCAAAACTTAACTGCCTCTTACAATGATGAAAGGTGTAACCCCAGCTCACTCAAAAATGATTCATCTATCATTTTGGTGTCTCACATAGTTTTAGTGTGACATTCCTCAGCACAGTTTCACACCAAGTCTGCCCTGACAGATTTAACTGAAATTGCTGAAACATGCCAGAATATGGAGCTAACTATCACCTACAGAAATAATAAGGCTTCTAGTGCAGCCCTCTTTTACAAGCCCACGCTGCTCACAATCACAAAATGGTGTCCCATTTAAGGCTTCACATACTTTGGAGAATTTCACCACTGGTTGAGAACTTATTTGCTATTTTCTTCATTGCTTTTCTTTCTGGCACATTGTGGTGTTTGGGGACATCACTCTGCCAATTTTTATAACACTTACCTTTTTTTTTTTTTTTTTATTTCCCCAAGAAACTGCATGCTCAAGGGACTCCAAAGTACCAAAACCCACATATTTTCCTCTTACAGCAATGGGCACTCTGAGCTAGAGGCTATCCTTCTGTACATGCAATTCTTAAGCCAGAGAGGGAATCATCTCTAGGAAATTTCATTATGAAGGTGAAGTTCAAGTTCAGTGATTGACAGTGAGGCTGCCTTTACCCTGCAGGCAGTGGTTGCAGGTCACCATTGAGTTTGATGTTAATGTGCTACTTCAGGCAC
This sequence comes from Certhia americana, assembly GCA_018697195.1. Classification (NCBI taxonomy): domain Eukaryota; kingdom Metazoa; phylum Chordata; class Aves; order Passeriformes; family Certhiidae; genus Certhia; species Certhia americana. The sequence continues at coordinate 52,404,389 of CM031879.1, read as the reverse complement.
TAAAATCACCCAGGCTTCAGCAGCACAAAGCACAATACAAGCTCCAAAGTTCACAAGGAATCTGGATAAATGGTCATTTCTCCTTTCATGCTGAGAACACACTGCTACAGCTACATGGCAATGGTAACCACTGGAGCAGGTTGAGAGGCAGCTCCACTGTGCCCAGAAGAGCATTCACACTGTTGCCTCACAGTTTAGCCACATTAAATATCATATGACCACAGTTTCTAGTTCACCTATTTATTAAATCTCTATTTCCAGTCTTTGAGGGTAAAAAAAAAAAAAAAAACCAAACAAAATTACAAGTGTTCTTCAAAAGCTTTTCTAAAATGGTCTATTCAGTAGGACTCTTTTTTTCATTCTTCAATTAAAAGCTGTATGATAACATATATCTTACAGGAGATTGCTGAAGGTGGTTCAATTGCTGTGTTTCATAATTCTTACACCCCTATTTCAAAATGTTTATGTTCTCAGCATCATTTTCAAACAGCTTACACAAAATTAGGAACTGAAGTATAAATCCCAAAGGCGCAATTATCTGACAAGCCGTATCTTTGACGCAGTATCATATTCAATTTCTCCAATTATATTTTATGGGAAAGAGGTAGCACAAAGAAGATAACTTTCCTTTCATCACTGTCTCACATCATTCTGAGAGGAAGACTCCACAAAGCTTTGTTTATTAGAACCACATCACAAGTTGAAGGTCACAAAGTATAGCCTCAAGCCATTATATAGTCACAGAATCATTGAGGTTGGAAAAGACCTTTAGGATCATCAATTCAAACCATAAACTGACAAGTATGCCAAGTCCAAAAGTGCCAAGTATTGCCAAGTTCACCACTAAACCATGTCCCTAAGCTACTACTACAACTACACATCTTTAAAATACCTCCAGGGATGGCGACTCCACCACTTCCCTGGGTAGTCTGTTCCAAACACAAGCCTTTCATTCAAGAAATTTTTTCTGGTATACAGTCTAAACCTGATACTTATCTACCCACACCCACCTTTTAAAGAGATCTCTTTTCCATGGATTTCACGCCTGTCTTCGTGTTCTAACCTATTCCTGACATGTTGCCATGCTCCATTGGGCTCTTCTTGCTATTCAGTGCCCCATACACCTGAGGGCTCTTCATTCCCTCTTGTTGGTTAACCAAGTTTCACCAGTACAGGTTAAAAACACAAATGTCATTAAAAATAAAATTAAGAATACAAATATTACTCATATTGCTTTCTAATTTTAAGCCATATTAGACTTTTAAATAAGGGCTATATTCTACACTCAGCAGGCTCTACCTAGTCCCAGTGGCCATAACTCAAAAAGTCAGCCAAGTTAAGCCAGACTTATTTCATGTTCAGCTCACAAGCAATTACTCTTTTCTGAAAAGCTCATTATAAGAATATGCATACTCAGGTGAGCTTTAGTAACAGTGCTATGGTACGCATGAAAAAGCAAACAGCATTCTTAAAATAATTTTTAAGTTAATTGAGCACATCTCTCTGAAAGTATAATCTCAGCATCAGCAGATGATAAAATTTATACTTCATTTAAAAACTTCATCTTTTCATGTATGTTTATTACTGAAAGCAGGATAGAAATATATCTAAGAGTGCTTTGTTAATAATCTAGGACTATGGGGTGGGTTTTTTTGATGTTTCAATCTCTAATTCTGAATTTGGCATAAAATGAGCATGGGTTTAGACTTTTTTCTTAAAAAATAAAAAGGTATTTTAAATTATTTAGTTCTAGTCAACTTCTCTAAATGCTGCTGTGGAAAACAAACATGTTTCATCTAAACAATGGACTACCACATTTATATCTAATCCTGCTCTTGTCTGTGGTAACATAAATCAGGACAATAACTAAAGCCAATAGGATGACATGGGGTCAAACCAGTTTGAAATCTGAATGAAGACCACACACTTTTCATCCCTTAGAAACACTCATACCATTTTGCTGTTGCTTCTCTTAACTAGGCTTTGCTTTCTAGATTTTACATACCAAGCATAAAACCAGCACATAGATATTCATGGATTTAAATTGAAATGAAGCAAAAGTAAATTCAATTACATGCTTCTTCCCAAGGTTAAGTCGGACAAGCTATAAACTTTCTGACACTATTTCCTTTAAAGATATACAGGATTATGAAAAAGAAAAATTTATGTAGTTTTCAAATTGAAAATTGTTATTATATAAGCTCCTGATGTGGTTATTTTTCACTTCATGATGAGCCTAGACAGCTTTCTCAGCTTGACCAAGTAATCGGGGGAGGGAACAGATCCTTCAGACTCTGACAGCAAAACAAGGTAACCGCTGACTCAACAGAAGGGGAACCATCCAAAAGCTCACAGAATTCAGTGAATCAGAGATGATTTGGACCTAGGGTGGGTGATAAAAGAAAAGGGTGATTCTGGCAATAGTTCCTCATCCAGAAAGGCCACAGAATCAAAAGACATGGAATGCAGTTCTTCATCCTGTACTCACTGACATCTAAGAAGCACTGGATAACATTGTAATTTGAGGTCCAAGGCAATACATCAATACTACACCACTAAATGTATTTCACATTTTAATATACATTTTGCTGCAATGGCATTTTTTTCCTTTTTATTTCCTGTATATTTTGCCTTTTGATATATAAACTGAGGTGAAAAATGTTAAAGGAAAATATTTAATTGTGGTGCAATGTGTTTTCCTTATATCATTCAAATTGATACAGCTGCCTTTTTTTTTTCCTGAGGTTTTCCTAATTAGCTCTAGGCTTTGTTTCAATTTTTCTCTCCTTTTGTTTTAAAAATCAGAGCTCATATCTTAGTCTGTTTGCAGCACACAGATTCAGATGGGAGTTTATTATGCCCTTCAACTGCTCATAGTTCCTTTTATACACTAGCTTTGTCCTCTTCAGTTTGAGATAAAAATCCTTAAAATCAAAGGCTACTAGTTAGAAGAGCCTACATTTGAAGTGCCTTGAAGTCTTTGGTCTTCCTTTCATTTCTGTGGGCCTCGGATCAGCCTGTACAGTCCCCTTTGTTCATTTATAAGCACAAAGAAGAGATTCTTTTATTTATCAGAACCATAGCCACTTGGATAAAAAAGACATTTTTTTTTATGAGGGATATTATGGAGTTATTTAATAATCTTATAAGCTAAAAGCTCGTTACATATCTCCTTTCAGATCCCCGCCAAGGATCTGAGCAGGACTACGCTTTGCACAGAGACAGGGCTGGTTTAACTAAGCTGAACCCATGTGTGCAGAAGACTCAAACTCGTCCAAGCGTGTGGGCAGAGGGGAGCCAAGCACGAGCTTGAGGTGTCTTGCCAAAGCCGGTGGGGTAAATCAGGAGCCGGGCTTGGCCCCACGCGCCTGTGCAGGAATCTGAGCTGTCACCAGCACATGGAGCCAGGATTGACTTATTAAGAGTTTGACGAGAGGCACTTGGTATTCCACAGGGAAGGCAGCCTTCGCCTGTGTGTTGGGAATGAAGGAGTTATGGCGTTTCTATGGGTCCTGTGAGCCTTTTATTTCATTCAGCTCTCCGCTGCTGCACAGCGTGAACTGACTGAGCCCCAGAAGAGGTTAACGAGCACAACAGCCATCATTTGTGAGGAGTGGGAAAGAGCCATGTGCTGCACCAGCTTCTTTTCAAGGCTCCTGATTATTTTTTGTCTTCACACTGGCACAAGGGCAAGCACCCAGCATAGCTTGTCTTGGTGAGCTTGGCAGCATTCTCCTCTCCTGGCAAACCTGACGAAGCCAAATAAAGTAATCTGTGCATTGTCTATTCTTTCGCTTGGGTGACTTTTAAGTTAAGGAAAAAAGGAACAGGGAGGCAATAAGACTTTTGGACTGGGAGCCCTGTTACTACTCATACCACAAGCATCTTGCTTGGGACAAACTAACTGAAATAGTTTTTTGAAATTGCACTTATTAAGTTGAAATTATTTTTGAGACAGCTCTCCCTCTACCATTCTCCTCCCGTCTTTTCTGAAGCCATCGTTGCATAGATTTATTCTATTCAGCCCTCACATTAGCAGATGTGAATGAGGGAATCTGACTGAGCCTGTCAAGGCAAAGAAAGCCATGAAAGAAGAGAGAGAAGAAACATTACACAACTATAATGGCAGCCACAATAGAAATATGCTGGCGTGAAAGCAATTAATGCAATTGGTGCTCTAAGTTCATGGCTTACTCCAAAACCAAGCAGCTCCTGGAAGCACGAAGCTCATCGCAATGTAGGGGACAAACCCCAAGCTGCTGAGGAAAGCACACGTAAAAAGGCTTTGCTGTGCATGCAAAGCTGCTCTGGGAAAGGGCTGTAGCATGGAATTTCTCTGCCATGAGCTGCTGCTCTATGCTGGAGCCCCACTCAAGGACCAGAATGCAGCCAGGATATCACACTGCAAGGCTTTCCCTTGCTGGTGTGCATGAATCCTTAAAACCACACCATGGCGTGTGAGAGCCAAGCTGGGCAGCCTTCCTCCCCGCTGCCATCTGAAGATCCAAACCTTTCCTTTTTTCAATGGAACAAAAAGCCAAAATCCTGAAAAGGTTTGCAAATCAATAGCCGTAAGGAGAGAAAGAAGGGGAAGTCCAGCTGGAATGTTTTCTTTTGATAATTTCTAATGTGCCAAAGCAGAAAAAGAAAAATTTCCTCCAGAGAATGTTGAAATATGTAGTTTCAAGAATTTGTTCTTTCCTGAAAACAGTCTTTTGTGTAACTAGGTATCATCTCACAGGGAGAAAGAATATTTTCTGGAGGTGTCTAACTAGCTCTGTGACACATACACCCATCTATGGCTGACTCCAGGTGTCCCTCATAGCATGTTTGAGTCACTCAGGACTAGTGATACAGCAAAGTTTTGGCACAGCAGAAGTGACACTTTCCCACAAGTCACTCTCACTAATGACTCATGGTAGCAGAAGCAATCTTTGGACTCAAAAAGTGAAGTGTTACAGAGCACAAAACACCTTACCACCTTACATGACAGCAGGTCTGAAACAGGATTAAAAGCCATAGACTTATTTGCATATTTTTACTCTCCAGGATTAACACAAACGTGACAGAGGAAGACAAAGAAGAGACATTTTCCTCTCTGAGCGTAAGAAGAGATATAGAAGATAAGAAGACCTCTGCTGGTCTCAGTGGTCAGATACATCATCATCTAAATCACTCCCCATCTCCTGGACCTGGAAGGCAGAGATTAGGCATTTGGGGAAGGAGTTGTTAAGGTTCCCTCTGAGCATTACTAAAGATTTCTCCCACACATCTCCTCCATTTCCAGCAGCACTCTGAGATGACAATCATTTTTATCCTTTCAGTCTATTTAATTTAGTGTATTTTTCACAGCCTCAAATTTGAGGTTTTCCTTAACCTGCTGCATAGTAGCAGCAGCACTGCGACAATTGTCATCAGATCTCCCCTCTGGTAGGGACACATATATAATTGCTCAGGAGGAACTAACATAATTTGTCCCTGCTCTCTTTCCTCAGATCAGGATTTACATTCAAAACAATTTAACAATCTGAATTATAGATTGAATACATTAAAAGTATCTTCCATTTTCTTTTTCCATTATTTACAAAGGGACTCTTTATTTCCTGACATCATATTTGCATACATTATGTGATAGGTTTCTAGCTGTCTCCGTAAGTTGTTTCACCTCATTTGCATCTTGTTTCCCTTTAATGTAGTCATAAAAGAATGGTATTTATTTGTTGTTCTCTTTATAACTTATCTCCTTGTAGAGATTGAAGTGATTCCTCAAAATGCAAAGGAGATCCATCAGTGCATTTTTCCTTCCTTCCTCCCTTTCTTTTTAGAATCATCTCTTTCCTTTATAGGTATAAATAAGTCTTCTTTTCTTCCATTTTATGAATTCTAGGGGAGCTATCAGTCACTGCTGTAGGTCACAAACTTATTACACATTATGGTGATAAATCACTGTCAGGAGGCAGTCACTGTAGAGTAAAACAGGGCCCTGCCCCACGATAAAGCATAATATATTCAAGAGGACCTACAGTGTCTCACTTCACCTGAAAATACTGAAATCCACACAGCTATTTTCCAGAATTCCCTGACAACTTTTTCCTCCCTTTTGTTTCCCAGGGCACGTGCATGTTTCCTCTGAACTCTCTGGGATCCCCAGTGCTCCAGGTCAGTCACTGTCAGAGCATGGGGTAGGGAGATCATGGGGTACTTGGCTATGTTAATATTCCAAGTCTGGTCTAAGAAACAATCTGTGAACCAGAGGGAAAGGGAGGGAAGGAAGCAGGAGGCAGAAGGTGACACAAAGTCTGGTAGCAAAGAAAAAGGTCTGAACAATAGTTTTACTGCTATAGAAAATAAACAAGTTTAGAGTCAGTGCAAACATACAGCACTATCAACAAACTCAACTTGTTAGGAGAAGGTATGCTGAAAGTCAGAAAATAAATCAGGTATCAAGTGTCATACACCAACTTTCAAATCAGATTGTGAGCCTCAGGCTTTGTACACCATGGAATTAACTCACATCTCAAATTTTAATTTCAAAAGGACAAAATTTTACATGCATTATCTAGTTAACATATTGCTCCACATCATATGCCGTCTCTAAGGCAGTACTTGAGCTATACAAAAGAGCATATTTTCTTTGCTTCTTTCTGTTCAGAACAGAGTAGACAACATAAACAAGATGTTATAAGCCTACTATGCTAATTAGATTATTATTAGAATGCACAACTTCTAACTATTTGACAAAAAAAAAAAAAAAAAGCAGGGGAAATGAGGAGAGCAGTGGCAAGCAGCAGTGTTTGCCAGCTCCCCATTATGACAGGGTGTAAAGAGAGGTTAGGCTCATGCCTCCGTCTGCAAGGGGGTCACATCAAACTGCTTTCACCCCACAGGCAAGGTGAAAACAAGACCACACAGACAAAGAGGAATTGAGCTTCAGCTGGCATGACTGGAACCAATGCCAGTCAAAGAGTTCATTGAACAGTTCAATCATTTATCTTGACAGGATATGATTCTTTTCAGGCTCCTTCTAGCACTCACGCACAGCCAGCTCCTTAAAACCTGACACAGGATTTAATAGCTCTAATGATCCAAATGAATATTTAGTCTAGAAAATTAACTTTTGATAACAGTGGCTGATATACCCTCTTATGGCGTACTGTGTTTATCAAATGTTACGGTAATTTATCACTGGGGAAAACAGAATGTTAGCTTTTGTGGACAGACTCCAGCACTTCTTTCTAAATGAAAGTTTAGAGAGGGATTTACAGTGGTCCATACCACACAGGTTGTCAGAGGATGAATTTCATGTCCTTGAGACCAAAACACATACCTCCATCACTTGAGAGGAAGCAGCAGTGCTGCTGGACCTCTCATTCAGCAGGGTCTAAACCATGTTTTATGCATTCTTCCTGCTAATTCTCACTTCCAAATCCATAACTCTCTGAGAGTTTTCACATTCTCATGAATTGCATTATTAACATGTTTTGTTGTCTCCACACAGGACAACGATGACTTTAATAAGGAAGGCTTAGCCAAGACTAAAATTAGACAGTAGCAAGTCCCAGTTTTCCTGTAGCTTTGGTCAGGCTGAGGAATTTCCAGGTTTCACAAGAGTCTTGCTGCAAGATGGACCATATAAAAGCATATAAATTTGCAATTGGATTTCCCATCCCAAGCTGCAACACTGTGCATTTTTCTGTATTTTACTGTTGATTTTCAGAGCAATGGACCCAATATTAATTATTGTTGGAGTCCTACCTGACACATTTATGCCAACTGACTAGAGTGAACAACTTACTTCCCATTTTAAATTGCTCCTTTTCTTACAGCTAGCTGGCTTGTTTCTACCTGTTCTTGAATGGATTTTGGGAATATCTCCTTAAGTCACAAATCAGTTTTTCTTTCATGGTTCTGAAAACATTTCAATTGCAAGCAGAAACAATTTCTCTACTGTGTTGCCATGTTTTTGGGCTGCAATGAATCCAACTACCTCATGTACTCAGCTTTGGCATTAGCATCACTCTGATAACAACCCAAAATCAGGTGTTTTAAGTGAAAGGTGCCATCCTGTCCAGTCAGAATTCAAACACACAATGCAGCCAAAATTTATAAAAAGGCTAAATCACCAAAGCACAACTTGGGCAGAAGTTACAGACCAGTCCTCACAATCCAGCCTAAACCCTCCAGCACAGTGCTAAGTCCCACTCATAACTCAGCAGTTACTCATACAACTGTAGCATCTGCTTTTGGAAGATACCTAAAAATCTTCCTTCGGTGCTTGGAGAATGCAGCTCACTCTAGCAGGCTGTTATCCAAACTACTTGCCTCAACTATAAAAATATGTAATAATCTGAAATTATTAAGCTATAGACATTTTCCTCCTAGATTACTGCCTTTATTGTAGAGGTACTACCTAGTACTTTTGACACTAGTTATCCTTGGCTTTGTCAAACTAAATAGACTTATTCTCTTGCAAAAAGCCAGATTTTCCAAGAGCTACATTTTAACATTAGGACATTTTCATTAGTTCATTGTGGCAACTATTTTCTAATATCAATAAAAGTTAAGCCTATGTTATTTTCTATGTGTTAGTTCCAGAGTTCATAATTGCCAATGCTCATATTAAAAGCAGGCAAAATATTTGGACTGACTATTTTAGACCAAAAACATCAATGTGAAATTTTTAATGAAAAAACTTAATTATGCTTTATATTCCTAAAATAAAAATTACTTTATTAAAATAATTATTTTTCCCATAAATTTTACATGGGATTTAGGCAAAGAAATGTTTTACATACATCCAAACACTGCAAAAAGAAAAAATCTAAACCCCTTCTGAAGTCAGCAATAACCAGAATGAGAGAGATTTCTTTTGTAAAGGGCTCTCCACAGCCAAGAGTCTAAGAGACAAAACATCTTGGAGCACCTATCACATGGAAGGCAATTACAGAAAAGCAATCTACAGTGCTTGCTGACAAACAATAATTTCGGAAATGGAAAACAAAATACACTCTACCTGGTATCATAAAACTGTAGCTTCACCAGGGGATTTTCATGGTGTTATTATGTTTGAGAGACAAGCTGAAGTGGTTTAAATAATTGAAAGAAGAAAATATAACTTCCACAACATCATGTCTCAAAGTACACTTCTTCGTATCTAATATATAGGGCAGCCTCACTCCAAATACATTTGAGATTTTCTATTTCATGTTCTGCAGAGGATGTTTTCAGCTCTGTGCAGCTATCTAATTTCCAACCAAAGACAATACACTGGGGGCAGCATAAGGTTATAGCAGCAAGCCAGTCAGAAAACAAGATATTCAAAGACTGTTCAAAATAATCTTCTAATTCTATTTATTGTGCCACCTTTGCTTCCAAAGGATAGAACAATACATTGCTCACTGGGCAGTTTTCATGAAACCAACATTACATAGTTTAGATATTCTTACTGAATTGGAAACAAATATAATAAATATTTCACTTTACAATATTGCTGCCATACTTCTGCATGAGTCCCAAACGACAAAACTATTCTCATTTCTCTGTCTCAAAGAGTAAAGAAAGTGTGAGTATACATCTGCACCAACACCTTGCTTTTGTATTAAGAATGGATAGATGGAACATGAGATTTTATGGCTACTTGATAATACAGCTGAGCACCTTGGTCAAGAAACTGAAACGAGATTTTTTTTTTTTTTTTTTTTTAAAGTAGTACTTGCAAGAATAAAAGGACATGATTAAATGATTGTGAATTCTTTGACAGATAGCCTGCTCTTCCCAGGAGTGTAGATCCCCAGCTCCATCAGATCTATAGCCATGTGTGACCCAGTCATTCAGGCTCCCCAACAGAATTACCCCTTACCTAAGCCTCTGAAAAGAACCAAGTGGCTATGGAGAGAAGCTCCTCAAGTGGTTTGTCAGCTGACTGAAATAAAGGAAATGAAGGAAAGGTGAGTTTCACACTAGAGGGAAAATACTGACTGGGAAGTGAGATGCATTACTATGCTGAAATCATAGGTGAAAATGGAGTTGTTAATGAGGCAACAAAACATGACACATTATGAAAATGTTTGGAGAGGTTGATTGTAAGGCTAACTGATTAGAGAGATACAAGAGCATTTCACAAGAAGCCAAGGGGATAAGCAGCAAATTAAATCCTGCATTAATCCACGCATGGAAAAAATTTACCACACATGTAAAAAAATAACCATGACCCAAGAACATTCTTTAAACCAATATTCACACTTATTCACACTCCATAAAAAAAATATGGCACCCTTGTGCCCCTCCCTCTGTACTATCAGCCCCATTTTTAAGAGTAGACAGAAAAGCATATACAATGCTAAGATTTTTAAGGTCAATTGAGACTGAAGAAGCAAAAATACTGTTATATAGCAAGAGAAATCTATGAGGCACAAACATCTTGACTGCTGCGGGCAGCTTAGATTTTCCCATTTCCAAAGCCACAGAGATGAATCAGAAGATATTTTAGCTCAGAGAAGGGCAAAACTCAGGTCTGGAGAGACCCATGTGTGTATGAGGGGAAACTACAACTATAGCATACCTGGGAAAAAACTAATAGGGACAGAGTTTGGAGGGATATGATACATTTCATAGTCATAGACTGTTAGCTATTTCTCACACCCCAGCATCTGACAAAAGGTTTGAAAGAAAAGAGAATCTTTTTTTCACATAGAGTGCAACTACACTGTGGAAGTCCCTGACACAAGATGCCATGGAGGCAAAAGAAAGGATATGAACCAGATAAAAAATAACTTGTTAGCAGTAGAATCCACAAAAAAGTACTTTAAAAACCTTATTCTGCATTTGGCCTGTTTCTTATACTCTTTTGTTCGACCTCCAGTATTGAGCACTCTCAAGAAGAGAACATCAAATGAGCCTTTGATTTTGCATGGCATGTTGCTGCATTATTGCACTCTGACAAATCTCAAGGGTTAAATTCAGAGTAACGTGTTCACTCAGGAATTTTGCCAAGAACACACATTTGGGCATTTTGCCTCTTAAGCACTGTGACAGGAGTTAGTTAAATCCAACTTTGTAATGGACACAGTGTTTAAAAGCTTCACTTCTGTCCCCAGCGCTGCCATCCTTGGAGGCAAGGCTGCCATCAGCACTGTCTCTTTTCACCTTAGATTTTGGTCTTGAGGTACTAACACTGAGTGAAGAATTTACCCTCACTCCTCTACCATATCTTCTCTTGCTACTTATCAGCAACTCAGGAAACTTTGTTCAATTATAGCAATCAAGTTTTAGTATGATCAATCAATCAATAAGAAGGCTGCATTTCATTGATCCTGAATTATTGCACCCTAGTGCAATCTATGGCTGCTCTTCTATTCTACTTTTGCAGAAACTGCATCCAAAACAGCTCCAATGCTGAAAATTTATAAAGGCAAATCATATACAGGAAACAAGAAAAATTAATAATATACATCACTGAATGGTAAGACTTTCCAGAAAGAATCAGCTTTTAGAACCAGACTCAGATGCTATTTACTCACCTAAATAACTATTAGGATTTTCAAAGGAGCTCAGCACTCAGTCTGTTGAAATCTTTTGAAAACCTGGTCATACTAGTCACAAGGAAAATGGAGTTCTTTTGGAAAACTAGTCAACAGCTGAGAGTGCTAAGGCAGTGAGAGCTGGATCTCAGACAGAAAACTTGCTTCATAACACCTCTTGAAAAACTCAGCAGTGGTTGATGGGACAGATGAGTATCTGCTCTACCCTCTGATTGCAGCCTGTATCAGATAAACAACAAGTTGTGACTTTTCTTTGATTTCCCAACAAAAAAAATGGATTCCAAAAAACCTCTTATGAAGGAAGCTATTAATTCAAGGATGAGTTTCTTTCCCCTCAAGAACACTGGTTCCATGCACTGCAGTTCTCCGGACCTCCAGGCCACTGCTTCATGACTTGTGGATTCACAAATAAGAAAGAGGGAAATCTGTATCTTAAAAATTGTGATTCTATTGATGTTTGCCTGCTGGGACTTGTAAAGGAGATATCTGTGGTCACCCTACACCCAGCCCTCAGTAGCCACACTAACTGTGCAGCTCTTGATGCTTTCAGGTTTCTAGTTCCTTGGAGTCCTTATACCCACAGAGTGTGTTTTAGCTGCCTAGGACTGTTCAAGTGGCTTCCTGGTATCCAATGTGGCTGCCAGATGCTACTCCAGGAAGTCACAGCACTTACTTGTGCCAAAGGCATCCAAAGCAGCACTAGATGCCAGTGTTTAGGCACTTGAATTTCTCCTCTACTAAATTTGAGACAAGCTACTGCATCTTTGAGGAGTCCAGTGTGCGAGGCAGATGCTTTATCCAGCAACTGAGGCAAAAAAGTGAACATTCATGCTTTTCCTTCAGTAAAACTTTTTCAACCAAAAAGTTGTTCCAAATACTTTCTACAAGAAAGAAGAATTTACTTCCTACACATTCTGTCTAAACACTGCATAGGAAGTCTGTAAAATAATTTTCTGCCTTGTTCTTCTGAACTACAAACTTCTAAAACGCAAAGACTTACCTACCCACAATTATGAGATAAGAAAAAGAGAAGTTGCATTAGCAGAAATGACTGAAAGCTTTTAACTTCTTATTTACAAAGAAACATTATCTTTTTTTAAAGACAATTCTTTCCAAAAAATCTCTTACTGTAAGGAATTACAATAAGAAAACCCAAGAATTTCCTATTTATGATTTCTACACACATCATAATGCCTCTATTCATTTTATAGCATTTTAGTTTTTCTACCTACTCCACACAGACATTTATCACTTCCTAATTTTTTAATATCTGCCATTTTCATTCTCCAGATGCTTCCAAATCTATATTTTTCATGGAAACTAGAGTTAGAAGAAGAATGAAGTGAATCTCTGTTATAAAAATATTCAGGCCATACTTTTAATGATTTGTTTGTTTTTTCTTCTAGGAAGTAGAGGTTGCTTCCCCCAGGAGAGCAATAATGTAATTTCTCCAAATGATTCCTGAAGTTTTTATGTAACTTCACAGCTGTAGGTCAAAATAGAAAAAAAACCAAAACAAAAAACAAAGAGTAACTTGAATTTTAAACTGCACTGTCCTACAGTCCCATTCCTTATCCCTAAAAAGCTGTGGCAGCCAGCCAGCATTTGTCATGTATGGACACTTACAGGGACTTTGGGGTTCTGGTTGGTTCAGTGTCATTGATGATAATGGACAAAAAGAGGATGCTAAAGAGTTGTGAACGTGAAATAATATGTCTTTATACTGCTTTAGCATTGCTCACGTGAAATGATATTAAAATAGACTCTGCAATCACAAAAAACAGAGAGAGTGCTGGATGAGATTCTTGGAAGAGTATCTGGCAGGACCAGGAAGAGATGCATTTGCAAACACCAGTGTTGGTATTGGGCCCAAAGATGTAAATTATCCCTCCTTAAAGTTTCACAGCCTTGTTTCTGTAGCTAATAACCTGGATGGATTTGAAATAACTGCATTGAAACTTTATTTACAGGTGCATTTGGGATTCTTTCTCTTTTTTTTAATATTTTTGTTGATAACATTTCCAAAAACTTACTCAAAAACCCCAACCAAATAAATAAGAACCACAAAAAAGTCACAGCAATAAAAAACCCTGAACATTTCTACTTTTAAAATTTGAAAACAGCACAAGCACTCAAAACCTAGAAAATTTCTATTTTATAACCCTTACATAAGCTTTTTCCCTCTCTTCAGAGGACTACTTCATGATATTGTCTAACTGCTAAAGTGAATAACAGCTGTGGAGAGGACATTTAATTCTGGATTGTTCATAGCTCTAAATACTTGACTTCTCCATCAAAACTTTCAAAACTGTGGCTCTTTTGTTTTACATTAGACATACCCAAAACTCATCTGTTTGTAGATGAGGACTTTCCACAGTCCTCCACTGTATTTCTGCATGTGTGCTCAGCCTAATATCATTGTCAGTAACACTGGCTTTACATTTTTCTGTTTACTTAGACTTTCCAGTGTGTTTAACACAATGTTTAGTATTTTAACCATAGCTTTTGTACAATTGGAAAGAATCCTTGTATGTTTACTTCATCACCATAAAAAATACAAATAAAAATTTTTTAAAAACCCCAAACATAACAAAGTTTAGTCTTCAACACAGAAGGCACAAAGCAGAATCTTTTGGATGAATCTTCAGCAGATGCTCCCATGCATTTGAAATCTTTCAAATTTCTTACTCATAGTGTATACACAACTTTGTGGGAGTCAAGGTAAAGTGAACAGTTTCCCTGGCTGCTCATTTTCTCAGATGCAGCATATGTTTGTTCAGATATCTGACTATATCCTCCCCCTTCTACCTCATGAAGGTAGTCACCTTGTACTCTTAGCAACAGGTGACTGTTTCTAAATATATAGATATAAAACATGCATCATTTTAATAGTGCCATCATTACATTTTTATATCTTTATTCTATGTTTGTATTTATTTTACAGATTTATTATATGTTTTACGCTAACTTTATATTTATTTTCTGCCTTTTAATATTTATTTTATGCATTTGTTTGCCTTTTTAAAATACTTTTTAATATTTATTTTCATAATATCATGTATGTTTTATATAATTCTTATATATATAAATATATTATATATATTATATAATTATATAATATATATAAAATATATATATTATATAATTTATATATTCTTATATGTACAATTATATAATTTTATTTTATGGATTTATTTCCGATATGCTTATTACCCATCCTATACTCTAATCCCTATTTCTTTTCTACATTTCTTTATACCCACTTGCTCTCAGACCTGCTCTTGGAGCCACTTCCAGGGGCTTCTTCCCGCAGCTCTGGGGGGCTCGGAGCCGTGGCTTGGGCTCTGCTGCCCTCCGGTGGCCCCGCGGGAGGGTGGAACTAACTCATCCTCGTGGTCCCTGCCAACCTCGAGCATTCCGTGGTCCTGAGCACTGAACTGAAGAGGGATGGAGGATACTGGTGGAGAGACTGGATTCTGCTCTCCAGGGGCCATCCTCGCCTCGGGCATCATCTCTGGAGGCACCAATACACACACACTCACACACGTGGTGAAAACCAGACAAACCATCGAGGGGCAGAAAGAAGACTGAGCCAAGGCAGAAGGGAGACTGGCTTCTCCACACTTTTAAGCAATGGAGCCAAAAAGGCATCCTGAGCTCCCTTCTCCCCAGCCAGGCTCTACAGCAGCAGCTCACCATCCCTGCCAGCCCACAGCCCATTACACCCACCAGGAACGCCGTGCTTGGCTCTTCCCAGCACTGCCAGCTGTCCCCATGGCCAGCCCCAGCTCAGGGATTCCCATCCTGCATCCCCCTGGTTACCCAGCTAGCACAGCACATCTAACAGCCCTGGAACTCGATGGAAGCCACGGCAAGTCTACACATCATGAGGAGGAAGAGAACGAAAAATAACATTGTGTTATTATTCTATTTGTGGGAGTTACGCCACATTGTTTTCTGCACAATTTTCTTTCTCAATCAGATTTGGGAATGGCTTTTCCTAGACAAGCTAATTGGCTGAAATCACTATAGCCACAAACACACAAATTCGGATAATGTATAAAGGCTGCATTTCAAAGGAAGAAAGAAGAAAAAAAAACCAAAAAAAAAACTGAGCAAGGGTTGATTGCTCCATATCACTATCTGCAATTCTGTTCCATTTGTAGTAAACTATTAACTATATTAATCTTACTTTAAGTCTGACTAGACAAAGCAGAAATTTTACTTTAAAAGCATACAAGTTCAACACAGGCCAAAATTACAGTGAGCTCTCTGCATTGCCTAGAGCAAGGAAGAAAGTCATTACATCAAGGTAATAACATTGCAGTAACAAGACAGCTTCTGCTCATGCCCTCAGCTCCACAGAATCCCTTAACTTATGGTGCCTGGATTTCCCAAACATCCCCAGTCCCATCCAAAGCTACCTGCTGAGATCTGAAATGTATATGCCACTCTCTGTCCTGCTTCTCTAGTGTCAGGTTAGAAAAATCAACGTAACATTTGCAGCACCAGAAATCCATGTTGTACATCCCTCTACCCATCCCAAGTCCTGAAATCTCAGGGGCTTCCTAGTATTTTTGCTTTACATACTGCAACCTTAGCAGAACTGTAGTACAATACACATACAAACAAGCCCACTGTCCTTTCTGGATGTTTATAAACTGCAAAATAGGTTTGCTCAAGAAATGCCATAAAGATCCATTTGAGCCAACTTTGAAGGCCTATTATTGTGATGCCTTAGGTTTTAGCTGTTATATTTTTTAGATTCTGTGCTGTTTTGGTGAGTAGTTTTAGGTTTCATATTCAGTGCTATTAAGCTCTCTTCACTGAGTAGGCAGACAAAACAATTCCTTCTTTAGTTTGATACCAAGGACAACTTTCAGGCCCAAGAATAAAAACAATGGTGAAGTGAGAAGAAAAAACAAGGAGGATGAAGCTTCATAACCTGGAGCTATGGTTGGACAATTGATTCTAATGTGCTAATGGACCAGGACTTATAAAAGTGTGAGACCTTGTGACCTGGGTGTCCATTTTGTGACCACTTTGGGTGTGGTCTGGCTGGACTCTTGTGCAGCCCTGGTGTACCCATTGAGACCTAAATACCGACTTTATCCTTTGCTCTGTCTAATCTCTGTTCCAGGTCAGCCTCCAGAAGGCATCAATTGGTTCCCAGATTCCAACATCCTTTGATAACTTTTTAAAACTGAAGCTCCTTACATGCTATCACTACACCGTCATATGTTAACTCAAACTACAAATTTATTTTAGTGTGTTACCCAGCAGCTCGTAATTGCAATTAATTTTATTTCAAATCCCTGCAAGGAATACATGCTATATTTATACTCCATTAAACATGAGATTTAAGGATTCTGAAGTGTGTTATACCACTAGGAAGAGTCACAGTGTTCAAAGAAAGTCAAGATTTTGTGCCAGTGCAGTACCTCCTCCATTTACCACACTTTTAGCTGGCAGCAACATGGGATCAGAGTCCGTGTATGGTCTATCAAGAATGAGAAGGCAGTAGAGGAAAAGTAGAAACAGGGACATAAAGATGAATATTGAATATTCCTGTAAGCCTGCACTTCCAGATCCAGGTTACTGAGTCCTTTCCCCTGCTCCATGGCATTGCTGCCCAGGAACCCTGTAGATTCATCCCCTTGGACATCTGTCTCACAGCTGTACACAGAGAACACTTCCAAGAAATTGGGAACTCATCAATAAATCCTGTATCCTACAGAATCTACACAATCTGTGACTTTACCCATTCCTTGAGAATGATTTCCATTTTCTTAAGCAACATGCAATTATTAATAATTTGAAAGGGTAGCAGAAGTACCTGTGATCAGCCCCTGACTTTGTGGTCGCTCAATTTTAGAGCACGATACTGATCCTTAGCTCAGCCTTACAGCTCCCCAACCCAATACAGCCCTGAAAATCTGTGGTAAATATCATTGTCCAAGTTAGCACCACACACACCACTCTCCTCCTGGCTCCCTTGCAAAGCCCTCTCGCCACGGCTTCAGCTAGAATGCCTTTTGTTTACAATTTCACCAGCTGAAAGACTCTTTTGAGAACGCAAAAAAAAAAAAAAAAAAAAAACAGGAAAAAAAAACCAAAACAGAAGGGAAAGAAAGAAAGCTGAAGAGGCCACTATGAGGATCTAATCTATGGCTAAGACCACCCCTTGCCTGGCAGTCTGCATTGCCATCAGCTGTATGCATCGGGGTTTAGATCAGCTGTCTGTGCCTTCTCCCTCATTAACATGGATAAAAGCGATGGACTCTGCCGGGTGTGCGGCATTCCTCAGCATACCAGCTGCAGCTCCAGCCTAATGCATCCTCTGGGCTTGGAGAATTAATTAGTTCTGATAGTCACCGTGTTTCAAAATGATGGCTGTCATAACCCCACAGATAAAATTACACACCCCTGGCATTTTCCACATTGCCCATTCAGGCTCTCCATAGGCCACCTTTGGCTTCCTCAGATGTATGGCACTGGAAAGATTTAACTTGCCAAACCGGGTTTTTTATATCTCTTTGTTATGTTCCAATTAAGTCTGTGTTAATCAAAGGCAGTATTTCCCAAATATTCCCCCCTCCTTTCCCCAAAGCCTCCTCCTAGGCAACTTGACAGTTTGTACCCCCCTTCCTCCCACCTACAATTAGCATTCAGACGTTTCTCTCGGCAGAGCCAAAGCCTCCCTCCCCCTAGGAAGCTTTCTTCTTATGAACACATTTTATATTTCCCTACCCCTCAGCAAGGTGCTTTAGCCAGTTTCCAAACAAAGAGCAAAGTGACTTCCCTCAGACATGTGGAGCCTCCAACTGTATTCAAACACCCCTGTGACAGTTTCCTGCTGTGACTGGCTCTAAAACAGAAGCCACATACAGGAAAAAAACAATAATTCATTGATTTTCTTCTGCTTACTTCCAAATTACCAAGTAAGAATATTAAATTTAGCTCAATACTGCCCTCACCCTTGACACTCTCTAAGATCTCACTAAATGGGCTGCACCCCTAGGAGAGGAGCTGAGCTGCAAGTAGGGTAGAACATACCAGGAAAGTAGCACCAGATTTTATCATGCGGAGTTCACAAATGTTCAGACTGCAGTGGGTGCTTTCCTTCAAAATAGTCTTGTTTCTTTTTTATTTCTTTCTCTGAAATGGTGCTTTGGCAATATGATTGTGAAATGGCTGAACTTTGTATAGTCTCTGAGACCTCATCGTGAGAAGTTCAATCACCTCTGGTTGAGAGAGAGCTTCACATTCTGAAAGTTAAGGGGAATAATATACAACATAATCTATGTGGTCAATATTCAATTAAAAGTTTTTTAAATGCAGGAAATTTTGTGGTCATCAAAACTTTGTAGAGCAAAGCGAGTGCTGCAGCCATCATGTCTGTGTCTCTGCTGATTTTGATTTACTTTTGAACTGACCTCACAAACCTGGCTCTGAGAAAGAGCATCTACCTGATTGTGATGCTGAAACAAGCACAAACATTGTTTTCAAAAACATCTGAGCAAATGAAGCATCACATTTTCTTTGGATGGTTGACATTTACAGCACAGAAACAGAAGCACTAACTTGAGGAGAGGCAGTAGGTGGATGAAGAAAACAAAAGGACAACTAGTTCACAATTACTAATGATGCCTTAGGTTTTAGCTATTATATTTCTTAGACTCAGTGCTGTTTTGGTGAGTAGTTTTAGGTTTCATATTCAGTGCTACTGAGCTCTCTTCACTGAGTAGGCAGACAAAACAATTCCTTCTCTAGTTTGGTACCAAGGACAACTTTCAGGCCCAAGAATGAAAACGATGGTGAAGTGAGAAGAAAAAACAAGGAGGATGGAGCTTCATAACCAGAAGCTATGGTTGGACAATTGATTCTAATATGCTAATGGACCAGAACTTATAAAAATGTGAGACCTTGTGACCTGGGTGTCCATTTTGTGACCATTTTTGGAGCATCTTGGGTGTGGCCCGGATGGACTCTTGTGCAGCTCAGGCGTACCCATTGAGACCTTTTAATAAATACCTACTTTATCCTTTTGCTCTGTCTAATCTCTGTTCCAGGTCAGCCTCCAGAAGGCATCAACTAAAGTAGGAGCATCCAGCCCAGGAATGCAATAGCACAGCAGAGCAAAACTCTGACACACAGATGGGAATGCCCCAGCACATGATATTTGCAGTATTAAAGCACACACAGTGACTCTTAATAATCTTTTTCGCCAGGCTGCTTGCAACTTGAAGGTTTTCAGAGGTACAAGGGTGACCAGCAGCTGAGACGCAGGGCATCCGAGGAGGAAGGCTTGGCTGGGCTCCCCATGCCAAACTGATCCCAGCTTTCAGGAAGCCAGCTCCCTGGCTGGCTGGCAGACACCCTTCCACACTGCACAGGCTGCTTCAAGCACTGAGGTGCCACTTTCCCACCCCTGAGAGCCCAGGGAGCCCCCCCTGTGTGCCAGGTGAACTTTTAGCCTGAATTTCTGCCCCAAATTGGGGCAGGAGCCAGGCAGGTAGTGTTCTAGTCAGAGCCTGCTACAGCCTATGACCTCCAATGAGGAAGGAAAATGCCTGTCACCAGCAGGAGGAAAGGGTGGCTGGTCCCCTTGGAACAAGGAAAGCAGTCATCATAGCAGTGAGTGAGGAGGCCACACTCTGATGGGAAGGGAGAGGAAGGAAAGGGAAAAAGAGTTTACTTCACACAAATGCCTATACAAGAGGCAAGAGCAGATAACAACAGAGCTGATGCTGTTACTTTTTATCTCAGTCTACAGGACAGGAAAGGGACGTGCTTGATTTCCATCTGCTTTCACCACTGCACTGCCTGAAGTGGCAACAGGCAAGAGACCCAGCTGACCTCAAGCTGCTGAAGAAGCTGTCAGCTCCTGCCAGCACCCACACAGGGACCAGGCACTGACCCTGCCCAGACAGACACTCTGCCCACACTCCCACAAAGCACTTCTGTAGAAGAGAGAGGGTAAATTTTACTCCCAAATATCCCACAAAGAATGGGATGCACCCACGGGCTATCACCACCTGGAAGAGGAGCTCCTCCAGGATTCTGCTTTTGGAGTAAAACCTGAGCCATCCCTTCTGCCAGGACAGATTGGACTTTGTATGCAAAGCCAAAGTAATGTGAAACCTTGACCTCAGAAAAAAGAAACTGCCCTTCTTAGGAAGATACCTACTGTCAGCATGTCCATCACAACTCTGACTGCTATCATGTCTGCATAAACAAGGAATGATTAATTTTCCTCATCACATAGAGAAAGGAACAGGATCTGATGAGTGCACAGGAAACACCTTGCCATGTCATCTCCAGCGATTTTGCAGTGTTCTTTTAGAGCATATAACAAAAGTAGATGGGAATTTGTACATTATGTTATATGTTTATCACCACTCAGTTCTTTAGGAAAACCACACAGAGTTAAAGATTAGGTGTTATGAAGCACAGCTTCGTATTAAAGCACCCTTAAGGAGCACAGAAAAAATTCTAAGGTCAGAGGGACCAAGCAAAGCTGACAAACTGGAGGGAGCAACATTATTTGGTATCTGAGGCATGAGAGAGCCTGCCCTTACAAGACTGACCAGAGAAGTGGCAAAGAGCAGCACTCAAAATGAGCTGAAAAACTCTGAGAAGAAAGACAAAGTCTTGCTTTTGGCAAATCAAAATGCTTTTGGCAAATCTGAATATTCATCTCGCCCAACTATATCCAAGTAATATAGCTGAGCCCATTTTCCTCTGCTTAGTTCCAGAAAATCAATGAAAATGATTTAACAAAAATAGCAAGAGGAGGGGGAAAATGCCCCTTTTTAATCTAGATAACCAAATCTGGAAGATGTTCTTTTGGCCTCCTGAGTTAAAACCAGTAGTATTTCTCCCTGAACCACATTGGGGTGAGCTATCCTTGTATTATTAGGGCTGATAAGCCAACTTCCAGAGATCCTTTGCTCTCCCTTCAGTTAAATATCTGTAATAATAAGAATCATGGTAGCTACTCCAGCCCCCTATCCATTCTCACCTAAAAGAAGAAACCATCCTCTATCATAACAGTTCGGTGTCCTCGGTTTTGTACTATCTCCAGATTAATAGCTGTACTATTAACAGCTCCAGAGAAAGGAATAAATGATGGGAGCCCTGTCAGGATATCCTGTCATTCAGTGAGGCAGGCTTTATTCAGCTTTCCAGTGAAAGCTTTCAGCAAATACCCCGCATTTTGGAATCTCTCCTGCCTGGGCAAGCTCCGCATGCCTTGTCCTTCACTCATTTACCTTGGGGAAGATAAGAGTCCTGTTAAAATTATTTGCCAGGGAATGCAGGAGAAACAACACCTCTAACAATCATCTTATGTCAGAATTTCAGTTTTCATGCTTGGACAGCTCTGAAAGAAAAAAGTCCAATTCACAATGGAAAAAAGTTCATGGTTTATATTCTTTTTTGGTTTTTTGGTTGCAATGAAACTATGTTTGACGTCACAAGTTCAAGATGAGGTAAGAAGCAGGTCTTTACGTAATGGATTATTATTTGTTTATATTATACTGTGTTATAGAGAGAGCAGTTATCAGATATTGTATTTTATAGCAGAAAAACCCACTTGAACAGTCACTGGTGCATATGACAATGAATTATAACCTAAGAGCTCTGTAATTCAGTCCTCTGAAATAATAGAAATGCATCTGTTTAATCTGCATGAGAATTTGGTTCAAATGATATGAGTACTTACAAAGTCTCTAAAACTGGCACATGTGTAAAAAGACTGTAAATTATGAATTTATAAAAAGAAATTGATTGGGATTTCTGGTAAGTCAGAAGACGAAAGCAGGAATTTTTCTGTGAAAATTATCTGTTCCTACTAATTAAAAGGAGAGAAAGCTGATTTAGACAGGTAAGGGATAAAAATCTAAGGAACTGAGCTATTTACAGTAATAACACAAAGTTATAAATATAATTAAAGGGTCTGTAGACCTTTGGGGAAATGGTATATTTGTCATGTACAAGTACTATGAATCTGTGGAATTTCACAACATCTGTTTTCACCACCCTTGTAGTGAGGCAGAATAGATTTAGAAGAGGAAACAAAAGGACAGAGAGAAATTAGAAAGGGAAAAGGAAGACACTCAGGTGTTTTTGTTGCTATTGTTGTTGGTTGGTTGCAGTTTTTATATGGAAACATACACTGAAACGTACAAAAAGTACTCGAAAATATGTAGCTATTTTTCTTTTTTAAAAAAAGAGGACTAAAAAGAGACACTAAAAATTCAGCTTTCTTCCATTTTCTCTAAAAGCAAAAAAGAAATATAAGGAATTGGGAGAAAGTGGAAATAATGCTACCATTCCAAAACAAATAGCATTTTACAGCTGATGGTAGACAAAGGGTATAAGTTATTTTTATTTAAATTTTTCCTTTTCAACACACTCAACAAATTCAATTGTTTCAAAAATGAAATTTTGTAGGGTGTCTTTTTGATGACAACCAAGTATCTTTTCAAGCTATATCCACGTTATACCCACACCTGGGAGAAGGTCACATTTTTATTTCAAAGACACCTGAAAAGCAACAAAAGGGTTTCACTACCCAAATATTTCAATATTACCCAGACCAGATTTCAGCAGTGCACTTCTAAAGACTAAAATTTGACAACTACATAGACCCTGAAATGTGCTTATATGTGTCTGGTGGCAATCACATATAGTGGCTCAGAGGTTATGAAGTGAAATCTCCTTATCAGTGTCTGTGATATATCGTCACAAACTTTGCTGCTGAAATGTCCAGTTGTCAAGGGGAAATAATGCTGAGTGAGGGCTTCATCCAGGACCACCATGGGACATGTAGAAATCCTGTCCAAGGTGCCAGGGTACCCACCCAGACCACCTGTGAGGTTCTGCAGAGGCTGCAGCATCCCACAAGTGCCCAGAAGGTCCAGGACTCTCTGGACTGCACAGGATTATGCTGCTGGATTTTAAAAAATCATACTCTTAATTAGGTCATTTCTCACCATTTGTGAATGATGAATTTACTTCTACAAATCACAGAAGAAAGAAGATTAAGCCAACATTAGATTCAGTTCAGCAAAGACTTACTGCTTTAAAACAGACACAGAAAAACAGGTTTAAAAAAAAAAAAAAAAAAGGGTCTGCTCTTCTCCGTGTGCTCTGGTGGAGTCAGGCCCAAAGCCCCCACCAGATTTGAATGCAAAGCAAGATATCATTCTTTGGCACCAATTTGAAAATACCAGCCATAGCCCTTTAGGTCAATACAGTGGTGCTGATTTAATTTTGCCTCCTCCACACCTTGTTTAATTTTGCCTTTGAATGGGGAAGGCATTTGTCAGCAGCTTTGGAACTAATGCTCTGTAGGCTCATGCTGTCTCTGTAACCTGGCTTTGAAGTCTGACAAACTTAGTATTTGTTGATAAAGCACTCTTAGGAAAAATATTACACTTAGAAGGGTTTATCCTGGAGTGGTTGTGCAGATTTTGTGCAGACAAAGGTTCTGCAAAGCACTTATATGTTACTGGGTTTATTACCCAGTTTTCAGGAGCTCCCGATGAATAGAAAAGAGTTGTGAGTGAGAGCAAAGCTGAGTTAAACTTGTCATTTTTCAGCAATGTCATTCAGGGTAGTGTTTTTCCTTCTTGTTAATTATTCTTTTCCTATTGCAGATGAAGAAGCAATGTGATCAAAAGCTGCTCATTAGAGTGAAAACTAAATGTGTACCTTGCTCTTTAAACCTTAACACCCAGTGCCCTGCTGGTTACACCAAAATTACCACCGGGACTGGGACACCAGACTGCAGGTATCTCCTCTGTCAGAGCTTTTGTCATGAATATTGTTTTCCAGTAATTAGAAGATGTTAATACGTATCAAAAATTCTCTAGTCTATGCAATTTTCTTATGGAACATTTAGCATTGGCCTCACCAACTCCAGAACTCAGGCTGCATTCAGGGTACTTGATGCTTGAAGTTAAACAGCAAATTATATAAGAGGAAAATAAACATGGCTAATGATTGTCTAACAGATTTTCTCTTGCATAGTATCATCAAATCTCTTCTATATTTATTCTGCCTACCTGATATGCATGATACAAAAATATATGATAAATATTTATAATAATAAATATTATATATAATATATATATTATTATATATAATATAATAATATATAAATATATTTAAGTGTTAATCTTATACATCATATAACTAAAGTATTTTTCACACTTCTAGATTGGGGAGTTGTGGGGGTGAAGGGCAGGAGGCAGTATCTCAATATCAATTTGACATCTTGTCATTCCAATTGGAAAAAAAAAAAAAAAAAAGGCAGTACTTTAGAGAAAATGTAATTACTTTGAGCTTACTTAGCATTTAAGGAACTTTTGTATTAAACAATTTTTAAAATACTGTTTCATATCAAAACTTAGAGAAATGTGTTGTGTTTAGGCCGTGGTGGGAAGGTAAATACACTGTTCAAAAGGATCTTTGAAGACCTTGATGCTCAGTGTATGTTTTAATGAATGCAACCAAGCTTCAAGTGTTCTTGTCTGACACTGAAAGCAGAAGAAAAACTTAGGAATTTCATTTCTCCCCCTACGAAGCTTGTAAGTACTTTAAAGCAGCTCTGACTTCTTTTCCACAGGTATTACCTGGAAATTAAAACACACACACTTTCTTTTCCGGGCTGTCGGCATCGTTGTGTGAAGGAATTTGAACAACCCGAGTGCTGCCAGGGACACTGGGGCCCAGACTGCATGGGTAAGTTGCTTTGGGGTTTTATTTTCATATGGAATCTGCACATAAATAAAGCAGCAACTTCTCTTCTTTTCAGAAACTATTGCTGTCTGCAATTTGCTCCTCAGAGCTGGTTATAAAAGTAGAAATAAATAGCAGTTTTTAGCTAAAACTTAGGGGATTTGAAGAAAAGCAGATATTCAAATTTTCATTAAAAAAGAAAAATCCATAGAAAAATGTAGAGAGCCTCAGAAAACCTCCTAGATTTTGAGATTTTAAAAAAAAATCCTTACAGTTAAAGCCTACAAAATTATTTTGTTCGGGAGGATCCCCAAAATGGATTTTCAAAAGTAACGTTTTCGAACTACAAATTTAAATGTTTCATTTTAGGTCAAAACCACACTCATCTGCATCTGAAATATTTCCAAATCTCTTTAATTCTTGACTTTGTGATGTAGGGAATGCAGGGAGAAACTTTTCTTTTAGCCCATCTTGAAACATTTTCTTGAACTGTCCATGAATGCTGAAAGCCATTCCTGAAGCAAGGGATTCAGAAGTGCCTTCCCTCCTGCTGCCCCTTCCCCGGGAAAAGCTTTTCAGCATCTCCACAAATGCATCAAATCTCAGGCTACCAAGATGGACATCCAGACACACAGAGGAAGTTTCCCTGCCCAACCAGACTGTTTCCTCTTTTAGTTAATTGCCTCAAGGTCTCTTTCAATGCCTATGAAGTCCTTTGTCCACAAAACAGATTTTTAAAAATTATCATTTTAGCCCAAGCTGTTATTTAAATATCAGTCATTTACCTACTAAAGGAAAACAGTTTAAACACCAGTCATTTATCTACTAAAGGAAAGCACTCCAACACAGCAACTTCAAGAGAAAAGACAGGCAAGGAGCTGAGTGCAGTGTGTGTGCTCATGTCTTCTGAAGAGAGTGACTTGTGGGGTGGTTTTCCACCCCACCACCAAATCTACCTCATCCTCCCATTAGCAGGGTGATCTGGGCAGCCCACAAGGATATCAGTATTTCTGGAGAGGGGCAGAATAATTCCCTGCCCCAGAGTTGAAGCCCTGCCTGCATCACAGTGTGAAGGAGGCTGCAAAGGCAAGGAAGATTTCTCTTCCTTTGGACAAACTTCCTGACCCCAAAAAGCAAAGTATCAAGGTCTGAGCATTGTTTCTGCTTCCATTTGGAGGAAAAAAAAAAATAGCTATCTCTGTGTTATCACAACCTCTGTAACAGAATACAGCACAAGTTGAGATATTTGGAGGAAAGACAGTCCTTCCTGAGGCTGGGCAAAGATCCCTGACCAGGGTTTTACTACACATTTAACATCTGATGGCAAGGACAAAAATATGTCTTAAAGAGCACTCTGACTTCCTTAAATGAAAGCACATGCTGAAACACACAGTGTGAATGGAAGATCTTTTGTCCCATTCCCTCCCCACACCAAGCCCTCTTTAAAACGTCATGACGTCAAAAGAGAAAAACACAGGGTCAGAAAAGATCTTCTGGTAAGAGCACAGCCTTTCCACGCTACCAGTATCATCTAACCAGAAGTACTACAGCTGGTGGATCTCAGGTGCAGCAGGAGCTGCTCCATACCCCAGCACAGGTTCCCACTTTGGGCAAATATTTCCATGGCTCCAAAGAAAAGCCTGGGTACCAGCTGAAAGGTGTATGGCGTGCCTGACTGAGTAGAGTTTTATTACATTACATTTATTTATTTTACATCTTTATTACATCTTACATTTATTGTAAGAATAAAGGGGGAAATGTTAAAAGAAAAAATAAAGGCCAAGAGGAAAGATACTAAATTTAACACTATCAAATTATACGGTTCAAAATACTTATTTTCAAGTATTTTGAGTATACTCAATGCTTCAGCCTCACAGGGAGTTGGGTGAAGAGAAGTATTTCAAGAGGCTCTATTTGATAGCAATTCAAAAGTGTTGAATTTAAATCCATGAAGGGAAAAATGAAGATACATTTAGGTTCTTTTGGCCTAGATTAAAAGATTTGGCCTTTACACTCTGACAGCTGTTAAGAGATAAGCAAGAGCATCTCTTTCTTACTGCTTTTCAAAAAGCACCCTCAATAAAAGCAAAGGTCTTGCCTCTCCCCAGGGTGGCAGCAGGTGACTGTGCCAGCACTGCTCCAGTGTCCCAGCACTGCCTCCTGTGGCCCTGCTGGTTGCAGGAAGCACTTAATCTGCCTGGTCAAACTTGTACAACAGAATTGTAATTTACCCAACTTCTGATAAAGCTCTCCCTTGGTGCTGGCATCAGAACAAGAGACAAGATGCAGCGAAGACAAGGAGTGTAGTGAAAGTCAGAGGCAAAAAGAAACAACAGCTTTGTCAACAGATTTAGAGTAACTTTTCCTAGGAATTAGACTATGAACTCTGAGTTTTCTCTATCCTTGCAAATTCAATAAAAGCATCAGTGCAAATATTTTTTTTTCCATTCTGTGCAAATATTAAACAGCTGCCATGAATCCTTAAATTTAGCTGTCATATGGCAGCCAGAAAACAAATTCACTAAGAGCCACTTTAAAGATTAAAGTATATGCATTTATTATTTTCCCTCAATCATAGTTATTTAACCTAAATTCTTAAAACATATTATTTCAGCGTGTATGAGATAAACAGCACTAAAATTTTCATCTTTGAATATTTTTTTTTTTAAAGGAGCTTATGCAGATGCAATAGACCTCAGACTACATTAAGGAATAAATTAAGAAATATTAACAGACTGGTTTAAAGCCAAAGCTTTCAGTGGAATTAAGTGTACACATATGCACATCTACTTATTTGCTCATCACTGTATCCAAATCCAATTCATTTTTGCTAAAACTTCCACATTACTTAAATACTCTAAATCAGTATTAAATTAGGAGCACAAATCCAGTGCTGCCCATCTCCACCCACACAGAACAAACTCTGAGACTCTTCATAAGCAATAAATTCACCAGTAAGGTACAGCAGAGTACCTGTGATGCCAGTAGGAGTTTGATACATTTAAATATCACCATCATCAAAATTACAGTACCCAATGGGAATTCTAATTACAGGAAGGAAAGGCTTATGGAAAGAATTGATACATATTTCCAAGGAGGGGCAGGTCAACTGTGAAAAATAAGGGTGTCCCTATAGCAGAGAATACCAGACAGAATGATCTGACTAAAAACCACTGTAATATACATTTCCTGTAGGCAATCTTTCAGTAAAGATTTGAATCTTGAAACCTTTCAGACAAAAACAAATAGGCTGTTTTATTATAAATATGGTAATTTTTTCTTATCTCATCCTTCTGGCTGGAGCTTTTGTTCAGAATGTCTCACCTTCTACAACACAACCTGTAACCATGGTTTTAGCACCAGAGGCACTGAAGAGCATGACACACCCTTAGCGAACAAGTTTGATTACTGACCACCTTGGGAAGGGTTTGGTTGTGAGACATCTAGGTATTTCAATTTCCAAGATCGTTTGAATCAATTATCAGAGTCTTATGAAGGTAGCAGAACAAAGGAAAAATTTCTCATGTAAAGCAAATGCAATTTTTGGGAGGGAAAAAAAAAGGCTTATTAAATTCTAACTTAGCATCAAATAGAATCCTGAGAGCAAATTATCAATCCATCAGAGTTATATCAACACAAAGGAGTGGACAGCAAGCTCCACGTGTACCAGGAAAGCCAACAGCTTAGAGTGTGGCAAAGGTGCACCAGCAGGAATAAAACCATATGGTACTTTAGAATAAGACAATTAATTTTTGTTCAACCCTTTGACTACAGTTACTAGCCTAAGTCCCCAGACAAGAGAGGCTGATGGGTTCTGCTGATGCTGAGATCCTAGTGAAGAGATTCAGGCAGCTGCAAAACAGTGGCTGTCCCCCAGAGTCCCTGTTCAGCCCAAAACCCTGCAGCTGCCAAGGTGGTCACCAGCAGTGCAAGGGGAGCATAAGGGTCAGAGCAAGGTGACTGATGGCTTAAACATTGCCATTTCCAGCATGTCCAGGAGGAGCTGCATCACCGTGCAATGGGAGAGGACGCTGCTCACAGGGCATAACTGGGAATGGAACGTGCACTTGTCAGGTACATCCTTTCTTTTAAATAAAAAAAAGTACCACAGTAGCATGTAAGCTGTGTTAAGGAGTAATGTATATTCTACTGTATGAATACATTACTAAACAGTATTTCACAAACAGCAGTGATGAACAGCTTGGAGTTAATTTTTTCCTTGGATTGCATTAATCTTCACACTATTATTTCTCCAGATTTAAGCAGGTTCAGGTGGAATTATTAAGAAGTTCTTTCATCTTGCCTTCCTGAGACAGGTGTTTTGAGTTGTTCTATTTTTCTTATTGTGCTATTACTTCTTGCCCTAATTAAAAGTACTTATACATGGGGCTATACTCTCCACATATTGTTCCTTTGCTGAGAGTGCAACGTGTAGTGCTTATTCGCAGGCAAATAGATTTTTAAGAAACAATTCAAATTAATCTTTTCTACCTCCCCCTCTACTGGTTCATCTTCACATCAAAAATCCTCTTCTGGGGAGATGTGAAAGAGAGACAGAAAATACAACCCAACAATTGTAAGCCTGATTTGGACATTAGGCTTCATTACTGTACTTCACTGTTACCTTGATATTCAGGACATCTGATTTGAAGATCTACAGCTTTTTAAAAAAGAATATGTGGAGGCAAGATTGTTCAAAACACAATGTTTTCTAGATTATGGTAGCTATTGATTGAAACTTTCATGTTATTTTCTTTTGGCAGCAAAAGATGCTGTTTTCATCCTGCTAAGCATATATCTATCTGCACAGAGATAGATGAGAAATTAAAATTTTGATTTCCATTGTGCAATTCACAGAAAGGGTTTGGTGGGACAGCCTGTGAAAAATGTGCTGAAGACAATTTATTTGGTCCTGACTGCACATCAGGTAAGTTTGAACTTGCTTGATTTGATTAGGGAAGAGAAGGGAGTGAAAGCTGTATCCAGACTCTAAGAAATCACAGTGAAATGGGTAGAGGGCCCAAAGAGTTCCCGGTAAGAGATGCTGTCTGCCTCAGAGAACACAATGGGGAAAGGAAAAAGAGCTCTTAGCCCTATTCTGTGCCAGGGAGATATGCAGTTCTGTCAAAAGTGAGGAAAAGGGTGTGTTTAATTTAGTTTTGGGGTTAGGGCGATTGATGAATTCACTGATTAGCTATACATTATCAGAAGCATAAGTCTGAAGGAGCAATTAAAGCTGTGTACACTTTTTTAAAATATTTGTGTATCACAACTGTGTATATGCACGCAACATTTTCCACTTTTGCCTGCTTCTTAATGGTCACTACTATACTTCCTGACCCTTGTTGAGAAAACACTGAAAAAACAGAAAACTGCCTGAAAACAATTTTTAAAAAGCCTTATTCTTAAGTGGTAATAGTTGCTTATCTCAAAGCAAAACTCCTTTTCTTCCCTCAACATCTACATATTGTCCCTTTTAAGGAGTCACAAATGGTCTCAATTTAAATAATCTGTGTTGGCCTTTCTACACTAATCCTTCACCACTGCTGGTTCAAACACTCTTTTTCCACCAGCTGTCCACTGGATGCCAGTGTTGATACACACAAATGTAACTGAGCCAGTAATTTCATGAAAATAGGGTACTTGAATGAATTTAATATCATAAATGTAATTATTTTCCAAGAAGTTACTGGAGGATTCAATTACATATTAATTTCAGCATTATTTTACACTTTAGCTTTCAGATATTTGAGCTCCTCCAAGTGTTCTAAAATAAATAAAATATAAACAATGTTCATTTGTGGCTAACTGCTTTTCAGTAATACCTCGGACATTCCTACCTTTATATTATGACTATTAACACAGGTAGGAAGTTATTAATTAATTACTGCAGGTGATTTGCATGAACACAAGCTGTTTTAAAGGGGAAGAGGATATGCAACACCACTGCAGCTTAAACATGAAGACAGCAATACAATTCTGTACTTCTTTTAGACTTTTCCAAGTGTAACTCTAAATGGCCTTTTTAAAAAGCATCATTGCCACAATTCAAACAGTTATAACCATAAAGCTTTGGCAGTTTACTTAAGGCCTCAACATTTTTTTAATATAAGGGTCTCACAGTTGCCTGGACTGTGAATGCATCATCTTATGTGCATATTGTCACTCGGTTTATAACCAAAATATAACCAGAAATGAGAGAATATAGGAAGAAAGAAGCCTGGGACCTCTACAGTGATTAATTATGCTTTTAACTAAATAAATCCTGTTTAGGGAAGGGGAAAAAAAGTCACAAAACTCATCTCTTCTTGAGGTTCTTGAGAGATATAGAGTTGAAGCAAAAACAAGCAATAGGTTTACCGTTAGTAAAGAGGTCTGTGTTACACTATATCAACATTATATCCAATTTTGGCCTCAGATTGATTGTCAAATCTTACAAGCTTTATGGCATTAGCAACAAGTCTGTTTGGTGTTTACAGTGTGTGTTCTGCAGCTTTTCAGACCGAAGGCTCTTAACAGCCTTCAAAAATTCATGTGTTATTTCCTGACAAGTGCAGCTGCAAGTACAGATCACTTCAGTAAGGCAAGCCTATAAATTCAGGCACTCAGGTCAGAGCTTGGTTTGGCCAAAGCAGCTGGCTAGGACACTCCCTTGCTGTGAGTAACCACTAAGGATGGCTTTCCAAACACCATTATTATTCAGGAAAGCCAATCCATTTCTCCCTACAGTCTGTGGCTGTGTTCATGGAGTATGCAACAGTGGAATTACAGGGGATGGAAGTTGCACTTGCTTGTCTGGATACAAAGGGCTCCGCTGTGATCAACGTAAGTAACATTTTCCATAGGAGATGTATTCAACAGCTGTGATACAGGTGGACTTGGTAAGGATGAACTGGTCTCAGGTTAGTCATGCAAGAGCAATCAGATACACCAAACCTCAAAGCCTCAGAGCCTGCAGGCACAGCTAAACCTGTCCCTCTCTGTCCCTCAGCCATAGCCGAGTGCGAGGCCCTGCGGTGCCCAGCAAACTCCAGGTGTGCTGCCTCAGGTGAGGATGGAAAACAGCTGCAATGCACATGTCTGCCCAACTTCCACGGGGACATTACTCAATGTGAACGTGAGTAATTTTCATGTCTGCCCCAGTTCTTTGAATACACCACCATTGGTGCTACAGTTCAGATGTGCAATGTGCTTTTGAGCGACATCTCACCATCTAATTTTTCTTCAACTGGTATCCCAAAGCACAAACTAGATTCCTTCAGGATAAAAAGAAATCCTAAAATGTGCTTCAGGAGCCCACCCATCCAACTGCTGATGAGTTACAGTCCATGCAATCAGACTAAAGCTAGTCAAACCCCTTGAAATATATATACTGGGTGGATACTGGGCCATCAGAGTTTACAAATCTGCTGCTGTCATATCCTTCTGCTTGGTACAGTTCAGCCTCATTAGCTTGCTTCCACAAAATCAGCAACAACCAAGGGCTTATATTTATTGAGCATCTATCATGTGGCAGTTCAGTTCTAACAGCAAGCACAAACTCTACAGGCAAGTAAAGTTCATTTTGTTTCATGAAACAAAGCTAATAGCATCTCAGTTAAACTCTACCTTAAAGGTGTCTTTCTAGACTCCTCAACTTGCCATTGAATGCCCAAATTAACTGTATAAGATAGATTTTCTTTTCCCTACTCACTTTGTCTTATAGTACCAGTTCTTCTCTCTAGACCAATTGCTACAAAGAATATTGTTTAATCTAATGCTGGAAGCACAAGTTAGAAGAGGATGGCTCAGATCAGTCCCAGCTGAAGGGAAACAAATGGAGGAAAAGAGGAGAAAACAGTGAGAAGCACTACTTTTTAGGTGTGTTCAGGGGTGCCATCTTCTAGATACAATGTGTGCTTTACAGTAACCTAACCTGGACACAAAGGTGTGAGAAGGTGCTCTCCAAGTACTGCTTGACTTTGAAAAAGAACAAGCAAAGCTATTGCCTCAAAAAAAGTGGTTCATGGAAAAAACTAGGGAGCTTCCAGTGCCATCCTGGAAGTAGAAGAGTGTGGAAGACTAAAGCACTTGTTGGACAGTTTTCCATAAAGCTGAACAGATGACATTATATTGTTTAACTACCGGAAAGAAAACAGTGAAGGCCTATTGTATTGAGAAATATTTTCCAACTGATCTAACATGTGCCTGAAGCTTGCACAGACCTCATACCTCCCACCTGACCTTTTCTAGTTAGAAACCACCAGAGAACCAGGAAATAGTTGTGATATTTTAATGAGCACATTACATGCTTTAATCTGTTTATAACTCAATTTGCCAAGTTAAGAGATCATTTCTGCTCAAAAGCAAACAGTTGGTTGCTACGTTAGCATAAACACATTCCTCTCTTCCGTCTCCACAATACTTCAGACTTGGCTGTTATGAAAAGTTTAGTCTGCCCAGGGATTGTTTGGTATAGAGGTGCTCTGGTAAATCCTTGTCTTCAATTTTGGAACTGTGGGCAACGATTCATTTACATCACTTCTTTTTTCACAAGCTATCAACCCGTGCTCCAAAAAGGTCTGTGATCCTAATGCCGACTGCGTTTACCTTGGGCCAAATCAGCACAGATGCACCTGTCGAGAAGGTTACACAGGGGATGGTCAAATCTGCCTGCCCATAGACCCTTGCCAGGCAGCACATGGGAACTGCCCTGCACAGTCCAGCATTTGCATCTATGATGGTCCAGGAAAGGTCAGTGTAACTGCCCAAGAAGAAATAATGATTTCTCTCCAAAAAGGAGCCATGAGGGTATGGAAACAGCTCTCAAGGAAATCAAGCACTATTCCTAGCTTTACCATAAGCCCTGACATTGACCAGGAGGGAGCCCTTTTAGCTCCCCTCTGAAAAAAGGAATGGCAATAGTGTTGTTTTTTCTGGGTCTGTTTTGGCTCTGATTTGCCTCCCCAAAATGGAGGCATTGAAATAAATCTTCTCCCAGTTAAATTTTGTCTCTCTGATCACAGGGGACTTGTAGAACCAGCAGGGTCCTTATGCTGGTACCACATATGCATGTCTAAATTTAGTTTATTTAGGAAAGAAGCAGTCTGCGTCTTTGAAAGCAATCAATGAACAGCACTTTACAAAGACTGCATATTATTCATGGGTTTGGGAACTGGCTTCAATTTCTGTAAAACTCGTACCATCAAAAAAGCAAGACCTCAAAAGGTCTGGTTTGCTTGGACATCCTGAAGATCCAAAAAGGGACTTGATCATTCAGGGCTGCTTCGCAGTTCATGGCCACGTCTCAGTGAAATGCATGTGGCTGAAACACAGGTTGGTGTGTACAAATGTAAGCTTTATATTTGTGTCTGAACTCACCAGGTGATTAACTAAGACACTGTGTTCAAGTCCTAGTTCCAGAAATTATGCAGAAATCCACAATTTGTGCACAGCTAATTTTCTCTCCTCTCTCACATCCTTCTGATTTAGTCCCACTGTGAATGCAAGGAGCATTATACCAACTTTGTACCTGGAAAAGGCTGCAGCATGATGGACAGCTGTGAAACAAACAACACCTGCCACAAAAAAGCCAAATGCTTAACAGTTGCACCAGGACAGATTGCGTGAGTCTTTTTGCTTATGAAAGTTTCCCACAATTTCTCCCTCCTTCCCTAGTAAATGGGCTGCTAAAACAAATCCTGTAGATGGGCACCTCCAGAAGCCTTTAATGGCTTCTTTATCAAGGACAAATCACAGAACTTAATGGGGTTAGGGTCAGCCAATTAACATAGTGCTAGATTTCATCAGGCCATTTGCTAATACCTAGTAAGTTTTATTTTTAAAGCAGTCAGAGGTCATTTCTACACTAGTAAATGAAAGGAACCAAAACCTCTTTTCTCTTCCTCAGGGCAAGCAGCATTGTCTGTCTCACAGCCGAAGTCTTTTCCAAAACAGAGTAACTCTTGGCAGCAGTTCCTGGCACATGCTATCCCTTCAACTGTGCCTGGGCACTGCCAGGGAAAATGCTACTTGGTGTGGGCCAGAAACACACCAGGCAGCATGGTGAAAATTAATCAGCATTAATTATGGAATAGTACCAGAGCCCTGCCTCTTCTGAGTTTACCAATACAGATACAACCAAGCAATCTGGCCCCAAGCTGTGAAAGCAACACCAACACCAGCAGATTCCTTAAACCTCAAGTCAAGCAGGTGGGAAGCTGCAAAACATCTGGCAGACTTGGCTTTTCCTGTACAGAAATATGCTACATGTATATTAGGAAAAAGGCACAAATGGCACTTAACTCTACAAAGCTCCCATAAAACAAAGAATCTAGCTTATATGTTTCTATAGCCCAGTGATGGCAGGTACTGGGTTAAACAGCTGTGCCTGAAATAACAGTTTTTGGGAGCTTGAACATGAAGGACAACACAGGCCATTCATTGTAAGTTAGGAACAAATTATCACCTAGATCTACAGACGGAAAGCACTCACTCAGGAGAGTGTTCTTATTGCCAGTCCTTGTGTCATCATGAAGCTTTCACTTGCAGCATCACTTCTGCATAAGCTATTGTGCATTTCAAACTAATTTACCTAGAATATCCCCTAGTTCTCTTCCACAGCATAGTGTGCTAGTCAAACTGCTTACTATAGACTCACTCAACATTTGGTGTAGAGTACTACCATACTGCATAACATCAGTTGAAATTTAGAAATAAAATTCCAAATCAGGAGCTTTTTTTTTTCATAATTAATCACTGTTTCACTGCTGCAAAACAATTTTTAAAGCTGAGAAAGTTTTGAGAATTTTATAATGGGGAAATTAGAAATTTATAACTGGGGATGGAAAAGTGCACTAATAATTCTCTGCGCATCATTCATTCAATGATATTTAATAGTAAAAAAGTACAGAAGAATGGAGTGGGATTGAAATAAAACTTGAGCTATGGAAAATCCATTTATGAAAGAGGAACTTTAAAAAGAAAAGCATTAATTTATAAATGTGGGCACAATAAATAGATTCTGGTAAGTGACAGACTGTATTTTGGCTGCATCTCAGATTTTATATGTATTTGGAAGGGCTTTTTTGGTTGGTTTGGTTTTGTTTATTTGTTTTCTAAAACACAAATCTAAAACAGAGGCTACAAAACTGCATTGCTTCCTTTCTTTTTTTTTTTGTTTGTTTGGGTTTTTTTAAGGATACAGTTGGGCTATTAACCTCCGCCACATACAGTTCTACTTTCTCAAGAACCAAATGATTTTTACAGGAATAAATCTCTCATACAGGCAAAGATGTAAAAAACCAAACACTTGATTTCTGAATATAAAACAGAAACCTCCTCAAAAATAACAATTGTTTCTGTCTTATGTTCCCAGGTAGATCTTTCCTGAGTGCTGACACTTTCTAAAGTGTTGCCTCAGCACAGTAATCATGTTCAGCCTTGCCCAGAAGCTATGAAGCTCCAACCAGTGCAGAATTACACTGCATATTAGATCATAACCTCTCTGGTTTCTAAGGAGAGCTGCCTTACCAGCAGTTAAACTCTTATTTTCTCCCTTAACCCCACTCTTATTTTCCCTCTAGGTCTTGAATGTAGAAATTAGTAGCTTCATAAACTAAAACTCTATTATAGAGGGGTTTGGTAAAATGGAGACAGAAATCTGAGCTTTCCTCTTCCAGAGAGATGGAGTGTTTCTTCCCTGAGTAAGCTGAAGTGGTGACAGTTCCCATCCTTTCCAATCCTGCTGGTCTTGCCCATGCACAGCCACAGAAAGTCAATTCCTTCATCAGAAGGAATGAGGAAACACGCAGGTTGAAAGGTTCAACCCCATGCAAGAGGTACTCCTCTGTAATTCTCAACACTCTCCTTTGGCACACAAATCCAGACTATGTTACTTAGATGCCCACTCAGTGACGAGCAACACTACCCTCAGGAGAGAAGTGTCAAACTATGCAGGAATTTCTGCAGTTCACTGTGACCCCAGAAATTATAGCCAAAAAAGTTATTATGTTTAAACACCTGCTTCTTTATGAACATTGGATGAAAAAGAGAGAAGAGCTTTATTTTGAAACCTGGATCTGATTTGTGCCATATTTCAAGGGTAGTTCCTTTTTTCTACTATGCTATTTTTCAGGTCCTTTGAAGTCTCAGTTGTTTTCTTCTCTGTTCAGAAGTGGAAGGGAGCTACCTACAGCAATTCAGCAATACTTTCCCCATCAGAAAAAAAAGGATCAGATCCCAAGGAGCAGCTGTTCCTCACTCCCAGCTGTAAACCCTTCATCCAGGCTCCACAGTCATGCTCCTCTGCTCAAGAGATCCCCTTAAAAAGAAGTGGATTCACCCTCAGAATAGCATCCTAAAAATTTGGGATGTTTTTAGACTGTTAGACTGCCATTTTTACCCAGGATCAGAGTCAAAGCTTGAGACTCTTGGCCAAAATTTCAACACTCCTCTGAGCCTACATGCGGCCTCACAGATTGCAGGGACTTGTGGAGACTTTCAAATTATATTGCTCCCACCAGAGAAACAGCTACAGCAGAGACCACACAAGGGAAAAAGGAGAGGGCCTGGCATCAGGCTGATACTACTGTGGGCTGTTAGCAGAGGTGTGTGTTTTTAACAAGCACATGCAAATTATTAATTTTAGAAAGGGCATTTCTTGCTGATATGATGTTCCTTCTTTAGTGATGCCATTAGAAAAAAAAAATAAATCAGAGAGATGATTGTGGATAGAGCTTATATGAGTATTGAACATGCTGTAGACTTAATTGGGAAGGATACTATTAAATCCAGTGTCTGTCTGTCCATCTCATGGGCACTGTGACCTGAGTCTGCTTTAGACATCCAGAGTGGTTCAGGCACACATCACTGGCACCTCTCACAGGCTGGAGTCCCCAAGAGACAGACAGGCTGTTACATATGAGATGCTATTTCCAGAAGAGAGAGCAGCAACACAAACATCTAAACAAGCATGAGATTTTGTGCCGCAGCAGAAAAAGAAAGATAAAAAAAAGAAAAGTAGTTAAAAGTATAAGTATTATTGCCCAAAATAGTGGCATTACTTAAAGGGCAGGGTAAGAAACCACTACTTGGCTTGTTGAAAAGACTGACAGCAGTCTGCTTTTTCTACAAAATCCATGCAGCTACTCCAAGGACAGATGAGCTGCCATCACCTCCTTTAACTGACATTAATTCTGCTAAATCCCATGTCATGAGTGAGGTCTTCACAAAACAGCCTCTCTGTTGCAAGAGCTGCACCCCATACATTTGTGCTATGCCTTCTCACCCACAGACAGGCTGGATCTGTGGATTTTCCAGCAACCACAACATTTTGGGACCAGAGGCTGCGCACAGCCTTCATTCCGAAGTCCTGCAAGACAAACACCTCTGTCTCCTGGCCCAGCTAAAAAGAGCCCACCACATCAGGCAAACAGCCATCAGGCTGCTGCACACACTGACACACCTCTCAGCATGCAGAAGCAAATAATTGACTACAATACACTAGTGCTTCCTGAAAATGCCTTCAGAGAAGCAGTAGGTAGCACTGCTTCCAGTTTATTGAGAGCCACAGCTAAATCCCCAATCCCTTCACAGGTGCACGTGCCAGGGGGGCTACGTGGGGAATGGGTTTGTGTGCTATGGGAACATCATGGAGCGCCTCCAAGAGCTGAATGCAGAAGTAGGAGGACAGTGGCAGGGCAAGCTGACATCCAGCCTCCTGCTCATGGGTGAGTAACCCCACACAAGCAGAGCCAGCTTCTGCCCAGGGGGCTGATCCTGCCCTGCCTTCCCCACACACCCCTTGTGAGAGCAAAGTGCCTCCCACAGCATGACACAGCACACATGCTACTCACTGCAAAATCCCTCAGACCACCTAGAGCTGCTCTGCTCCTCACACCATGAATGCAGTCTGCAAGAACTTGCAGGCAGAAGTGCTAAACATGTTCCCACAACGCCTCATGCATCATTTGATATCACTAGTGGATTTTACCCCACAGTGTAACAAGTGGGATTACCCACTTCCCCCACTGTTTTGGGGACATGAGATTTGGTCTAGAATGACACACACTAGTCCATCAAAAACACTGGCATTCCCAGTTACCTTGTGAACTGAACAACCTAACAGCCATCATCAGCTTCTCTTCGGACAAAAATTTGAGCTATGAACAAACACTGCTAGAAATGATCTGGATTGTTGACTTAAACTTGTAAATGCAGAAAAAAAAATTTCTTTCTGTTTAATATAACTTGCTCAGTCCTACAGTGCCCAGGAATTAAAATAAAGACCATGAATTCCTGAACAGAATGGAATAAGAATCCCCCATAATTAGCCAAGGTCAAAACCTGGCAGTACCTTTCATACTCAGCACTCAAGATCAATATTCATTGCCTCAGCACTGAGAGTTCAGTTGCAGTTTCTTTATACATTTCTCCTTACGTGTCTGAAAAGTGCCCAGCATGCTGAGTTAAAAACAACAACCCAGATTTTATGTGCTTTGGTGAAGTTTTGGACATAAATGGGCCATATGATCTACTGGCCAGAAGCTACAAAGATACATTAACCACACAGACTATCTTATAATACATTCACTCCTCACTGATGCCTTTCAAAAGCTAAGAATTTACAGATGTTTTGTAGGACAGCATATTAATTTTGAGATACAGGTGTATTTTACTGAGAATGTAACAACTGTAAAGAATTTCTTTCAGTTCTGATTTTACACCTCTAGAAAAAGAGCTGAATATCAGAAATATTTAGTGCCTTCAGCTGCAGAATCATGGGTCTCTCATGCTGCTGTCTTGGATACAAAAATAGCCTCAGGGTAGTAAATGAATTCTAATTAACTTTCAGTGTATCAGTTTTGATTACCAGTCATGTGTTTGCTGATATTTGCAGTACCAGCAGGTTATCAGCAGCATATTTCTCACCCCACAGAGACTGAATTGATTTAAAGCAGAAGGATTTCTTCCTGTAAGGACACATCTCCAAAGAAACTGCTAGTTTTGTGTCCTTGCTCTGGCCTGCATGCCACAGAATTCAGACTGCCAGAAGCACCCTGAATGTTTTACCTCATTTTGTGTCAAATATGCAGCAGCACCCAGATTTCACATTCCATCTGTCTCTCATCTTTTAATGACTTGGACTTTAATATCTTAAATTAATATTTAATAACGAGATAGCATTATTTCTTATTCTCCCCTCTCAGCTTTGCAGTCCTTTTGTTGAATGGGCTTTTCAGTAGGCATTTAAACTTGTTTTCTTCCCTCTTCTCATAAGAAAATACCTATGAATGGCAGCTGAGCACTCTGGGACCATTTACTGTGCTTGTACCAACAAACAAGGGACTCAGAAGTACAAATGTAAGTAAACAAGAGAAAAGGTTTCACATCAGGGGGATTTGGCATCTGCAGAGATCTCATCTGTGTTCTAAGTGTTTTGATTCAGCAGATACAGATAATTTGCTCTAGTAGACTTCTGGTCACATTTAAATCTAGGGGCCACAGACTGCCTTTTTCAGACTTGAAAGAAAACCAAAATAATTTGGTGAGTTAGGGCCAAACACTGTCACATCTCAAGTAAATTTTGGATTGTCTTACATGTCTATGCTCAAAGCCTTTTCACTCAGTTGGGACAGGGGTTGAACTAAGATCTGAAATGTCAGCAGCAGGGCCTGCAGGTCACCTTTACATAAGGGGGGTTAAAATGGCTTTAGTGAAAAAAGAAAAAAAAAAAAAAAAAAGGAGACTGACATGTGAGTAGCACCTTTCACTGACATCAGGACAATTCTGGAGGCACCAACTGCTCGTGCAGGGACAGAAGGGTACAACATGAACTAAACTGAAACCAAGAGAGGTCTCCATTTTTTTTCAGACTACATCACCTTGCTTCAGGGTAAAATATATAATTTCAGAATGTAACAACTGAAGAGAACAAAAAAGCATTCTGTGAATTTTATTTTTTTTTAGATGAAATCTGCATTGAAATAAATCTCTGTTCCTCTGCTTTTCTAGATAAAAGATCTTCTGAAAGATAAACAGAAAGCCCAGTACTTCGTTAAACTCCATATTATTGCAGGTCAACTGAACACCAGTAGCTTGAATAATGCTAATGTAATACATACTTTGACTGGCAAGTCAGGAGAGATGTCAAAGGGAGAAAAGGTAAGTGGCCTTTCAGCCTCCCTCAGCAAGAATAGTACTCTCTCTCTGTTCCCTCCACAAGGAGTAGGAAAGCTCTTTCTGCAGGGAGACATCAGGGTGAAGATTACTTGCATTATGAAAAACCACAGCTATGGCCATGTGTTACAAGGAGTTCAAGTCAAACTTGAAACCTCATTGGCACCAAAGTTCCCACTAAAACCAGAAAAAAAAAAGTTGCTTTTAGACATGTATCAACACTGAGTGACTTGGCCGACTAACATTCCAGCCTGGTCTAAAATGTTTGCTAAAATGAAGGTATCTTAAATCTGCAGGTGAGACCAACAGAGCTGGGAGTGGGGGGCAGGGTAGGGGCATTTGGAAAGCCCAGGTGAAGTAAGAGGTAGCAGGGGGAGAAAGAAGCCCAGAGTTCATGCAGGAAACCTGTGAATACTGCTCACATGGAGCAAGCACTGACTGAGCTGCAGATCCCACCTCCCACTGCGCATCAACCTCCTCAGAGCAATGCAGCAAAGGAAAGTCTTCAGCAGAGAGAACACAGGCAATTAACCATGCAAAATACATAGCACACTTCATCACTAGCCCAGATTATCCAGTGTCAGTAAACATCAGGGCAGTCTGATCCCACAGTTTAAAAAACTTGTTCTCTATGGATGATTCACTAGATTTTGTACTCTGGAATTATTGTTCTTTGTCTATTATGTGTCTCTTGATGGATTGGGCCTACGTGGAGGCTGAAATCAAGTACTGCTCATGTTTTGCAGTAGATCAGTGGCAACTGAGCAGAGATATCCATTTTGTATATTCAGTGAGTACACACTCCATTTGTAACAGGAAAATATCTTTGCTGTCTGAGCCCTGTTTGTTTCCTGAAGGCTTCTGTACAGTGCAGAATCAGCTATTTTTTGTTGTTTTAAGCATACATAGAATATAAGGAAATGGACTGGAGTCCCATAAGATTATAAGAGCTGGCCTTTCCAGTACAACAATATTTTAAATCATTTCCTGGCAGATTTTTATTAGTAGCAGTCACTAGAACATTTTCAGGTACACTGAAATCCCCCCAAGAGCCTCTCTCTATTTCTCTTCTGAATTTTGCTGTCCTGAAGGATCCTGAAGAATCATAGTCCAGATCCAAAGGAATTATTCCTCCATTTCCTTTATAAGCACTGGAAGCAATCTTTAGCCTCCCTCAATTTAAACTGCTCAGGTGTTGGGAACAGGAGGGGGTCTTAGAGTACATTCAAGGTGTGTACTCTGTTGTCATTTTGTAATAAAGAATTCACTGTCCATTGCCTGACAGGATAATCAATTAAGGATTAGAATCCAAGGAGGAAGATGGAAAGGAAAAATTTTGCAGGGAGATATTATTGCTTCCAATGGAATTTTGCACATTATTGACAAAGCTATGGACAACGTGGAGCCGGTGTTTGAGAGCAGCAAAGAGGTGAGCCATAAGTTATACATATGCAATGTCAAACTTTCTCTTAAAATAGATTCACACAAAGTGAATGTGAAGGAGAATGACTGACAGAAACTAAACAAACTCTACTGAGCCATTGCACATCAGCTCACAGAAGCAATATTCAAAGTGAAAGGTAATGATAGTTTCCACAGAAAACAGACGTTCACCCCTCTGCCAAGCTGGGCCACGGAGGATTTGGATGTTCTCACTGCATCTGAGTGGTTCTTTGGACAATTGGCAGTCATGATCAGTGAATTTCACTGAATGCCAGAATCACATACTAAAAGGAGGGACATGTGGACAGACACCAGGCAAGACTTGCTTTCAAAGTTCCATTTCCTCTCCCCAGAATGATAATATTTTAAAAAAAAAAAAAAAAAAAAAGTGATTTTAAATGCTTTGGGGTTTCTGGTGCCCAGCTTATCATGCTTGCTTCTTTATGTTTTTTCATTTTTTTTTCAAATATTTTACTCCTCTGCCTTTTGTCAGTGGGGATGAAGAAATTAAAAACCCTTTCCCCTTACATACACAGCTGTGTTTCCTGTAACCACACAGTATTTTGAGACAATGACAAAATCTGACTATAAACCAGTATAGCACCAGGAAAATGTGCTGCCATCTCACCATCTCAGTCATTTCCAAGCATCACCAGCCCCCCAAATGAAATGTATTCAATCTGTAACAGCTGTGACACACAGTAAGTCAAGAAATGTCTCATAAAAACTGGTGTTTATTTCATGTTCCAAACTAAAACAAATCTTACTTTTATCCTCTTTCAGAAAACCATAATGTCAATACTTCAAGCTAATGGAAGATACAGCCAATTTACATCTTTGATAGAGGTAAGGATCCAGAAAAGCGATTACTAAAAGCTACTTTCAGAAGTTCTTCGACATTAATATGTAATTTCACTTCTATTTTTAAACCAAAACAGAAAACTGGCCTCGTAATGGATTTACAGCAGGACAACCAGCCTTACACTGTTTTTGTTCCAAGTAACAAGGCTCTGAGTAACATGAAAGCTGAAGTTCTGGATTATCTGCTTTCTGCAGAGGTACAGTCCCCTTCTATAAGGCAAATCTTTCTCAGATGGTAGATAGATAGAAGATGCACACAGGCATTTTCCACTTTTTATCTAAATTAGCTCCTATGGTCAAGGATGAAAACCATCTCTAACAACT
This sequence comes from Certhia americana, assembly GCA_018697195.1. Taxonomy (NCBI): domain Eukaryota; kingdom Metazoa; phylum Chordata; class Aves; order Passeriformes; family Certhiidae; genus Certhia; species Certhia americana. The sequence goes on along the minus strand of CM031879.1, from coordinate 52,360,314 downwards.
AAAGATCAGGACAACACCTAGAGAGGAAGAAGCTCTGGGGTCTCCCAGCACATATAGGGATGATGTTCCTCCACACCAGGTCCTAAGTCCTCTGCTCTTGCCCAGAGCCTTCACAGCCCCATGGCACAGCCACAAAACCATTTCACCTGAAATGCACCACCCTTTGTGGGAACAGTCAAGGGAAGCAGTTGCCACTGGATGGGAGTCACTGCTGGTGGGGTCCCAGGAGGTGGATATTGGTGTCCTGCCCCCTGGACACCTCCTGCCTGTCCCAACACGCATGCATGCCACGGAAGGCCCATATCAATAAAATGTGCTGTAGGGGCAAGGGCATGGAAGACCAGGATACCTGCCACAAGCTGAGCACCACCACAGACCCAGAGGTTTCTGCTGCACCAGCCAGTCATGCTGTTCTCATCCCCATGTCTACTCAAGCCAGACTGGGTTTCTGAGGCTCATTTTTGGCTAAAACAGCCTCTTTTCCGCACTGACAGGGTTCCTGGAAGCTGCTGGAGCTGGTCCGGTATCACATTGTCTCCAACACTGAGGTGAGTGCAGCTGCTTTGCCAGCTCAGAGTGTGAGAGCCAGAGCCACTGTCAGGGGGTATTGTCAGCACTGCAGGCTTGAGTAGCAGCAAAAGGACTTTCTGCCATTGAAATCTAGCCATCTCTGAGCCCATTCTGCTAAAATCAGGCCTGGTTTTCAGAAAGAGCTGTTTTTTTCATCCTCTAAGCAAACCCTCTGTTCTTCCTGGGGGGAAGTTCATTCCCACCCCAATCTCTGTTGCGGGGAAGGAAGGAAAGAAATGGCTGTATCTTTAATGAAAGGCTCTGTTTTTATCATCTGACCTGGCCACTCCCAACACAGAGTGGGATCAGAGGGAACATGAGAACCATGTGTACCTTCGTGGTACCAGAATCACCACAGTGGTCTATGGATGCAAACAGGGCTATTTTTAGAGACAATTATTAACTTTAATTAGACTGATTGTTATAATTGGAATAAAAAGTAATATTCTTCTGAGCAATAAGGTTCTCACATGCAAGAATCAGCAAGCTCAGTCATGATTTAATGACACTAACTTTGTTACACAAGCTGGTTAGTCAACGTTAAGCTGACTACATTGATAATAATTTTCTGGCCCCGAAGAAAGTCTTCATTGTGAAATCCGTGTGGATTTGAAAAGAGCAATGATATTATACTTCCCTCAATGAATTTATATTCATTTCAGCTAGAGGTTGCCAGCCTTGTCTCAATAGAACACATCAGGACCATGGCAAAGCAGTTCATTCACTTTAACAGGACCAGCACCGTAAGTCTCAGCCTTACCTGTGAGCAGCTCACTCTGATCAAGGAAACTTTGCATGCAGGGGGAATAGAAAAGGGGGTAAGGGGAGGCATTAGTAGGAGAATTTCTTGCTATAATGAGGCAGGACTTTTCAATTTCTCATTCCCTCCCACTATTAGCATTCATATTATAAAGGATGCAGAGCTTAATGATTGGCACATAAGGACAGCCCACAGGGGTCCTTATGATTATTCACAGTCCAGGAGTGATCTTCATTCATGCTCTGCCTTATTAAAAAAAATTCTATTTAAAATATTTAAAATCATTCTGTTACATATTTTAGTAATTTTGAACACTTATCAGTGCACAGAAAAATATTCTTCTGTCTTTAATGATATGGTCTCCAATCCTGATGAACCTTGTGAACATATTTTTAAAAGAGTTAATTTGTCAGTACTTGTGCAAAACAAACTGATCTGTTAGATTAACTTCCTTCTTTTCTGGAGCAGAGATGCACCTATAAAAATTATTGGAAGCACAGAACAGCTGAAGAAGTCACTACCAAAAGAACGCTTTTTTCCCCTCTCTCCTGTGAATTTGGATAGATCCCAGATTCTCTCTCATTTTCCCCCTCCTCTGTCAGAGAGGACACCAAGGCGTGCTTAAAACCACTGAAATCTGTGCCTGAAGTTGCCAGTAGTCTTCTGATTTTGGTCAGTCTGTTATTCACCACTTCCACAGGCTCTCAGGGCAGAAAAACTTTAGATACTTCTGGTGAAGACCAGCATTCAACATAGCACACAATATAGGTGTGTTTCTTGCATAAACAAGGTGAATAAAAATTAGATAGCAAATTCAAAGGAAGGATGACTAGAAAGTAATTTTAAACATTTAAAATTAAATCCTCAGAAATTGAGGAGCTAAAAACCCTTTATTATTAATAATCATTGATTGTTTCATAGGGACAAGTCTTGGTGAGTGGAGAAAAAATGGAAGAAACAGACATTGTTGCCAAAAACGGTCGCATTTATACCCTTGAGGGGGTTCTCATCCCACCCACAATTGTTCCAATCCTACCACATTGGTGTGATGAGACAAGTCAGGTCACAAAGGTAAGAGAATCACAATGAATCTGCATCTCTAACTCTTCCATACAAGGCATTCCAGCTTCCTCTTTACTAACTTTCTCTGATATCATCCATTTGAAAAAGGTATTTTTGGAAATAAGTATCAATGGCCACCAGCCTAGCAGTCCTGCAATCAGGGAAATCATATGAACACATCCTATACCATTTCAAAAATCTAGTTGTTGTATTAACCCTTTGAAATACCCTTTGTCTCTCCAGTCCAACTCTTCCCTCCAGTTTCTGAATCCCATCTGTGCATACAAGTACATGGGAATTTACAAGTGTCATGTTCTCAGGGAAAACTACTCCCTGTTTCTCACGGAAAATACTCCAGATTAATATTTTCATTTCTACTAAATATGCATGGAAAGTAAACAGCAAGTTAAAACATTAACATAATTTTATATTTATGTATTAGAAACATGTTACTTCCAGCAGCCACAATTTCCCCTAGCCCTGCCTTCCTCCAGAAACAAAACATTTCCTATTTAAAGGGGTAGGTTTTGACAAACCTTGCTTAGGTAACACAGTACAGCCCTTGGTAACATTCAGATGCTATTTCTGGCAAGAGGGCTGAATGTCAGACCAAACTTTTCACTTGGAGCAAGCACGGCTCCAGCGAGCTGCCTCTGGACCATGTTCAAGCCCATATCTGGGCCAGTAACAGTTCCGGTACAAAAGCAAAACATTTAATGTCTTAGCTTACAACAGTCCAGAACCACAGCCTGGAAAGAGGTTCCCAGCAGAGCTGGACAGTGTCAAAATGTAATGAAGAAAACACTGGCAGTGAAGATCTATTACCTCTGGCAGTAACTACAAAGTGCTGTATGTGCAATATAATCATAAAGCAGGCAGAGCTCCAAGCAGCATCTCTGATGCAAAAGGCAGTCCTCACCCAGAACACTGCAGCAATCTGAATTCCTTACCAAAAACCAAGCTAAAAATCATGTTAAACATCAATTGATCCTAAAGCAACAGACAAAAAAATTATTTAAAGACAGAACAAACTCTGTCAGTTACAAAAACTATTACCCAAATTTAAGTTAGGCACTTCTGTCAGTCTTGAAAGCTTCATGCATTGTTAAAAATATAGTTATATATTCCAAGATCTAAGCAGAGCACTGCCAGCCGGGAAAACACAAAGGACCATGGCATTTGCTCTTTTTACTCTGCACCAAGCATTTCCAGCACTCTCAGGAAACAGGAGTAACATCACCTAATAAATACAACTTGTATTTAAAGAGTTAAAAGACACAAACCTTGTAGGAACTAGTGGATCTACACACTTACAAGAACTTTACATCCCTAAAGATTAAACCTTTAGGCTAATGCACGCTTATCCATGTAACCATACCCAAATTCTGAAAGCTGCACCTGAGCCTAACTGGACAGCAGGGCTTGTTTTTAATGTCACAAAGAGCACAGAAGGGACAACAGGTCCTCAGTACCCGCCTGATGTGTGAACTACAGCCTGTTTTGATGAGCTCTGACAAGTGGTGCTCAGAGCACTGCAGGAGCAGCTCACCCCAGCTCCCTGCTCAACCTTCCCCCAGAAGTCATCACCACTGCGTGATGGGGAAAGATCTCTGTGCTTCAATTACTTCAGTGTAAAGGCAGTGTATCAATCTACTGCTGAAAACAGGCAGATCTGACCCTGCCTGGAGGTGCAGACACTTTTCTCTGTCCTCCGCTGGGGCATGGGAGGAGAGAGGCCAGACTCCCACCCTCAGGAAAAGGAGGGAGCAGGTACACATGGCTGGGACCATTCCAGGGGGAGAAAGGGACTGAGCAGCTGGCATCAAGCAGCAAGGAGAGCAACACCAACAGAGGGAAACATTGCCCACAACAATCAGCCAGATTTTTACATTCTAAAGGGGCAAAGGCACACCCACAGGAATTTTCAGAAACATGAAGGCAAGACCCTATGTCAGCTTCAGACATGATTATAAGCATCTTGTAAAAGAGCTTCTATAATGCCCAAACATACTCACCAAAATATATATATATCTGACCCACAGACCTCTAAATTATAGTAGTGGCATTGGTATTTTTGCTGCACAAATGCTTTTGTAAGTCAGGTCTTTTATTCCTTTTATTCCTGAACAACATGAGGGACTACTAAATCCAAACAAGTACCTGATTCTTTCCCCACAGCTCCAGTGATAAATCTGTGAGAGAAGTGTCATAATTCATATTTATAGTTTCCTGTTCAATGGCTACGAAAGAGTCACTTCACACATTGCATGCTGGCTCTAGGATTTATGCTAACTTGACTGAAAAACAAGACATTGATAGTCACAAGGATAATAGCTTTGACAAACTCCATATCCACACTCTGAAAGGTTCAACCTCTCTGAAGTTACTTCATGTAGAACTTGTAGAGAATTCACCTTTAAAAGTGCCAATGGAGTTTATATCTCCTCACTATTGTAATTGCCAGCCTCAGTCACCACCACATGGTGATAAATTAGCTAGTCAGGAAAAGCAACCAAAGGGTGAAGACAAAAAAATTTGTACGTACCACTGGGTCATAATGGAGTACAGGATCTACGATGCGGAAGCAAAGAATATTTTTCTCTTTGCCACCTCTACACAAGATAAATTTCTGTACAGTGCCTGCATTCTAGACTCAACTAATCTGTGGTTTTCCAGGAAGAAATAAAATATTCTCATAGAAGTTAAATGGGTAGACTTCACTAGACTCTCAGACAATATAAGTTAACTCATTATACTGAGTTGAGTAGAGGACACCAGTGCATTCATGTCCTTGTTTTCTTCTGTTGAGGAAGCTTCATGTTCATTAAAAGAAGGGCCTGAGGAAAGGAAAAATGGGGAAAGAAAGGAGAAGGTGGAAATGAACCACCATTCTTCAAAAATCAGAGCCAGCAGATATAGCTCTGGTGCTGCTCTAGTTCCAGATTAGTGCTGTAATAATTAGAAGTCATAAAACAGAGGTAATTAAAATTTACAGGGTACATCATCCATAAGTGTGCATCTCAGCAGTTGCTGTAATGCCTTTTCAAATCCCTGTCCCTCTTGTCTCCATCTTGGATGTGTGCTGTTTACAGCACACACTGGCTCCCTGTCCCCAGGATGCACAGCCCATCCTAAGTGACATTTCCCAACAGACTCATCAGTTGTTCAAAAGGCACAGGGCACAAAAGGCACGCCCATATTTTGGTTATTGCTCTGCCAATATAGAGAGCAAAAGAACCACATATGAATACAGGAGACTGCATAAACATACAAATATAAATGGTACTTTCATCTCTTTTTGGCAATGACTGAATCATCTGATAATTTCAGCAGTATTTTTTTTTTTTAACTGTTGCAAAATTCCCTGTATATTTCATAGAATCTCTTACTTGTTTCTCATGTGAAGCAAGTCCTATTTCAACAGAGGAGAGATGTGAGTAATGAGAACCACTATGACAAGGTCTTTAGAGTTAATAAACTGGATATGTTTAAAATAGATCTCACATCTGTTAAAAGTTTCCTTTTGATTAAGCATCCTCCCTGAAGTAACAGTCTGCAGACAGGTTCAGGAAGGATTGAAGATCTCCCATCTGCTTTGTATCTAAGAGATGCAAATTTAGCTGCATATTTCTCCACGTACAAAATCCATGGAATTCATACCATGGAATGTTATTCCCCATTTTATATAAAATTCACTGATAGTCGTCCTGTAAATCAGTAGTCAGAAACAATAAAAAGAAATATCATATTGTGAAATATGAATAATTTAATAAAATTTTAAAATGCAATACCAGCAAGGTGCTTTCTTTTCTCCAGGTAAATTATGCTGGGATATTAAGACTGTATCACAGAACTCTACACAGCTTAGAAATACTAATGCTTCCCTTTTGTGCGTGTTCCAGCCTTTTTCAAAACAGAGGTGCATTATTGAATGCCCAACTTTTCAAAAAATCACCTGTGCTAGAGCCTGCAATACAACAACAAAGCTATAAATTACAGCTCTTACAGGTGAAATGCATGTAAAAGTTTTCAAAAATATTGGCTTATACATGGCAAACATTCCTTTTAGAGTTAAAGATGTTTGGACATGTCCATGTAGCTTCTGTGCACTTCAACACCAGGCTGAGAGGAGCTAGTGTCCATCTCAGAGCTAAATATCAGGGAAAATCCAGATTAGCTGTTATATGATATTAACAACAGCACACTCATACTCTGCCACCCAGGAGTTTTCACATGAGGCTCTGAGCATAGGTGTGTTCATTTCTCCATACAGCTTCACCCATGAAGAAGTGGACAACTCATCCTCTCCTGGTCCCAGCCACTCCTGTGCCAGGACTTTCCATGATATTGGATAGCAATGACTGGGAAAAGCTCACAAGAACCACATCCCAACTACTGCTCAGGAAGTCTAGTTCTTGCAGAAGTCATTAGCCCCTGAGAAGTATTTACACCTTTCTGGCTTCTGAGGTTCCTAAATTGGCTTCTGTACTTCATGAGCACCACCTGTTGATAGGCAGATAAGTCTAAAAACTGTAAGCTTTGTAAGCGTTTTGCTAATTCCTAGTTCTCTTGAATCACACCTGCAAATGAGTCTTTCCTAATACACTTTCTCTTTATAAATAAACAGATCAAGAAGCCATTTCACAAATAAAACAAGTATAACTGAAACAAACGGCCATTCAGAGCTGCACAGTGGCTAAATCCCACCCTGGTGCAGAGGGAAAGGAGGAAGATCAAACCAGCATGTCTGGATGTCACATCATCTCCCTGGGGTGAAACATCCTGAGGTTATTGATTTCAGATTCCAAGGAGACTGCCTGCATCCTAATTCCACTTCACTCCCACTGCCAAATATGAGACTGCACACAATAAGAGCAGATACGCTCTGGCATATTCATAAGTTGGGACAGGATGGGGATTTCTAACACTGAGTCTGATAAGAACAAGGGCAGTATCTGGTGGTCTGTGCTTCTCCTCACTGAACTGCCACCACGCCTCCTGGTTTTTAACAAAGCCATTGCAGAGCTGGTTCTGGTTCAACACACGGCTTTTCACAGATAGTAATCCCTGCAGGCCTTTCCCAGAGGGCCAAAGCACAGTAAAGATTTGGTCTTTATGCACTGTCTCTGCCATAAAGCACTGAAAAAGAGGATATTTTCTTTATTTTGCAGGAACCAAAGTGTTGCAAAGGCTTCTTTGGCCCTGACTGCAGACCATGTCCAGGAGATTTCTCCAAACCCTGCTCAGGAAATGGGCAGGTAAGCAGAGCATCCAGCAGCACCCTGTACACCGGGGGGAAGGATGAGCTGTGTTCCAAAAGTCCTTAGAGCATTTGTGCACAACAGGAATGTTGGGCTCCACAAGGACTGCCCCCTTCATCTGTGTCCAGTGATGGCCATGAACATCAGGTTCAGTTATAGGTAGGAGGGAAAATGAATCTATCACTTCTCAGATGTCCAAATTGCAGATCCCTAGGGTTGTAACATGCAGCACACAGGCAAGGCTGAGTTGCCCATTCTCATACTTTTAATTTGCACAGCACAGAGTAATGACCCAGCTCACTATTCTTGCATAAAAACTGCAAAGAAAGGCAGGATATACAGCAGCAAAGAAAAAGCATAAGGAAAGTTTTTGCTTTAAAACACCTTTCTCAGCAAAGCTGGGGTTCTTCCTGAAAGTCTATCAGAGTCATAAAATATGGACAGGCATATATAGTCTCTTTTCTAGGGTAAAGATTTATTTGAATTCATATGTAACAATCACCTCCCTTCCATATCACAGTGTATGGACGGCCTGGATGGGAACGGGACTTGTGTGTGCTCTGAGGCATTTCAAGGATTGAGCTGCCAGTTCTGCTCAGACCCTGGCAAATACGGACCTCAGTGTGATAAAGGTGAGTGCAGCTGTGCAGCCTCAGCACAGGAGCAGGGGCTGCTTCTTGTGGACCCTAGTGATGTTCAGGTAGGAGTTACCAGGTTAATAAACAGTCCCTGTGGAGGATGAGCAAGATGTTCCTGGGGTATTTTCATTTCCTGTTTTGAAAGGACACATCATAAGGCCAGAGTCAGTGTAAATATTCTAAACTACTTTTTGCAGGGTGCACATCTTGTTTTACACTAGTTCATTGTTCTTTTGATTTCTGTCTCCCTCACACAAGTACTTTATAAGAAAATCTTTGCTATTCTTTTCCCATCTGCTATTGCCCACAACAGAACGCATTTTGCCTGCAATGACAAATATATGTCATCTAAGAACAACTAGAACTATAAATAGGTCATGTTTAAGCCACTTAATTATCCTTACCGAACAATTTCTGATCTATTTTATAGCTTATAATTCTGCACTGACAGATTTAATCCTACTGAGCCAAAACAACTCACTTGAGAGTCTACAGCATATACAACAAACATACATACATTCCTCATCTACAAAACCAATTTTAGTCTTTTTTGTTATGAAACAGCCTGTGATTCATGAAGCACAGTTCACTTGAAAGTTCAGAGGTATATGGACAAAAGACACAAATTTGTTGCTATACAACACAAATAAACACTTGTAGTTAAAACAACTTTCTTCACAGAGAAAGAAGAAAAAGAGAGTTTATTGTGTGACCTTAATATATATATTATTCTAAAGGAGACCAAGGATTGGAAGGTGAAGTTGCCACCTCTCTGACTACACTAGTCAAACTAAGAGTTTACTAATTTTTGCTTCCTCTAGAAAGGAATGCAAAAAATTATTGTTTTCATGAAAGTGCATGAAAACTTAACTAAAAAATTTCAAACGTTAAAAGGTTAAGAAAAACATGCAAAAATCATAAGGAATGGTGGTAGTTCCTAAACTCCAGTCCCACCAAAGCAACGTGTTTGCTTTACTAGTCACCACTGCCACTTGTTTGGAATGCACAAAGCTTTCCTGCTTTGTGTCCTTAGGGGACATTGTTGTGCCTCCAGCAGCACTAATCCACCCAGTCCTACCAAAGTGTTGATAGGTCTGTGCTGATGCTCCGTGTACCCAGCACTGTGCAATCTGTAGGATCTATGGGCTCAATGTTTAAAGGCTTACTCTGTCACTGAAAGCACAGCAAAAGTAATGCAATTAATTACTTTAATAATCTAGGACATAGCATTTTGTTCCTGCTTCTCTGAAATAGTTACCCATAAAACACATCTGAAAAGACATGGCTGTGATTAACAAACAAGTCCTCCATCAAAGAGAGATTAAAAAATACAAATGTTTATATTCCTGTAAAAAAAAAAAAAATAGGAAGAGCTGATTCATAAGAAATGCTATATAAGTGTAAATGTCTTTTTCCACTATGGAATTGCACATTGTAATTTATCTCTGGTAGAGTGTCTCTGCATTTATGGGAAGTGTGATAACAGAATAGACAGCGATGGAACCTGTCTTCCTGGATCCTGCAGAACTGGATACACAGGGAAGCTCTGTGAGAAGCAGATTGTCCCCTGTGAGCCCTCCCTACAGCTCTGCCATGCACATGCAGACTGTCAGCTTAGTGATGGCACAGTGAGGTAAGTCAGTAACTTGCATCAAATTAATATTCACTGTGCTGCAGCTCTTTCCTGTTTGCCTGACCAAAGCAGTCCCTGGCAGCAGTGCACAGACAGAAGCCACTGCAATCCTGCTATGCAGCAAATAAGCATAACCATGCATCACATCAGCCTTGAGCTGCAAGATAATAACTAGGATTTTTCAACACCCTGTACCTTATATATTTAACACTGACAGATACTTGCGTACAGATCTGATCCTTGACTAAAAGCCTCCCTTCTTACAAACATTTACAGAGGCTTTTAGGAAGCTCTTATTTCTAACCACCCCTTAGTGATTTAGGAGTTTAAACCTTGCAAAAAAAGAATTAAATACTCAACAATTTGAGGATAAATATCTCACACTGGTCAGCTCAGGTAAGTTTTGCACACCACAAGCTTCAGCACAGGTTCCCCAGTCCTGCCAGGAGTGGTCACAAAACTTTGTCACTGCCTCAATTGCCCAGCACTTGCCTCAAGCTCACTGTCACATGCAGCAGGTTTGCCTCTTGACACAGTGTATCCATAACAAGGCACGTCAAAGTACAGTGGGGGATGCTGCAGAACCTGAGTGCTTAAATAGTTCCCTCCAATACAGGTTAATCCTGGGGAGGCACCCAGGGAAACAGAGGGGGATCATTGTCTTGCATACATTTCAGGAAGAGAGCCACCTTCTGTGTCACTGAGAGAGACCATAGCCAGCCCATAAATATTATAGAGTTGTTAGCTCTACTTTGCAATGATAACATCAGCTCAGAATTAATTTCACTCCGTAGCTCGTATGCAGAGAATGGATCCCTAATTTGATTCAATTAATCTAGTCAACATTTTGGAAAAAAAGCCATAACGTACACACTTGAGCTACTTGCATCACTAATCCAAGGTTAGCAATTTTAAGCTGCCTATAAATAGCATGTTGCAATGGAAAACAATCACTTTATTTTCGAGCTGTCCTGTCACATGTAATGCCTCCTTCCTCCTCTTGTCTCTGCAGCTGTGTTTGCAAACCTGGCTATGAGGGAGATGGCTTGAGCTGCAGCAAAGTTGATCCTTGTGCTGTTTTAAACCCTGGTGGCTGCAATATCAATGTAAGTACATGCTTTTCCCACAGAAAGGTGAGTACAGAGGAAGGTGTGGCCAGAAACTTCTGCAGAAGAGTCACAGTTTTCAGTGGAGTTTCCAGGCTCTTTCCCCAGATACCACTGTAGAGCTTTGACAAGTCTTATGGCTGAAGCCAGGTGTCCCCTAAGAGTTCTGAATGGCTGCCTGTGCATCTTCCCCTAGGCTGAGTGTGTTCAGACAGGCCCAGGGGAGCACAGGTGCGTTTGCCAGGCAGGATGGACAGGGGATGGAAGGGACTGTTCAGCCATCAACAACTGCCTGCTGCCCTCCGCAGCACGGTGCCACGAGAATGCCACCTGCATATACATTGGGCCAGCTCAGGTACGTCCTTGCATTCAATGTCACCTTCAGTGCATGTCCTCAGCCACTTTGTTCTGCCAGAGCTTGGGCTTCCTGCCCTGTTTTCTTCCCCAAAGCTGCCTCTCCCTTACAGGCACCATTTAATTTCCACATGGTGCTCTCTACCAAAAAAAGTCTCCGTAAATTCCAGTCCCAGTGTTCCCTCCTTTCTGCGTGGTGGTGCTCTGGCAGCAAACACATTTTTAGAAAATACATTAGTAGATGTCAGGTATAAAGGTCTTCTTCAGATATTAGTCAGTGTCATTCCACTGAGGTCAATGCTAAGCTAGAGAAACACAGGGAAACTAATTCACCATGTCTAGAATATGCACACTATTTTAATCATTTTAATGAATTGCTGTGTTTTATTGAAACGACAGAATGACTGTAAGTGTAAGGATGGATTTCAGGGGAATGGAATTGAATGCACACCCATAAATTCGTGCCTGGAACAAAATGGAAAATGCCATCATCTGGTGAGTAATTAATCATTCCCTGAACAAAGTGTTCAGATACATATCACACCTCGCCTTCTGCACACACCATAGAATTTGTTTGCCGTTTCAAGCCTGCAATTTCTTTTTGAGAAAGCACTTTCCAAGCACCAAAAACTGTGTGAACCACATCAGTATGGTACATGAGCTGAGGATAAATTGCAAGGGCTTCTCCCAAATCTGCCAGTATAGAGTGATTCTCTTGAGCCTGGAATAAATAAGCACTGGTTTTCTACCAGCAGCTACAATTTGGATCCACTATCCTGTTGGGATATTAACCTGATTCAGGCATCTCTACCCAGGCATCTATCAGCTTTATCAGTAGCTGCATGTGCTCTGCTGTGCCCTGTAGCCCCAGCCTCAGGTGGGTCACAGGCACAGAGGTAAGGAGCACTGGGGAGAAGAGGATGGATCTGCCATATTCAGGTGAAAGAATAGGGCCAAGAATAGGTAGGGAGGAAACAAGAAAAGGTGGAGCAAGGGTTTAGATTCCTACAGACTTAGTGCATGGTGGGTAAGGGAGGGAGTTAGTGCCCTGGGATGATGGCATGTGTGTGTCTTACGGGAAAGCGAGGGCACCATTGGAAGATGGCAAAAAGCTCCTTTGTAAGTTTATGCTTGTATATAAACTGGTCCTAGTAATAAGCTTCACAGGCCTCTTTGACCAATTCTCTCTTTCTGGTTTGAAGGCAACTTGTCAGTTTGTGTCTTCTCGTGGCTGGGAGTGTGTGTGCCCAAAGGGCTACGAGGGGGATGGTAGGATATGCTACGGAAATGCTGCAGATGTAAGTAACAGGGGCACAGGACCTGCTGCACTGCTCTCACCCTGGATCTTAACCAGAGAGAATAGCAAAGCCTTTACAAACACTCAGAAAAACATGATGCCCACCAGTTATCTCTGCAAAGAATATTCCAGTGGGAACACTTGCCTGATTCATAAATTATCAGTTGTGTTTAAAAACATGGCTTGGAAAGGGGGCCTAAGGGAGCAGAGTATATTTCTGGCTTCAAACAAATTGAAAATTTGAAACTGAAAACAAATTGAAAAATGCCAATCCCAGAGTGCAGGCCTGCAGAAGTGTTAAGCACTCACCTCCCAACTGGGAGCACCAAGCATTCAACTCTTCTGAAGTTCTGCCCTGTAGTCTCTCTCAGTGGAAATGATCAATTTATCATGTTGAAACAAACTGTGCAGACCCACAGGCAGATAAAACCAAAGCAATTAAATTGGTGAAATAAATATGTATTTAACAGTGGAGGAAAAATAAAAGTGTCCTCAGTCTCAGCTCCTGGCAATATTCCTACATGGCTCTCAGCACTATCTGCTACCTCTGCTTATACTATCATCTATCTTTGTTCTAAGTACTGTGGCAGAATAAGGGCTGTGTGATGTGAAAGATGCTGTATTAATATCAGCTAAAACAACATATATTTCAATCAATTTTGCAAGGAGTTAAGAGAAGAATGAAGTTTAAAATTCACAGGAAATTACACTTAGCCTGGGGTCAGTACACAACACATACCAAGGTTGCAAGCAATCCATGGCCTGACTTTCAATAATTGGTAACTCTCCTTTCCCATTACCAGAAATCATTAATATTAAACAAACATTAATGCCATCCCTTTCCACACACACTGAAAACCTCCTCCTCCATGTCACATCAGCCAGGACAGACCCAGTGGGTTGCACCACAGTCAAGAGCACTTTGGTATAGTTAATTATAGTTTACAAACTCATTGATCTCTCTTCTTTCTAACCAGGAGCTCTCCACTCTGTCAGAAGCAGCTGCTTTTAACCAATGGGTTAATGTAAGTACACTTCATGATTAAATTCTGTAGTATGTTCAAGTTTGCAGAAATACATGAACCTTTTAAATTTTAGAAATGGGAACCTCACAGCAATGTTTCCATCAGAGAGAGGAAGCTGAAGACCTGGAGAGGCATCAGGGTGCCTTTCCCACTAGTCACGGAGGGATTGATAATCTGTTTTCCTGTTTCTGCCTGAAAAGCAACTTCTGAACCCAAATTCAGCAAGTAAGGAAGCATCACAAGCAGCAGAGCTAGTGCTCTTTGAGGCAGGGAGCTGCATAAGCCATGACTAGTTTTGCATGAAAACACTGCAGGCCAGATGAGCAGCAGCAGTGTGTGAGCAGAGACTCAACATGACCTCAGGTGCCTCCTTCCAACTTCTCTCATTCAATAGAATGAAAAGTGGAAAGGGAAGGCAATGCCTTATCCTCCCCGTTCTCACTGTGCTCCATGGCAGGAAAATGCAAGAGTATGGCTGGACAATGTGCTGCTGCCACAGCAAGAGAGCAGGAAAAAGCTCAGCCTGTGCAGGCCTGATTGAGGTGCAGGAAATGCTTTGAGTAGAAAAGAGCATTTAAAGGTCATCTAGCCCAATCTCCCTCCCATAAGCAAGGACATCTTCAACTAGATCAGGTTGCTCAGAGTCCTGCCCAGCCTGACTCTGAATGTCTCTGTGGATGGGTCATCCACCACCTCCCTGAGCAGCCTCTTCCAGTGTTTCATCACCCTCATTGTAAAAAAAGAAAAAAAAAGAAAAAAAATTCTTTCTTATATGTAACCTAAATTCACCTTTTTTTCTGTTTGGAAAAATTGTCCCTTATTCTTTTGCAAAAGGTCTTGCTGAAAAGTTTGCCCCCACCTTTCACACAAGCTCCCTTTAAGTAATGAAAGGCCACAAAAGGTCTCCCTGGAATATTCTTTTCTCCAGGAAGAACAACTTCAGTGAGGAAAAAGATTAACTTGTTTGACTCCAGATAATGGAAGAGACACCAGATAAAGTTTTGAACCCCAAAGTTCTGGGTACACCGGTTGTGAAAATCTACTTTCTATGCTACCATTCATTACTGGAGCAGCAGTAACATTAGAGGTCCTACCCCAATGTGATTGGAAGTGTACAAATAAATATGAAAACCAGTTGCTCCCATAAAGAGCTTAAAACCTAAATGTAAGAAGTGTACAGCAAATCCATGATGAACAAAAGAGGACAGTGATGTGTTCATGAGTAGCGTGAGAAGCAGAAGTCATAGCTTTATAAAGTTAGATAGCTTGAAGATCATTAAAGTACATAATTGCAAAGAACACCTCAGGGAGCTTCTTAAGAGAGCTCAATGTGGCTAATTTGAGTCAGTTGTCTGCCTGGCCCTGAGCTCAGATTGTGGCACTGGACACAGAGAAACCAAAGAGTTCAAAGAAATGGGCACAATAGGAAATGCTGTTCACCTGCTAATGTGCTCTTTAGATAATGAGAGAAAAAAATCAGAGGGAAGATTCTGTATAATCTATTGAAACAGAGAAGTGGAAATTTCTGCTACACTTCAGAGAAATGCTATCACTTAAAATAAACATTGGTAACTACAAACATGAGCAAAATAGGGAGGCATGTCCATCTGTGGGTTTTTAACTTTGCACTTGAGCAGGAATGTGATGTTTACCACTTTTCATAACTAAACATTTTTCTTGCTGGTCAGGAAGGATGAGAAGGGGAACTTTGTTGCACTTTCTGTATTTAAATATTTGGAAGGTGATAGGGATGATGGCTAGAAAGAAAGATGATCTTAACAGAGAAAAAATGCCCAGCTATTTAAGGGAGCTGATTCCCTTCCTGACTTAAAACCCAATATGGGTAATGAAGGACTACCCAAAACTAGCCAGCTTCCAGGCAGCATGCCAGCTGCAAAAAGGTAGAACCCAAGCTCATATTGCTCCCTCAGGTTTTGCAGTAGAAAAAATGGCAAGTTCTGGAGCCTGTGAAAAGCTTGGAGAACCCCTTTTTCAGCAAGATCACATGCAAATATTTAGCTTTCCATTTTTTACTAAAAAAAAAAAAATATTTTCAAACAACTGGAAAAATCCTCTGCAGTGGAAACACTTTCCATCCTTAAGGCAGATAAAAACATGGAAAATGAATTGATTCATGCATGCTACATATCTCACAATCCTCATCTAAAATTAGAGCTGTCAACAGCCAGCTCCACTGCAGTGCTAGTGGGCACGGATAACTCTTGGACATCTTGAAAAAGATACCAGCCATGTAAAACAGTCTTCTTCCAAATGGGAACATTATGTCATGGGAGATTCTTATATCATGGTTCATAGTTCTTCTATCTATTAAACAGCATGGAGTGCTCTATAGAAGCAACTTACTTGAATTTGACAGTAACCACTAGCACTTATCACCACTATTCTTTTTTTTTTAACATTCAAGTGCCTAATAGAAAACCTATGAGACAGGCTAAAGTTTGTGGGGGCCAAAATATGTGTATCATAAAAAACAATTCTGACCTGAACATTATTTCTGCCCTTTAAATGCTGGCAATCTATTCTGTCAAAAATAGACACTCATTTACCTTTTCTGTACAGCTCTGAGTGCTATTGTTCAAGTCATTGCTCAGTATAATTGTTTTTTTCCTCTCCAGGCTGGGCACAAAGCACGTCACCTACCCCACTGCTTAAAATGTCACCAGCTACTATTTATAGACCATCCTTAGAATGAATGATTTTACCCTCTACTTTCTTGCAGGAGGCCAAGATAAACTCAGTGTTGTCCACCACCTCAAACCTAACTGTCCTTGTGCCCTCTCTGCAAGCAATTGAAAACATGGATAAAGATGAGAAAGACTTTTGGATGTCAAAAAGCAACATTCCAACTCTCCTTAAGTATGTTAATGTCTTGGGGGTTTGGCTTTTTAAATTAACTAGTTTTTATGCTTCACAAGCCTTTGGTTTGAAGCCAACAGAGAAAGACAGGTACTTTGATTTTAAAGGAAGGGCATAGGATTCCCCTTCTAGTTCCAGTGGTATAAATCTCTGTGGCAAGGCCACTGGAAAAAAAATAAAAACATTATTTATATTATGTCAGAAATGTTTAAAGGTCAAACTAAGATCAAAGCATGGCTGAACAAGGTGGTGTAGAAGCAATTCCTGCTTTAAACCAGTTTTAGACACACTAAGCATTTTTATCTGAAATAAGAGAAAGAAAAAAGAGAAATACAAAACATTCAAATCCAGTTAATTTCCTTTAGGTATCATGTACTGACAGGAGCTTACAGCTTTGCTGATTTCCAGAATTTATCGTCCTCTGACATGCTGCCAACATCTCTACAGAGCAAATTCCTACATTTGTCTAAAGAAAATGGGGTGAGATGACCTGCAAACTATTGTGGTATCATACACCAAATACTGTCCATCACTGCCACTGACTTTCTTTTATTACAAAACCACACTGACATGAACATTTTTTTTTAAAACTCTTGTCATAAAATTAAGGGCATAGTTCAATTATATTGAGCCCTCTGGGAGAAACATTAGCTTGTTTTTCTCTACCACTTCACATCATTGAAATTTGTCCACAACATTATTTATTTCTAATGTCCCAGAAGCTGCTCCAAACACTGGGCAGTCTTGTAACCAAGCAGAAGGGCAGTCCTTGCCTGGAGCAGCCTGTGCAAGCTAAATTAAGACAAAGAGCATCAAGGAAACCAAATAACTTAGTTTAGGGGACTGGGAAGGTAGGAGGAAACAGTGATAACACACACATGCAGCTTGATTGTCCCAAACCATCTGAGAGTATTTTTAATGGTAAATAACAAGTTACAGCCCTTCCCCTTTAGCCTTTTTATTCAGCAAATTCCATGCTCTGAGGAGGATTTCCTGGACATACTCAAGCCACATTAAAGGACTTCATCCTTGTCAAGGGAGAGGGAAGTTGCCCCCACCTCCAAAGTAAATGTTATGAACAGTGTCCTTCAAAGCTGCACAGAACTGGGAGGGTGTGAATCAGCTCAGAGCTCAGCCTATCCTGTGTTGGGGCAAGAGCACCCAGCCCCAGGTAATCCTCCAGTGCAAGCAAGCCCATGGCTTTGCCAGTCTGCATGCAGGGAACAGCAAAGAGTGGCAAAGTCCTCTTCCCTGATTCCCTGGGGGTAACCCAGCCTCGGGTGTGAATTGGTGCAGCCCTAGGCAAGCATTTGGGAAAGTGTGGAAACCCAGAGTGGGAGCTGCTGGGTACACAGCACCCCCTCAATGTGAGCACAAGCCCTCTTTCCTCTCGCTTTTCCAGAACCTGACCCTCGAGGGTGCTCACTTTGTGGCCAGTGACATCGCATCCACAAACGGCGTCATCCACGTTATTGATAAGGTATACAATACATTGATAAGGGCTTGCTCCTCTGCACCACAAGCAGTGCAAAACCGTTAACCTCCTGTAGAAAAGACCGTGCACAGAACAGCATCCTGTCCTACATCTGGTCCAAGCAGGTGACGTGGGATGTCTGTTCCTTTGCAGGTCCTGACCCCGCTCCGCAGCGCTGTCATGCCGAGGCTGCTGGCCCGCCTGGAGCAGATGCCCGACTACTCCATTTTCAGGGGCTACATTACTGTAAGCTTTTACATCATGTTCACGAGGTTTTCAGCACAGAGGAAGCCCTCTGCTTTGTTTGAATTTTAGACTATCAATGGTCATTCTGATTTTATTCTTTGTTAATGTTTTTCACAACAGCAATACAGCCTGGCTAACAAAATAGAAGCAGCAAGCACATACACAGTCTTTGCCCCAAGTAATGATGCCATAGAAAATTACCTAAAGGATAAGAAATCTGCTACTCTGGTATGTATTACTCCCAAGGCTTGTCCTAACAGTTGAGTATTTCATCTTTGTTTCAAGTGGATGGGTTTCAAGGACACAGATATAGGAAGAGATTTGTTTCCCAGAAATCCAGTAAGTTAGGTTTTGTCTGTAGCACCAGAGAAGGCAAAATGGGA
Source organism: Certhia americana (assembly GCA_018697195.1). Classification (NCBI taxonomy): domain Eukaryota; kingdom Metazoa; phylum Chordata; class Aves; order Passeriformes; family Certhiidae; genus Certhia; species Certhia americana. The sequence goes on along the minus strand of CM031879.1, from coordinate 52,341,628 downwards.
TGGATCCACCTATATTTTCCTGACTTGCTGGAAGACCCTGGCTATTTGTCCTGTGTTTTGGCCTTCTCTAGATTATAAACATGGTGATAATTTCCAAGGCATCTTGTTAGAAGCCTTTTTTTTTTTTTTTTTGTTTGGGATTTTGAGAGAGGTATTTTTTATGTAAAGAAGATCAGTACAGAAGTGACCAGAAAAAAACACTGAAATTAATTTTTTTTTAGGTGAACAAACTCCAGTCCCCTGACATCACTAATGCCCAATCATTAATAATGCCATGAAATATTCTGACTCTTTCTTAAAACTATCCAGGATGCTGGCCTTGTCACTCCTGCAGGAATGCTGCGGCAACTCTCTCTCTCTTTGGCATTTGTACCCTGACATATTTACAAGTTCAAACCCCCTTCTCAGCCTTCTTGGTTTCCTCCCAAGATAAGCTATCCTTTTTCTGCATCATCCCAGCAGCTTTCTTCCTGTTTTCTTCAATTTGAAACAGCTTTATTGATTGCATGTATCAAGAGCCATACACCTTGCAAAGGAAGCTTCACCCATGATTTGCCCAATGGCTTTAATTCTTCCCTGTCTCTTTCAGAAATATTTACCCTGCCACTCTCTATCCCTGCTTGCATGGTCTCCATTTATAGCCAGGAAGCTGAGGAGCACAGGGTTCAAAGGACTCATCCCAAATCATTTACCTACAACAGCAGACCCATGACAAAAGTCCCACAAGTGATCAAGCTCCACCTGCTCAAATGGCTTTTGAACACTATTTTAGTTGTTTCATGACACAACATCATCATTTCTACGTCACTACAAGAAGAATTTATAACAAACTTTGAGAGCCATAGGACATCAATCCCAGTAGATCTGGATTGCACACACATACACAGAGAAATAATTTTCATTTCCACTACTCACCAATGTTTCTTCAGTCTTGCTTCCATCCTCCTAACCTTGTCTGATGTGGCAATCTGAAAAGAAAAAAAAATCAAAATCAAGAAAACAACCATAAGGTTAAGTCTTGCCTGAGGCTTCTTTGTGAACCACTGGAGAGAACTCTGCTGCAGAGGGAAGAGTTTGGCACAGGGAGAAGATCCCATTTCTTGGCCCTGATGAAGCAAAGTGTCCTAACTGTGCTGCTGATTAAAGGCAGAAATCAAGATGGATCAATGCTAGCTTTTCCTCAAATTCATCCCAGTCAGGCGATTAAATAGGGCTGGACACTGATGGAGAGTAACTTTATCTTAATTCCCCCTTTCTCATCTGCAAATATTTCTTTGCCAAATCTGAGGAACAAGGCCAGCCCTAAGAGATGTCAAGGCCACTCTTTCACTCTGTAGGTACAGCCAGGCAACATCCCAAACCTCACATCCTGGAGCTGCTTCATACTTCCACACACTTGTGAAGGAGCAGAAGAGCAGGAGCAGCATGGACACTGAGAACAAGGGGACAGTGAGCAACAGGATTTCCCACAAGCACCTTTTACTGCAAAGGCAAATTTGCAGCACTTTCTTGGATAGGCAGCTCCTAAATTCTCCAAACACTCCAGCTTCTCTCACATTGGTCAATCACTCACCAACACATCCTGCTTCTGCCTCCTCCTCCCAGTAGGGGAGAGCTCTGGAAGTCTCCTGCTTCAGAACAAGATGCAGAAGCCTTGGGAAACCCACACAAAATGTTGATGTATAGAGAGTAACTTCATCACTTTTCAATGGAAGATGAATATACTCTACTAACCAGGCTTAGAAAACTTTTCAATTAAAGGCAAATAAAAGCAGTCTTCATTGACTGAAGATGTCCCTAAAGATTATATACATATATAGATATAAAAATATAGATAGACATACACAAAAATTACTCTAAACATTCACCACAGTTTATTCCCCTATAGGTTATTCAGGGATTCCCAAAGGAATAAGTATGGAAAGATTATAAAAACATTCATGAATATGCAAACTTTCACGTCAAATGAATCCATGGCGTTCAGAGTCCTAAAAAGTCATCTGGCTTTTCCTGAATTCAGCAGCCAGCCCTATGCATAGAAGCACCCTACAGGCTCAAGCAAACCTTGGTCCTCCCAGTTCAATAGCCTTTCACCCTCCATGATCAATAATATTTTTTCATTGTGGCAAGAATACAGGCTCTCTACAGAGGGAAATATGAAATAACCTGCCTACTGTAGAAGTTTCTCTAAACTCAACATTTGGCTTAAACCCTCTGAAAAATGATATCCCTAGGAAGTTTTTATTCTTTATTACATAACTCTGAATGTAATTGTGTGTTGGCAGGATGAAGGCCAAATCCGCTATCATGTTGTGCTGGATGAGAGGCTCCTGAAGAACAACCTGCACAATGGCATGCACAGGGAGACCATGCTAGGGTTCTCCTATCAGGTTGGGTTCTTCCTCCACAACAGCCAGGTACTGCTGTCTGCACTTGCTGGGAGAAACAGGTTTCCTGCTTTTTACAAATGCAGCTTCAGCTTTAAACAGACATGGAGTCAAAAGGGACAGTGCACCCCTCCTTAGCGTCTGTGACTCAACGGCACAAAAGTTGTCACTCAAATGCAAGGCTTATCTCAGACCTGCATAATTCAAAGTCATCCCTGAAGGTATCTTTGATTGAATTTGATTTCAGTTGCGCTGTTCACATTTAGACTTGAATTTTAGGTATCTGTCTCTAGCAAGACAAGCCTGAATTCCAGAGCAGTCAGTAATCTGACTTCTAAGGGCTGTTAGAAACCTGCCCTTAATTATAAAACATTTATTCTGTTTTCTGTGGATTCACTTCACTTTCAATCCTAAGAGCTCAAAGCACTGGGTAACAAATATGAATTGCCTTTCAATACCACTCATGGCAAAATCAGGCTCAAGAAGATTAAGCAACAGGGCCAGGAAGGGAATTTGGTCCTCCTTCTTTGTCCCAGAACTCCCTCTGGGCACAGCAAAGGAAGACAGAAAACTTCTCATCCACAGAGTTTCATCCCTGCTCTTTGCTCTGCCCATGGCTGAGCCTTGAGAGAGCACCTGCAGTGGAACTGTTGCTGGTGAGGGCAGGGCAGGAGTGTGGGGTAGCACTGAGATGGTAAAAGTCCTCCTTGAAAGACCAGCTGCTGGGAGGGTTCCCTTGAAGCCCCCACATCCCGCAGACACAGCAAACCCACCTTTTGGCATGCCCTAGACTCCTTCTTCATAGTCTTTACACCCCTTGGAAAAAGCTGCTCTGCCAAATCCTGCTGCTAAGAAATTTCAACAGGCTGCAAGTCATCCCATGCCCTCCAATGCAGTGAAGCAGTTAAATGCAGCAGCTGGAATATGAGCAGGTGCCTGATGCTAACTACCTTTGTTGATTTTCCTTAAGTGATCTCTGTGCATTTCCCCCTTTCTCCCACCTCCTACCGCCCAGGTTGCCACAGAGCCATGGAACACCTCTGCTGCTCTCTAACTGATGGCATGTCTTTTGCAGCTCTACGTAAACGATGCCCCTATAATCTATGCAAATGTTGCCACAGACAAAGGAATTATTCATGGACTGGGAAAGGTCCTGGAAATCCAGAAGAACAGATGTGATATCAATAACACTGTGATCATTGTAAGTGGTCCTGTTCATATAGAAGTTTAAAACCCCTCAGAGAGACCTATAGCCAAACATCCTAATGCATAGGATATGTGATACTACTTCCCAACAAGGAATGCACAGGTTTCCCACAAAGGATATTCCTACCAGAGTTTTAGCACCTCTTAAGACAGCTTTGGTCCTGAAATCAGCGTTCTGACATCCTGGATAAAATATAATCAGCGTCACTCAAGAATAAGAAATTCTTGAGCTCTAATATTCAGATAATACTAGTAATGCACTATTATAATACATCTTTATAGCCACACCAGTTGCTTATGAAGTGGGAAGAATCACTTTAGAAGAGCAAATAAAACCAACCAAATGATCTTTCCTTCTTCCTCTTGGGGGAAGGGTGTCCCCACAGAGCCACTCGTAGGGATATTCTTCCTTGCTGAGCAGGACAGATTCCTGCACCATCTTTACCTAATAGGTTATCCTGATAACATACCTCAAGCACTAAATTTAGAAACATAGCTGGAAATCATTCTTTTTCTATGAAACAACCTGCCTGCAGCTCTGTACACTGTTAACTACCTCACATTTTTATTGCTTAAGGAGAAGTGCAGAATTTGTTCACAACCATCAAGTTGTCCCCCAGGAACAAAAGAAATAGTAAGTATTTTTTCATTAATGCTAGGGTTGCTGGTTTTTTCATATCAAAACTGATTATACATGCATTCAATCCTATTTTTAATATACTTAGTTTCAACAAAAGGTGTATTTACCTCAGACTGCTACACACATTACTTACAATCAAGAGACTCAATCCACCCTGACCTCAGAGTTGCTGGGTTTTTTTGTCAATCTGCCTGGGATCAAGGTAGCAGAAGGGCAGCTTAAAGATAGTTCTTCTTTCAAGGCCAGTTTCTCATATGCACTGGGACAACTAAGACTCCTCAAACTGCAAAGTTTGCCTCTACCATGCAAAATTAGGGGCATCAAATGTGGTCTGGAGTATCCCTGCTCCAGAAGGAATTACAGAACCAGCTCTGAGCCCTTCAAATCAGAGATGTACAGAATGGCAAACTCAATCAATTCCCAGTAATATGCTGTAAGCTATGGTCACTTGGAGATTAGACAGACTTTGGATGCCCAGATCCAACACATGAGAACTGCAAATATTTAGAGTTTCTTGGTATCTAACTTAGCTGTGAAAGCCTCTCCATTAGGATTACATAAATATATTTTCCTTTATTATTTTTTATTAATTATGGCAGTAATTATATTCCAAAACAGATCAAGTCCCATTCACCTCATCAAAGTACTTGACTGGCAAACGAAATTTAACTCCTCAGGGGTAAAACTCAAACCCTTAACATTTCCTTTACAATGAACAGCTGGATGGATTCCCATCTCAATCTCCTCACAAGTGTATACTGAGATCAAAAGCTTTCTTCAGCAAATAGTCTTTCCCGAGTTGTGTTCAGACCTAGAAGATAATTTTCCAACATCTGTTTTTGCACAACTTCATAACTCAATTTTCCAAGACTAATTAGAAAGATCAGAAAATGTGAAAAATAAAAAAAGGTTTCTAAACTTCTGAGTAGAATCTGTTCAGTTCTGAACAAAGGCTATCTTAAGTATCTTTAAAACAACACAAGACACCGAGTTAAACTGATCATATGTTTGCCAGAGATTATTTAGCTAATACATTTTTATTTCTAAAAGTATTTACTTCATTTTAATTGTGAATGTGTGAGTCAGTGCACAGCATGCATTAAGTTCATGTCCCATTTTTTAACACATTTGAAAGTAGCTGATTGTTGTATTCCCTTTAAGAACGTCTTTCCCCCAAAAACCCCTCCCCCAGAAACTGTAACCGGCTTGGGTTACCTGCCCCCTGGTCTCTTGACCTATAGGATCGGACAGGTAACTTGACCCCGACCCCAAAGGTGATAAAAACCCCTCTCCCCCATGTGACCCTCTCTCTCGCTCCGGATCCCCTTCAAGGAATAAAGGCCTTGGAATACATCCTGGGGTAAGAGGGCCTCTTTTGTAACTCTCTCTCCCCTATTCTGTAGTTCCCTCTTCCAATACTCCCCCTAAATCTGGGCTGGCAGCTTGTAGGGGAGTTAAAGGGACAGGAGAATCTACAGCTGATCAATATCATTCTGAAGTGCATCTGTTTCTCCAATATTTGCTCAGGCTGGGGAGAAGAAATACTGTGTGCTCACAGAAACCTACATGAGGCAGTACACCATCCAGATCGGGTGCCAACCCAAGTGTGCAAAGACCATCATTGTAAGTTCACTGCTTCTATTGTGGTAAAAGCCAGGAACCCCCTTCCCTGAGCTTCATCCTCCTCAGAGCACCCAGTAAGCACACACAGCCTGTCAAGGCAGTTCCTGACAGCATATTTATTGATCTTTGTTCTGGACACAGCAGAGATTGAAAGGTTAAAGACTGATGATAGCTGCAGCACAGGAAAGCCCACATGGCGTAGAGGGAGCACAGGTTTGGGAAGGGTAACCCAACACTTGTCCCTAACAATTCTCCACCTCTCCCTGAGGGGGTGAAGGGCAGCCGTGTCCCACCAAGGACTTTGGATGGCAGCTGGTGCCCTGGCACATTGAGGAGTGTGGTCACAGACCAGCAGAACTGATGTGCTGCCAAAAATCACAGAATCAAAGACTAGTTTGGTTTGGAAGGGATCTTCACAATCATCTAGTTCCAACCTCCCTGCCACAGGCAAAAACATCCCCCCCTTGACAAGGCTGCTCATAGCCCCCTACAACCGTGCCTTGAACTTCCAGGCATGGGGCCACCCATGACTTCTCTGGGAAACTTGTTCCAGTGCCTCACCACAGTAAAGAACTCCTTCCTAATATCCAATAGAAACCCACCCTCATTCAATATGAAGTGATTCCCCCTTTTCCCATCACCAAAAGCCCTTGTAAAAGTCCAGCTCTCTCATTCCCCGTGCTTGCCATCCTGAACCTCAGCACAGCATTTCTGGCTTTCCAGACCAGGGAGTGCTGCGCGGGTTTCTTCGGGCAGCAGTGCCAGCCCTGCCCGGGGCCAGCTGGGAATGCCTGCTTTGGGAACGGTGTGTGCCTGGATGGCATCAACGGCACGGGCACCTGCCAGTGCCAGGAGGGCTTCGTGGGCACAGCCTGTGAGAGCTGCAGCACAGGCAGATACGGCCGCAGTTGTGACCAAGGTACCGAGCGTCCCCGTGTTACACAGCAGCTTGGCTAGCCTCAACAGGGGTCCAAACCTTGCCCTGTTAACTTCTAACCACGTTCAGGCTAGATGCTGCAAAGGCACAGCACTTCCAGGGTAACAGGCCAGCCTTAAAAACATCATTAAGCTCTTTTCTTTCCCCATTATGGTGTTTTCTCTCTAATCCCTAGGCTGGAGACAGTGCCTTCTACTCTGGCACACCACAGACTTAGAAAAGAATCCAGCAAGAACAATCCTCTAGCACTGCTATTTTCCACCAATCCTTTCCCATTAATATACAGCTCCAGACCCTGCATTCAGGAATAAAGATAAGCATAGTTTGAGTTTGGAATTGTTGTGTAATTAGAAACCTAAAGGCACAAGACAATGCCTTTGTTCAAACAGCCTGGAGCAGGTGGTACCATCAGCAGGTGATGCCTGGGCCAGCCCTGCTGTCCTTCCTGCCCCTTGCTACACACACTGTCACACTGCCAGGGACAGTGGCTTCCCCCCATCTCTCCCACAGTGTGCTCTTGTGTCCATGGGAAATGCAGCAGCGGGATCGATGGGGACGGCTCCTGTGAGTGTGACATCGGCTGGAGAGGAGTGATGTGTGAGACTGGTGAGCGTCCCGCTTTTTTTTTTCTCCTGAGGTAAAAAGTGAGCATTTCAGAAAAAGACAGAACTACAGCCACAATCAGGTCCCAGGGCAGCTTCCCACTTGCAGTGAAATGTGGGGCACATTCCTGTGCTACAGCAATTAATTACTGCATTGTTAGAGAACTGGTTGAGACACTGCTCATGATACTAAAATGCTCATTTAGCTAATTCTCCACCTGTGTCACCCTCTATCTGTCCCAAAAGAATAACCCATTTATTAAAGCTATATGTTTTCCAGGGCAGGATTACCCAGCACATTTTGACCCTTAGATCAAAAGCCTCTCAAGTGCTTCAATAAGTTGATTTAACTACACAACACCAGACAGTAAAAACTACGTTCCTGCTAATGCGATAAAAATAATTAGCAAATAAATCATTTTGTGCTAGCTTAATACAGCTCCTATATCCAAATCAAATTATAGCCTATTTAGACATAATTAAAATGTATTCAGCATCTATTTCAAACTCTGCCTCTAATGTTAGAAAAATTTTTAAATGTTACAAACACATTAATAATAACATTCAAGATCATTTTTAAATCTTCCCAGGGAAAAAATTAGTAATAATAGTTTTGTAAGAGAGTTGCTATAGTTGCTATGTCTAAGAAAAACTTCAGCTCCTTTAGAAAACCTACCCTTATATAATTCTCTTATTATAGAAGATTCACCAGACTAAATACAGATAAATGAAAACAGGTGAAATGTTTTCCTGACAGTATGACACAACTCTTCCTTGCAAGTGAATTTAACTGATATCCACTGATCTCTACAGACTCTACAGGTAGAGACTGAGAACACACTTGTCTGGCACAGAACTCAGGCTCCAGCTCCACATGGTGGGAGCAAAAGACTCTGAACCTAGAAGGATGTTGACCTGAAAAGTTCTGATCCCTACTCCTTTTTTTTCCACCCGCAGAAATCAAAGATGATGCTTGTAACACCTCGTGCCACACCAGTGCCAAGTACGTATGAAATGTACTTATTTAGAGGGGAGAAAAAGGGGATCTCTTGCAAGGCAAAAATCGAGTCCACCTTGCTCATGACTTCTCAGCAGCATATCCCACAGAGATAAGGAGCAATGTAAATCTAATGCATATGGTGATGAGTCCAAAAAGTTCCAACCTCTCCTCTTCACATCAAAATATACAAACAATAACATAAAAATGCTCTCACCAGTCCAGCACCAATACTGGGATACTAACTAGTTTTCAGAGGAGCAAGTGAGCCCCACTGAGCCATTTACTAAAAAGAATCTTTCCCCTTAGCACTGACCAGGCAGCAAGATTTACACTAGTAAAGACAAAAGCAAGGAAAGGTAGCAGGAAAGATTCCTCATTTTCAGCCACAGCTCTTCTATAGGAGCTGAGAAACCAGAGGGGCAAACCCCTTTTTCCCAGATGTAGGTTGTACTCTCCCCTGAGTGTTTGTGACCTTCAGTTCACAGCAGCATTATCTTACCAGGTTTTTTGGCAAGATTACACTCTCAGATTTGCTCATGGGAACCCCACACATTCTGGAATCAAGACTCTGTTTCTGACACAAGCAGATTGTTCTTCTCTTGTGCATTTTTCATCCACCAACATACACCTGTAGGTGTGAGGATAGGTGCAGGCATGGCAGGAGGAGGGGGCAAGGAAGAATTGTACGAACTGCGTCCCTCCATAAATTGGGTGCACACAAACAAAAATTACGCACAGCTTTTTGGGCAAGTAGACATGCAAATTCTGGAGTTCTGCACAAAAAAAAAAAAAAAACTCAAAGACTAAAGCATGGAATTCCAATACCTAAAATAATCATCCAAACACATCAAAACACATTTGAAAATCTTGGTCTAACTAGGTCCATCTTTATGGTTTTAGCCACCTCTCACTGTATGTTTTAATGCCTTGTTATTTCTATGCAACATTACCTTTAGAAACACAGAAACAAGGGCTGCACAAAAGACCTGACCAATTTTTTTTTCCCTCTCTTTTAAATGATGCCTCCCTCCTTTTATTCCATTAGCTGCCTTCTCCTATCAAATGGCACTGCCTATTGCAAGTGTGCAGCTGGGTTTGAGGGGAACGGGACATTCTGCACAGGCAAGTGAACTTTGTTTCTTCCCTTTTGAAAATTAAAAAAACAAGAAAAGAAACCAAAGAAGAATGCTTGAAGCACTCTCTGGTCACAGTTGCACTGGTGAGAGATGAGCACTTCCCTATGCACCAGTTAAAAAACAGGATTTGTTGCCAGTTCCCTCAAAACAAATAGCAGTCCAACAGGTGCGGATTCGTAGCAAACAAAGGGCTCCAAAGCTCCAAGCTGCAAGGCATTGTGCTGAGGGAGACCAGAGAAAAGGGAACATGCTGTGCACAACCCCAGCCCCATTGTTTGCAGAGTAATGAAACCTAGTTTGTGACTTTTACTCCCTTTCCCAACAAAGCCCAGCGAAGAGAGGCCAATTCAGGGCACAATAACACTTCCAGCTATTGGAAGCTGTGTAGCTCTACCATTTCCTCAGCTTTCTGAACTTGCTCAGATTTCTGGGGTGGTAAAATCCATTTCTTTAGACTAGAGAGATTGAATAGACTCTCAGAAAGGGAGAGTAGTACTTCATCCTATATGTTCCTCCAAGAATCTGGGTTATCCAAAACAGACTGCTTCCTGCTACAATAATCATAATTAATTATATTTTTTCTTAATTCTTAACTAATTAAAATATTAGTGTTTTTCAGAACAGAAACCAATTTTTCTACTGGCAGGCAGGGTCCTAATCTCAGATTCTGCCACTCTGTATGCTTTCATTTTCTCTTCTGGCACAAGATAGACAAATCCATTTTAATCTACTGGGGGGTAATTCCCCATGTGCAGGAAGAGCTGGTTGACACAGGTCACCCATAGTGACTCTGCACTCACCATTGCTCCCATATACAGGGCTCTTGGGCAAAACTAGTTGCAGAAAAACACTAGTTGCAGAAGAAATCAATTCCCAGGTCTGGAATTGCTTGAACAGCAATTTAAGACCACTTGAAGCAGAAATTAAAGCAATTTTGATTGAGCAATTAAAGCTGATTTGAGTCACACTGAAGACCAGACAAGGCTCACTCCCTGCTCTTGAGTTATGGGCATCCAGCTCACCCAGAGCTGAAGAAACAGTATGAGTATGCATCTGAGTAACAACCAGGACTTTCTGGCACAGGAGGGCTAGATGGTATTACATTCTAGAACTCCTGAAAGAGAAGTTATATGACTTGTGTGCAGAAAATACCATGCTCAGGGAACACTTCAATGGCTATTTAAACTAGAGAACAACAAAAACATCCCTTTTTTTTTGAGTTTTGTTGAAATGGGCAGAATTGGAAAATGGAAAGTTACTGAAAGTCAGTCCTGGATGAATTTTAACGTTTCAGACTAGAAACATCATTTCAGCTTTCCCTCTTGAAATAATAGTAGGTAATAAATAACTGGCACTAATGAAGTCTGTGGCCTCCTAATTCAGAAAGACTGTCCTGAAAATACTAGCAAAAACCATCCCTTTAAAAGATGGAGACAGATTATCATGAGAAGCAAGAAGCCAGTTCAGCACATGGGTTCAATCTCTGCTGTTGTCCCTGTTCAGCTGTTGATGCCTGTGAGAGCAGCAACGGGGGCTGTTCCTCCAAGGCAGAGTGCAGGAGAACAACCCCAGGAAACAGAGTCTGTGTCTGCAGTGCCGGGTACACCGGAGATGGGATCGTCTGCATTGGTAAGCACGGGCCCTGGCCCTCCATCACACAGAGGAAAATACAGGAGTGAGGTTTCCTGCAGGAGGATGACCCTCCTTCCACTCTGACCCAGATGTGCAGCTTGCTGATACTATATCCCCTGGTGCCAAAGGTATCTTTTGCTGGCTGGTACTGCTTGGCAAACCATGCACCTGCAGCAGCGTGGGGTGACACCAAATCTTATCAAATATCTACCTCTAGCAAGGACAACCCCATCTCCCATTCTCCAGAAGCCTGATACACACATACACTCCTCTGACCATCACAAACAGAGACTTTTAGACACTGTACCACATCTTCCCAGGTTTGGTTTCAGAAATGCTGCTGACAGGGTTTTAGCCTCCACCAAGACAACTCAAGACCTAGACTGAGGTACTAAGTAACTGAGGGAATTAATTTCGTCATAAACGTGCGTTCCTAATTTGCTTTACTTAAAATTCATTCTCCTTGGGTTTCCAGAATTACTCTCTCTTTATTACACTGTTTCTGTTTTATAAAGAAATCAACCCTTGTCTGGTGAACAATGGCGGATGTGATAGAAATGCAGAATGCACACAAACTGGACCCAACCAAGTGAGTATTTTGTTAGTGAAGAAAAATAGTCCTCGTCAAGTGTTTATTGTTGGGTAAAGAAAGATTTCTCCAATTCTGTTTTTAAGTAGAAAATTGAATTTCATAGCAATTCTGAAAAGTAAACGCTTCCCTCAAAAAGGCATTTGAGGGGGAGTGCAGACAAACATGGAAAAAAATCTACTTCAGTGAAAGAAATCCAGAGCTGCAGAGGAAAGTAATGTTTTGCTATTTCAAGTGGTTGTTTTTCTCCTTTGAGAGGTTTTGATATGAAAAGCTGTAAGTCTGAAAGTATTGCTAGACAATGTGTCTTTTATTGTTATAGAATCCATCCATGGAAAAAATTCCATTTTAGACTAGCCCTTCTCCCTACACAGTTCAAATGTATCCACCAGGAAAGAAAGTGGCTTAAACCATAGCTCTTGCATAGGGGTTGCAATATTCCAGTGTCCACTCGCTCCTCCTCTGCTGATCTCTGGAACTCTAGAAGCAGGACCCACAACCTGTTTATTTCTTCTTCCTTACCTGTGAGAATGTAATTAACATCAGAGGAATAACAACATCCACTACAAAACCCCAGCACTACAAAGGCAAATTTATTGGACAGAAATGCATTTGCTTTCTCTAGGGCTCTCACTCATCCAGGAGGTACACAAACACTGCTATTAGACTATCTCCCAGTTTTATTTCTGCTGCAGAAATGTCACTGGATTTTCAAATTCCTACATATTAAATGTAAATTCTAGTTTGAGATCATTAAGCAGTGAAATGGAGAATATAATTCATTTCTTTGCAACAAAGTTTTTCATTTTCTTGATAACTGCAAATGCAAAATAAAGTAACCAGGGACAAAGTGTCAGATGCATTTCCACTGCATGGGAAGTTGCCAGTAACACACAATTCCAGGTGTGTTTTTGAAGGTACTTTTCATCACTTAAAGAAGCGGAAGGAAAGGGATGAGAGGGGAATACCAACCTCTGCAAAAAACATGAGGGAAACAAATTAGGGGTTTAGTCTGTGTTGCCAGCAAGACAATAATGTGCAGATGTCAGAGAGGTCTTTTCAAATGAACAGGACAGCAGAGAGGAGACCAGAGATGGATAGGCAGGGAAAAGGCAGATAAAGCCTAATAAAAATGATTGCTTCCCAATCTCAGTCTATGGTTGCTCTTACTGGCCAAGAAACTGCTCTGGGAGACATAATATATTTTTAGCTTAATAAATTGCACATCATATCACAATGAAATTATCTGGGGAAAAGGTAAAGTACATATTTGCATGCTGAAAAAAAATTCAAGCATTTTTCAATGTATGTATGTTTTCTGATTTTGCTTTGTAGGCAGTATGTAATTGTCTGAAGGGGTATTCTGGAGATGGCAAAAACTGCACGTATATCAGTCTGTGTTCACAAGTGAGTATCCATTTAAGGAGCAATTTCAGGTCTCATTATTATCATTACACTTTTGGGGGTTGTATGCATTCTAAACTAAGTTAGGTGTGCTAAGGATCAATTTACATTAACTTGGCTAATCTTTAAATATTCTTGGTTCAGTACATGCTTTAGTGCTGTTACTATGAGAGAAACAAATATGCAGGAAGGGCTTTACCTCGACTGCAGCCTGGATATAACTCAAGTGAGGGCCTGGACTCATCACTGAGTCTTAAATAAATCCAAATCCAGTCCAGAGAAACAGACTCTGGTCTGTAGTGCTAAAACCCAAGTCAGCAAATTATTTGTCATACAGAGTTTTTATAAAAAGTCAACAGAACCATTTCCTTCCACAACAGCCAACCCAGGACATGTCTTGGCACTACACGTTCTGTCCCTCACTTGTCACTACAGGCTAAGAATTAGCCACATTTGTTTAGCACAAGCTGGCTCAGACCCTGCAAGCCACATATTGGCAATCAGTGTGGTTCTCTGCATCAGCTACACTACTCTGCCTCCTGGCAAGCTGCAGCAGGGACATAGCCACTCTCCTGTGTACATTAATCCTCTGTGCTCTGAGCACAGTAACAATAACTCTCACCCTCCCAGCCTGGCCTCTCAACCAGCTTTCTGTGACCTTGAAAGGTTGCAGAGATGAAAGAGAAACAGCAAAAACAGAAGCTGGAGGAAGGGGAGCTTAAATTTATGAGACACTGCTCCCTATGATTTTGTATTCGCTTGCATTTTCCTATGCTGTGTTCCAGCAGCTCTGCTTCCACTTGGCTAATTATGCCAGGTTAATTATGTATTAAAAAATACAGCTTGTCTTGTGGAGCATCAATGTCATACCAGAGGCTAACCTGGCTCTACAACAACCAAACCTCTGTGCAGCAAAGCTTCACGGGTAACCAAGGCTGCCAACAGTCTGCCTAAGCCAAATCCACAGCAAATCCACCCAAACCCCCTCCTTACAGTCAGGCCCCATTGGTAGCTCCCAAAAGAGCTTCTGCTCACTCTCATGGCCCATGGGAAAGGATCCCCAAGGTGATCGGCAACAGAAAGGAGTCCATGAAACAAGTACAAGAAGAGAAAATAAGAAAGCTTCTCAGTTTTCCCCAATTTGATCTCAAGCCCAGGATAAATCCTCATTTGCAAGCCAAGGTGGTAACAGGGGAGAACCTGCTTGTGAGCTCTGAGCCCCAACATGCTGCTCCTGAGTGAGGAATACCTCAGTTTAGTACAGGGAGCTTCCTGGAGGCAGGCAGACGGGTGAGATGCACCCACTGCTCCAAACCCAAAGCTGGAGACAGGTGCAGACAGGAGATGTTTTAGAGACAAGGACAAGGCAAATCTCTATTACAGCTGACCTGGGCCAGCAGACAGTTCTGTGTTATGCTCCTCCATAAATTCAGGTTCCTGGCACCATCCCAGTGATTTGCAGTTGTAAATAGTTCCCCTTAGAGTAAGTCAGCACTGCACTGGCAGAGAAGCTAAGACTCATCCCTAAGTGCAGAGTGAGACTTGCATGCAAATACTTTGTGTCCTCACAGCATCACAAACTAAATATGTATGGAAGGAATAAAACCTACATCCTCTGCATAAAAACTTATCCTCTGCATAAAAACTTATTTTTTGTAAAGCCTAAATGCTCTTTAGTGTTTGGAAGAAAATATACACTATCAGATGTTCTAGCAAGATGTGGTTTCAAAAATATCTTGTGATTAAACCTTTCTAAATTATATAAATTGGGGGTGGGGGAAAAGTAATGAATTGGAATTGTTTTATACACCTGGCAATGAAGGAATTACATATTTCAAACTTTGCTCTTGCAAGAATAATGGAGGCTGCAGTGAATTTGCTGTCTGCAATGACACTGAGCTGACAGAAAGGACCTGCACCTGCAAACCTAACTACATTGGGGATGGATTTACATGCCGAGGCAACATCTTCCAGGTAAAGTGCTTCACATGTTTGTTGTCTCCTATTTTTCTTCACACAGTTACTTAACACAATGGTTGAAACACACCATTTTTCTCTTGGACAAATCTGTACCCCAGAATTTGAAATTATCCCAATCCAAGAAATTGAGAATAGAAACAGGATGCTGCAAGACAACCTTAACTGCCAAAACAAAAAAAAACAAAAAAAAAAAAAAAAAAAAAAAAAAAAAAAAAAAAAAAAAAAAAAAACCCTAATGGACAATAATTATGACTGCAGTATCAGGGAGCTTTAGGTTTCAAAGAAGGATGCTGTCTGACAGAGTAAGGTAAGAACAGAACAGAAGCAATAAAAATATGCAGAACTTATTCCAAACCAAAAGTTCCCTTTCTTGTCTGAGTGCTGCATTTGTTTGCACTCTGCAGATGTTGCCTCACATTTGCAGCTCGATTACAGTCTTGTTCTTAATTGCAGGAACTTCTCAGGAACTCCAAAACCTCTAGGTTTTATTTCCACTTGGAGGTAAGAAAATGTTGTGGTTTGTTGGTTGGGTTTTTTTTTTGGGGGGGGGGGGGGGGTTCTCCTCCCTTTTTTTTCTTCCAAGACTGTAGAATGGAGAGAAACAGGCAATAAACTGGTGGCTACTGACTTCCTTGAATGTAATTGGGACTGAATTTGGATCACCAGTTCCTAATACTTCAGATGCTCTAATGTAAACTATCTATATTCAGATGCTATAATGTAAGCTGTCACTAGAACAGTATTAATGATCAAGACCCAGGTCCCAGGGAAAGTTAAGGCATCCAGACTGGGCATAAAACTGAGACTTTCACCCATTGACAGTCTGAAATCTGCCAGCACATCTCTTCAATTCTGAAGCAAGAATATACCACTCATTTTCTACCCCTTCTGCATCTCCAAGTGGCAATATTCTCAGTTCCCTCCCTGAAACATCACAGGGTACTCTGTGTCTCGCAATACAGCCATTGTGCAGCCAGCTCTCACTAATTTTTGGAGACTGGTGACAGCAATTCTCTGTTTACCAGAGCAGAGCTGCCCTACCTCAGGGCAGCGCAGATCTGTATGCTGACCTGCTTACCTAAAGACCTATAATCTAATTTCAATTCTGCTACCATGGTAGACAGGTGGCTCCATCTTGCTCTGTGAGGGCTCTCAGTTTAGCTTATCAGTGGTCATTGCAAAGTGCCTGCAAATAGCCCATGTCCATTTGTACTCCTAAGAGCAATTTCTTTAATTCCCTCATCTCCTGTTTGTTTTTGCAGAGGAGATAAGGACATGGCTATAAGACAAAATCTTCTATCTAATACTTGTGAGCAAAGGTGACAGACAAGGCTAGGAGTCAAAGTCCACGTGAGGAATTTCTCTCACCCTTCTGTTGCACGGAAGGGTATTCAATGTGTGGCAGCAATGGAGCTGCAGGCACCACCTCCCCCTCCACAGGGCAGTCCCTGTCACTGTGTGGCATCACATGCACTAACCCATTGCTGCTTTTATCTCTTAATTTGGCAGGCCTTGTCCATCAGAGATATCTCAGGCCCCGGCCCTTTCACCCTGTTTGTCCCTCACACAGATGTACTGAACAGTGATCCACGCGTAAGTAAAAGGGCTCAATAAAAATGAGCTTTCTGCTGCAGGTGCTTTGCTCAGCTGCTTCTCAACCCCTCCATTCCCCACTGCAGGTCAAGGACTGGGTTGCCAAAGGAGTGATGGCTCAAGTGCTCCGGTACCACATGGTGGGTTGTGCCAACCTGCTGTACAAGGACCTGACGGTAATCACCAACATCACCTCTCTCCAGGGTGACCTCATACACATCAGCTACTCCCAGGTAACCAAACATGGAGTGACAGGGAACAGAACAGTAAAACAGCCCACTCTCATTCACCTTCCTAAAAGCTTCAATGGTTCCCTTTCCTTCTCTGATGCACAAAAATAAATAAATTGCTTTCAAATAAGATTGCCTGTTCAGCTGGAGTGTTCAACACTTACTTGGTATGCCAAGAGTAGAGTTGGACAACCCTTGCTTTGACACAGCTACTTTATCCTCAGACTCTGTCTTTATGAGCATGAGGAGAGGTTGAAAAGGCAAAAGGCAATTTATTAAAGCTGAAGGTACTGTTTGCTGCAAATAAAAGATGGTCCTGGCTAATTATATCAAAGCAATTCAGCATTAGCCTCACTTTCCCAATAGGTTTCATAGAAAAAATGTTTTTGTTGCCTTTCTAGAACTCATTGGTTTTGAACAACAAAGCTGAAATTATACTCAGTGATGCTGTTGGCACAAACGGTGTGATCCATGTCATTAACCAAATTCTGGTCCCTTCACACATGCAGGATTTCCCCCTCAAGAAGGTATGTGCAGCTTATCACCATTCCCAACCCAGGGGCCTTTCCACAGTTACTGTCAGATACATAAATCATATAAGTCAACAAAAAAAGTGACACTAAAAAGACTTTATACAAAAAAATAAATTAAATACTATATTTCAAATTCACCAGGATTACAGATAAAGTAAGGACAGTATAAGAGGATTTCTGCAGAGGGTTTTTATGGCAGCTTTCATTTTATAACAAAAGTTATTACAGGAAAAGCAAGCTCTTATCTGCTTTTTTAATACCCAAATAATATATTCCTTAGGTAAATTACTCACTTTTCTTTCTTTGTAGGAAAGTCTTAAAATGGTTGCAGCCAAGCATGGGTACATTCTGTTCAACACTTTGCTAGAGGTAAGGACACAAGAGACAGGAGCATTTGGGAAAAGGTTGTGAATTTCTTTTTTTAAGACAAAAGCACACACAGCACATGGCATCACTGACATGATTTGGTTCAGGAGAACAAAAGGGCTCACCACACAATATACAACAACCCTGCTCACCACCAGTCCCACTCCCACAGAGGTTGGAGGATGTCAAGCAGACCCACAGCCACCTTTCCCTTTCCCACTCAGTTCTGTCCTACTGTATATATATCAAGCTCAACTCAACACATCTGGTTTTTGAAGTCAAGGTATTTGCAGGCTGTTGAGCAAGCAGCCCACAGGGCACCACACCCCAGTAACACCTGACATTCACCCCACAGGGTCAGTGTCACTTTGCACAGAGCATTAATCTTCTGCCCCCATTTTTGCTGTGTTACAGAAAAACAACCTGCTTGGGCTGATCAACGATCCCATTCACAAACCCGTCACACTCTTCTGGCCCACAGACACAGCCATCCGTGGGCTGCCACAGGAGCAGCAGGACTTCCTCTTCAAGAAGTCCAACACCAACAAACTGGTGCAGTACCTCAAATTCCACATTGTCCGTGATGCTGCGGTAAGCCCTTGCATTTTGGAAGTGTTGCCACAGCCAAAACATGCAAGCCCAGACCTGTGCATCTCCCCTTTCCTTTACCAGGTGTTGGCCTACCAGCTCCCCACCTCCACCTCACTGAAGACCCTGCAGGGCTCCAACCTCAGTGTGAGCTGTGGGGATAACGGGGAGATCGTAAGTGTTCACTCTGCTGGCACATTTATTCCTCACCCCTGCTGCAGGATCCCCTCCTGCAGACCACACTCTGCCTTTGCACAGCCCCCAGTGTGGGTCAGTGGTACCAAAACTTCACTGTCATCACTGCTACAAGCCAAGAGCCACACCAACAGATTCGGCAAACTACATGGTGTGCAGGGCTTTTTGGAGATGTCATTTGTTCCAAAAAATGGATGCTATTTGTTCAAAACAGCTCTCAGTCACCCTGAAACACCAGCACACTTTAACTTCTGCAAAACCACCCAGAGCAGCCTGGTTTTGAAGCCCTTGAATGCAGTATCTGCATGCAAGCTCTGGTGTGTAAGCAATTCCAAGCTATGGTTGCAGGCACACATAGCCTGATAAACCAGAACAATGTCGTATTTTTCTTTGCAAATGTATCAGATTATACCTGGCAAGCATCTAAGTTTAAATATACATAAGATAATCCTGTAGACATAGGACTGGCATGTTCTGTCCTCTTCAGAAAAGAAAGATATAGAATCATAGAGTAGTTTGAGTTGGAAGGAACCTTGAAGATCATCTTTTTCCAACCTCCCTGTTATGAACAGGGACACCTTCCACTAAATCAGATTGCTCAAAGTCCCATTCAACCTGGCCATGAACACTTCCAGGGATGGGGCAACCACAGCTCTCTGGGTAACTTCTTCCAGTGTCTCACCAACCTCACAGTAAAAGAATTTCTTCCCAATATTCAATCTAAACCCACCTTCTTTCAGTTTAAAGCCATTACCCCTTGTCTTATCATTACATGCCCTTGCTGAAAGTCCTTTTCCAACTCCCACATATCCCCACTTAGGGTCTGGAAGGTGTTCTAGGATCTCCCTGAAGCCTTCTCTTCTCCCAGCTGAACAGCCCCAACTCTCTCAGCCTGTCTTCATAGGAGAGGTGTTCCAGCCCTCTGAGTATCTTCATGGCCCTCGTCTGGACTTGCTCCAACATGTCCACATCATTCCTGTGTTGGGAAACCTAGAGCTGGACACAGTACTCCAGACACACATCTGCCCATAGGAAGAGAGGCCCCAAAACTGGGTTTGAGCCCCTATAGCCATCAATTTTACTTACAGGATAATTTGACATACCACCTTGCCCCAATAGCATTCCTGCAGAGAGCAGGAACCCAAGGAGGAACAGCTCATGACTTGCCATGTCCCCCTCTCCCATCCCATGTCCCAGGGTGCCCTTTTCCTGAACGACGGGCAGTGCAAGGTGGTGCAGCGGCAGCTGGAGTTCGACGGGGGCATCGCCTACGGGATCAACTGCCTGCTGACAGAGCCCAGCCTGGGGGGACGCTGCGACAGCTTCCTCACCATGGAGCTCATGGTTAGTGCCCCTTTTGGGTCCCTCAGCCTGCCAGTGACACGGCCCAGGGCCCACATCCAGCTGCACTGGGATAGCAGCACTCCCTGCAGCTCTGGTACTCCTGCAGTAAAGCCCCACTGCTACAGGCTGGCTGCACTGGTTAGAGAGAGATTAAGAAGTGCACCTCAGAGATACACAACAGACATCCCGTGTCCATGTCAAGCAGCACAGAGGACAAGTGGTCCCACCTAAGTCCATTTAAAAAAATCCCCTTACACATGCAAGCAAAAATTTGAGTAAGGACAAATCTTTCTGTCATGCTTTTAAATCAGTGGAAGTTCAAACAACAGATTTGTCCGTAGAGATCACATTTACAAAGTTCCCTATTAAAAGAGAACAGCATTGCCACGCCAACAGCATAGGGTATGAAGGACAAGACAGAGAACTGCCTACTCAGTCTCTGATATTTCATAACACACCTGAACAGGCACTGTTAGCATGGACAAAGTTTCCTCTGTGAACTTTGATGGGTCCCATCAAAACAAATGGGAAATTTTGAAAGTCATCTTCAAACAGTCTTAAGACTGAATTTACTTCAGTTCAATTTGAAAGTACAAAAAAATTTCCTAGAAGTAAAAGAATTTTCAGGTAGTCAGTCTTTGAAAAGAGACTGTAAAATCAACAATGGTGTATATCCCATCTCCTCAAGTTGCCTTTTGTTTATGATGTCCTTAAATGAAATTCAACAGATATCATTTCATCAGCACTTCCTGAGAAGCAAACATGTTTCTGTACTCCTAATTAGACATCCAGGTCTGCTTCAGATCATGTCAATACTTGTCTGAAGAACATTCGTCATCTCTTCCCTCCTTCTTTAAACCCAGAGCAGTTTTCTCTTCCAGAACTTATATTCTGGTATCAAAACTATTTTGTACTTTTGTGACACTAAATTACTGCAACTATTTTGTTGTCACTCTCCTCTCTTGTTTTTTCGGTTTTCCATTATTTTTTAAGTGCAATAAGCTTTACCTTTTCTCTGCTCATCTTTTCTGGTCTCATAAATCTGCCTTTTTGTCCAAGTCAGAGGGCCTTTTGCAGCTATTATTTTAATATATTTTTTTTCCCTTTTCCAGGGGCATTGTACTAGCTGTTTCCGTTACTCTAAATGTCCTCCAGGAACAAAACCAAAGGTAAAACATTCAAATCTCACATGTAAGCAGTCTAATATGCTCTTCTTTAGAACAAATATAGAGAACCTTTGACAGCACTACCACACTATTTAGTGACAAAGCTGTCCCTGGGCAAACACCCAGGTGCTGGTGGTGGGGGATGCTTGTTTCTCACACAGCATCCACTGTAAAAGTGCTTAAGCTGACTCCAGACTCCAGAGCAGCCCCTGCACTCTCAAATCAGAAAGGGTGGGGGTCTCACACCCACACTTTTCACACATCACGTTTTGCCTCAATGTACTACAATTGCCTCAATGAAACTACAATTTAAAGAGGAAAAAAACAAACTCCCTGCAGCACTCACGTTCCTGTGTTCTTCCCCTCGTCTCTCTGTGCTGACACGCAGGAAGGAATCCACTGGTGCACCTACGAGTCCTACGGGCTGCGGAGGGATGGTTGCCGCAGGAACTGCTCCATGGTCATCCACGTAGCCAAGTGCTGCAAGGGCTACTTCGGGCCAGACTGCCAAGGTAGGATTCCCACCCATGAGGCCATCCTGTGCCCTCCCCTTCCCCAGTACAGCTGGGAGAAGTGGAGTATGGGGCATGAGGAGCGACCAGCTGCAAGATAAGGGAACTTGGTTGCAAGTGCTGAAGAACACAAAGTGTTCACTGCTTCTTCAATTCAGATTCTCTCTTCACATTCAGAGCAAGTTTTAAACTCCACAGTAGTAGCAAGTGAGTACTACAGAGAGTAAGGCTTGTCCTGCTGAGCAGGTCACCAGCTAAAAGTCTTTTAAACACGAGCTCAGGATCACACAGCGGCACCAGCACACATCTGAGAGCCAGGGCATAATTGCTCAGCCACACACAGGTGCTCTCATCAGCAGAGTAAGCTCAGAAGGTGTAGTTCTTAACAGGTGGAGACGATTTGGGGGCTCCTCTCAGCAGTTTGTTAGCAGACACTCCCAAACTGCTCTCCCTCACCTGCCAGCCTTGTAGCTGAACAGTACTGAGGCCCCACCAGGGCACACAGGATCACGTTCCAGGTCAGGATCTCTGCTGGCAGAGAAGTCCAACCACACAGAGCCCTGCCAGCTTGCTCTGTCCCGGTTTCACAGATAGACACATGCAGATCCCACACAATTCTGGCCAGCTCAGCCTGAGCTGCCCTTTGAGGTCACCCTGACAGCACACAGACCCACAAGAAAGGCTCGATTTGAGCAGTGCCATTCACAGATGGATCTGAATGAGCAAGCAGCCAGATAAACCGCATCCACAAGTCGGGGCTAGAAGGATCCCCAGCACCTTTCTGATAGGAGCTGGGGAAGTGTGCCAAGGAATTTAGAGGCTCCCAGTAGTCATAAGTGTCACAGCCGCTTTCACACACCCCAGGAGAGATGCGTTTACAGGCATTCCCTGCTCCATGATTTTCACAGAACACTACATAACCAACAACGACAACGAACAAACATGCACCTGAGCTAAAGAGCCGCTTTCCTTTTTCAACCTTCCAGCTTGCCCAGGAGGCCCAGAGACGCCGTGCAATGGTCACGGCTCCTGCGACGATGGGTACACGGGGACCGGAGAGTGCCGCTGCAGCGGCGGCTTCAACGGGACCGCGTGTGAGCTGTGCTCGCCGGGCAGATACGGCTTCACCTGCAGGCGTACGTTCCAGCTCCCCTTCCGTGGCAAGCCTAAACTATTCTATCAGCAGGGAGCTTCTAAGTAAGCCAAGGAATGCGTCCCTCTAAACACCAGCGTTTTTCCTGGGTGCCTCCTCGCACCAGGGGATGGCACAAGGCCTTGGAAGGGAGGAGGAGAAGGGGCGTGCAGAGGTGCAGAGCTGTGTGTGCACAGCACCTCCTGCTCTTACACTGCACATCAGGAACAGAACAGAAGCAGGGCCTCCAGCAAAAAGTGGTGTTAGCTACAGCACAGCTTTCTCCTCCATCCTGATAAAGCTTAAGACAGCATTTTAGCAATTTGTCTCCTCAAGGAACGCAGGAGTCTGAGGCCATGCACTACTTCTGCAGAGAAGGACACCAAGATGAGGGCTGTTTGTGAAGGGGGACAGCCAAGCAACTGCTCCCAAAGTCCACCTCTCTGTGGCTTTAAGTGTAAGCCAAGTGAGAGCAGGCTCAATCTCTCCCTTCAAGCTTAAATGTTTTCCTGATATAAAGCCTTCAAATAAGAAGTTACAACATTAATACTTCCATCCTAACCATGTGCACCTGTACTGTTCCTGAGGCACATAGGGTGGGGGCTATAGGCAAGACAACAGGCTTGGACAAGGATTCTCAGGATTATGCCTACCTACAATTCATCCACTTTATAGCACACCATAGCATAAAAGGTATGAGCCCTCAGATCATGAAATTTAAGAGAAAAAGGTTTATAGCCCCATCCTTTTGATGCAGATTTAAGTCAGACAAAAATTAACTAAGCAGACAAAATGAAAACAGCTAGCAAATGAAGCTCTTTTTCAGCAGGACAGGTATGCAAGAAATCATTTCCACAAATTCCACATAATTTTCTTCTCTAAACAACATTTCAAGAAGAAGGATAAGGACATAAAAGAGGCTACAGCATGACATTATAAAACAGAGAGCTGTGAGCTTTAAGAAGGATTTAGCACATAAGTTATCGCAGGGCCCAAAGAGGAGAGGAAAAAACATGACCTATAGATTAAACAGACTATCACAGCCCAGGCTGGAGGGCAGAAGGAGCAAAGCCTCACCTATAAAAGGAACTGAAAGAATCCAAAAGCTTTTAGTCATGAAAATATCTGAAACCTAGAAAAAAAATTACAGGTAATTTGTCTATGTTTTACAGCAAAGCTCACTTACCTCATATCTGGCTTCCTTAGTCAGCTGGACCTCCTCCCACACAGCCACCAAGCACTTGCCTTCCACACACCTTTTTTCTCTGGCTTCCCTAAAATTAACAGCTGCTGCTCATTAGGACTGATTTGTCTGGGTCTTCAGTTCAGCCATAAACCCTTTCCTGCTACAGTTCTTCATGGAGTTTCCTACTCCACTGCAATGTACAGATCAATACTCATTTTCATTTTCAGAGGCACCTTGAACTAATGCCAATTATAAAATCATAGGACCATGGGATAATTCAGATTGGAAGGGGTTTCAGAAGGTCTTTAGCCCAACTCCTCAAAACAGGGTCAGTTCTGAGCTAATGTTTGGGATTTATCCTGTCAGGACTTGAAAACCTCCAAGGATGATGATTGCTCAACCACTCTGTGGTCCTCTGCTTGACTGGCCTCATGGTGAAATACCATGAAGTTAGACTCATCTAAATTATTTCAGGATAGTGCTGTATCTAAACTGACATGATGATGTTCCTCTAGAGAAAGACTTTTCCACTCTGCAAGTGACCTCTGTGTTTCTTTTCCAGCTTGTGAATGCAAGAACAATGGGCAGTGTGATGAAGGGCGCTCAGGGACAGGACGATGTTTCTGTGAAACAGGATGGACTGGCCGGCTCTGTGAAACCAAGCTAGGTCTCTGCCTGCTCTCACCAGACTCTGTCCATGGAGCTGTGGGTTAAAACTACTTGCAGTTCAACACAAGGTTTCCACAGATAAGACAGAAAGGGTTAATATGTGTCAGGAGCCATCTAAGAGCACTTAGGGACTCTGCTCTGAGGACAAATCCCTTCACCCCAGTGTCTCCCAATGGCAATATGAGTTCCTATCTCTCCTGTGGTGGGGCTTTGGTCTGTGACAGTCAAAAAATAAAATTCTTACAAGTTTTCCAGTTAGACAGACTGGTATGAAGAGTTCTCTTTCTGCATGAAACAAGGGTGCTGTGGTACCAGAGCTCTTTAATTCCAGCTGTTCTGCCTTCCCTGCAGCTCTGCCACCAGTGTGTTCCCCAAGCTGCTCGGCCGACGCCATCTGCACGGAGAACAACACGTGCCAGTGCAAGCCCTTGTACAACGGGGATGGGATCACCTGCACAGGTGAGCTCCCACCCCCACTTGAGGCAAGAAAGCAGGCTCCTCCCTCTTGCACATACACAAGAATGCAGTTATTGCCCACCATGAAATGTGGCCTGCCCAGCCTAAAAACTTCCACTGTGCAGCAAGTGAAATAAATTTAGGATATACAGAGTTCAGGTTTTTCTAAATCAGAAGGCTGACTTCTCCAGACTTTACCAAGCAGGAGCATGGGCAGCAAGTGCACTTCAGTCAAGTTTTGAAGACAGCAGGTTTCCCTCAGAGGATTTAGAGTGGGACGCAAAGATATTAAAAGGCTTTTCCAGCAAAAATGATCCTATGATATTTTTTTTGATGCCCGTAGGCAAGGCAGTTCCCTGGTAACACTGCTACAGAAACAGTTGTTCTTTCTCAGACAGGTACCTTATATTTCCAGACTTAACCTGGCCAGAAATCTGAGGGTCAGTACCATGTCTCCTGAATCAAGAATTCCCTGACAAGGCTGTCAGAGCCCGAAGGGGTAGACTTACAGAAATTCAGTAATGCCTCAGGAAATGGAAACAGCTTTCTCCCCCAACAAGTAGTCTAGTATTTTTAGTGTGAAAGGACTGGTGATTATTTGTCTTTTTTAAGAACATCCTCTTTAAAAGCAGACTTTACTCATTTGTTTTTTTTCTCCTGCAGCTGCAGAACTTTGCAAACAAAACAATGGTGGGTGCCACAAAGCGGCCGATTGCATGCAGCACGGGGTGAAAGTCTTCTGTAGCTGCCAGAAGGGATACAAGGGAGATGGGTTTACCTGCCTTCCAATAAACCCTTGTGCTGATGGGTTCAATGGAGGCTGCCACGAGCATGCCATCTGCATTGTCACAGGACCTGTAAGTTGAATGATTTCGGTCCCCAGAAGTTTCTCCCTGGTGCCAGCAGAAGTCTCCTCCAGCTGGATCACACTCAGTACCTCTCTAAATCCCTGTTTCCCAAAACAACCCTTACTTAGCTCCAACCTACTTTCCACCTCAGTTTGGTATGCTTTCAGCTGAAGATTGAGAAACAGTTTGATATCTTTGCCCTGGGCAATGGGGTAGCACAGAAGCTGGGATGTTTTGCATACATAGCTTTTCTGTCCCAGTCTTAGCTCTCCCTGTCTATCCTTATTTGCAACATAAATTTGTTGGATTAAAATTAAATAAGTTTTGGAAGCTAAACAAAGGGACAGCTGGGAGAATAGTGTCACTTGTTGATTGCTTGAACTCAGCCTAAATAGCTCTGCAACCACATGGTACAAATTCCATGACCCACAATAGTCAGCGTGGTTAGGGAAAACTTGTGCAGGTGACTTGATCCAGCATTTATCCTGGTGCTTGCAGGATCATTTCTCTATTCCATTTTGGTGTCTTGCCTGAGCTGCCTTCCAGGAGTGATCTAGAAAAGTCTTGCTGACAATCCATTCCAGCTGTCAAGCATTGCAATCCCTGGATGTCACCAGTTCCTGCTTGGTTTATAGTTCTCATTTTATTACTAGCAGTGGGCTGTTAAATTCCATGTGTGCTTCCATGCCCAGTCATTTAAATATCATTTTGATATGTTTGCCATCCATTTTTGTGAATTACATGTCATATAACCCTCCAATGCATTTTATTAACTTTGTGGATGAAATTATGCTTTGGTGTTAATTCAGCAAAGCACCCAAGCACTTTTGTAAATGTTTGGCTTAGTTGTTAGCAGGAACTTTTCTGTTTATCCATTCCTGCTTATATCAAGTGAAATTTCCCCAACAGTTCAGAACGTTGCCTGAAACACCAGTTTCATGTCAGCTAAATGCTTGTCTTGGCCTTTTTCCTTCTCTCCCTGAGCAGGGCAGACGTAGGTGTGAGTGTAAGAACAACTACATTGGGGATGGGCTGAACTGCTCCGTGCTGCAGCTGCCCCTGGACCGCTGCCTGCAGGACAACGGGCAGTGCCACCCCGACGCCGACTGTGCCGACCTGCACTTCCAAGGTGAGAGGGCACACCTTGCACACCACTGATGCCTTCTCAAGGCTGACCTGGAACAGGGACTAGCCAGAGCAAAAGGATAAAGTAGGTATTTATTAAAAGGTCTCAACGGGTACACCTGGGCAGCACAAGAGTCCAGCCAGACCACACCCAAGATGTACCAAAAATGGTCACAAAATGAACAACTGATCACAAGGTCTCACACTTTTATAAGTTCTGGTCCATTAGCATATTAGAATCAATTGTCCAACCATAGCTTCAGGTTATGAAGCTCCATCCTCCTTGTTTTTTCTTCTCATTTCACTGTTGTTTTCATTCTTGGGCCTGAAAGGTCCTTGGTATCAAACTAAAGAAGGAATTGTTTTGTCTATCTACACTGCAAAGAGAGCTTAGTAGCACTGAATACGAAAAACATACCTAAAAAACAAAACAGCACAAAGTCTAAAAAATATAATAGCTAAAACTTAAGGCATTACCACCAACCCCATGGTGCTTTGTAACCCCCAGGTCAGTGGCCAGGAGCTGTAAGCTCCCTCAGGCCTCTACCTAATGTCCCCATGAAACAATGAGACTGCAGTTGGAAGGCGAATTCATTCACATGTAGATTCAATGTGTGAGGGCAGTCCAGGTGGGAACGTTACCCCTGAGGAGCCAATCTGCTCTAATGCCATTTCCCAAAATCCACGGGTATTTGTACTGCACAGCTGGCTCTGCCCTGTGACACAGAATCCCTGCAGGAAGAGCTGGTCCTTGTCTCTCTTTGCAGACACCACAGTCGGGGTGTTCCACCTGCGGTCCCCTGTGGGGCAGTACAAAATGACTTACGAGCAGGCCAGGCAGGCCTGTGCCAATGAGTCAGCCACCATGGCTACCTACAACCAGCTGCTGTATGCCCAGAAGGTGAGGAGGCCTGTCGGAGGGAGGGGATTCCCAAATAGGACTGAGACATGGTGTAAATGGAGAGGGAGGAGCAAGGGGGCTGCTCTGTGCTAAGCATCATTTTCCCTCCTTCCCTTCACCTATGCCCCAGGCTATGTTTGGCTGGGAACAGTTTTCAGGTTTTTTATTGGGTTTATGCCTGCTCACACAACACTGAAATCACTTGTCACGTTCTTGTTTCTAGTTTTGCTGGGGTGAGAGAGACAGACTCTCAGAGTACTTTCAAGGGGATTTTAATTATTAACACCTCTTAAAGAAATGTGCACTTCAGAATTATGCTTAATTTATTTCTTTAAAGTAAGTGTCCAGCGATCTTTTTCTCAAATATTGTTAAATTAACAGACCCATTTCCACATTGCCTCCCTTGAGCATGTTATAGATAACACATGACTGATGTCAGCATGATGAGCATCTCAGCTTGGGTTTGCAAACTTTTTTTATAGGAGTGGGTCAGACTGACTGTCTCTTTCTGGCTCCTTCCCACTCTGGAAGGAAGACACTCACTGTTTAGAGTCACTTCAGCAAAATGTGAGGCTGGGCCGGTGCTGGCAGGGCAGGTGCTGCCTGAGTGCCCCAGGGACTCTGTTCATTCCACCTGCAATTCCCCAGTGCCACCACCCAGCTTTTCCCCTGAGTTTTTCCCTCCTGGCTGTGCTGCCCATAGGCAAGGTACCACCTGTGCTCTGCTGGCTGGATGGATGGTGAAAGGGTGGGTTACCCCACCGGCTTCTCCTCCCCAAACTGCGGCTCCGGATACGTCGGCATCGTGGACTACGGGAGAAGAGTCAATCTGAGTGAAACCTGGGATGTTTTCTGCTACAGGGAGAAAGGTAAGAGAGTCTTTTGCCTCAACCCTCTATGAAAATGAGAGCCACAGCACAGATTTGGGTTCCTTCCATCAGGCACAGGCTGCTAGATAACACTGCAAGAGACTCTGCCTCTTTATAATTTTCAAAATAAACCCTAACCTGTTGCTTACAAGTTTTTCAGGTACAGGGTAGCCTAAAGCTTTCTTGGAAAGGGTGTTTGCCCATACAGCTCTCCCTGTTTGTATCTTTCAGAGGTGAACTGCACCTGCAAACCAGGATATGTGGGGGATGGCATCTCCTGTAGTGGGAACTTGCTGCAAGTGCTGATGTCCGTCCAAACGCTGACAAACTTCCTCTCGGTAGGAACAAAGGCTGGGGAGGGAGTGGAGCAAAGCATGCCCTGGGTGTTGTATCCAGGGTTTGCTTTACTAGCCCAGCTAACACAGGCAATAGCAACACACCAGTGAAGCAAGGCAGAGTGGTCTGAATCTGGTCTAAATCCAGGCCAGAACTCAGTTACTACTTTTTAAATTACTTGCACCAAAGGGGTTTCTGGGTACTAAAATTCAGTTGGAATTAAAATCCTGGTGCAGCTTTAGCTTAAAGGAGACTCTCTGCACAGTTTTTTAAGCATCACAAGGAGCACTGTGCTTTGGAATTTCATTGAATTACTACTGGGAAAAGGCAAAATGTTAAGAGTTCTTTTCTTGTCACCACTCAGAAAGTCACTGTATGTGTCAGCAGCCTCAATGACAACAGAGGCCCAATGTCTGCAAATCAGTTTAATATGTACTCATCAAAGTAGCAGCTGGAGCTGGGTTTTGGAAACAAACTTACTTTGTGAAACTTACTTTGGAAAGTCACTCCAGAGCTGCTTCATGGCCACTAACAGAGAGCTCCTTTGTTGTCATTTATACAGTGTCATCTTTTCCACTCTCCTCACAGGAATGCACAATTGTTCTCTAGTAAAGCTGGATTTTGTTTCTGCCTAGGACATCATGGCTTACTCCAACACCTCTAGGAAGGGGAGAGAGTTCCTGCGGTACCTCACAGACCTGTCAGTGCACGCCACCCTCTTTGCTCCCAGTGATAGTGGGTTAAAGGAAAATGAGGTCAGGGGATTTCCTTTTTTTTCTCCCTTGTTCTAATAACACTTCTTAAACTACTAAGCTATTATAGGTTTCTGCATCCCATTGAAATTCAAACTTAGAAAAATAATCTTAGTATGATGTGACTTCTGCTTAACCCTATATAATTTAAACTGTGCTGACAAAAGACATGAATTCATTGTTTCCATTTCCCTTCCATGGTCAGGGGTGCAAGGTTATTGAGTGTTCAAGTCACTACAGAGACCTTTCCATCAGGGATTTTAGTAACCCTGTTATGAAGGAGTCTGCCTGAGATGAAGTCTGTTCCAGCTCATTAGCATGGAGTACAGTTATTTGAAGAAAGCAGCATGTAGCTTTGGTATTTCCTACAAATACATTAAAGGCATCCATTCCTAACTTCATTTCTATGCTTACCCCTTTTATTCTTTCTTTCCTTCCTTCAATCAAACACTATCTCAAACAATACACAAGGATTTCTGCATTGGTTCACATCTTCAAGCTGTTTGGAATATCTCTGAGTGTCATCACTTCAGGTCATCCTACAGAGGAGCAAAATCCTTTGTCCTGCTGGAATTAAGGTCCTGCCTGCTGCAGGCAGCCATCAGAGGCCAGCAGGGACAGAATGTCCCACTGTTCCCATGCAGACTTCCAAATAACCTCTAATGCTGCTTCACTTGCTACAGCAGAAATAGCAGAGGGGGTAAAAAGGTCACAGGCACATGGCTTGCTAGTAGATCCAAAGGATTAATGAGATCCATTAACACTCCTTGTATTTTGCCCTCATTTGCAGACACTTTCTGGGAGAGACATTGAGTATCATGTATCTAATGCCAATATACTGTTTTATGAGGACTTGACCAATGGAACCACCCTTCCAACTCGTCTTGGGAAAAAACTCCTCATTACAAATACTGGGGGCCAGGAACATCAAGTCCCCACTCCTGACCAGGTACCCCCATAACAAATTTCCCATCTTTGTGCTTTTCCTCCTCTTATGCTATACCCTGTAATCAAGACACACTGATCTAGAGGGCATTTTGATAAGTTTAGAGTGGGCAGCAATGAGAGACTGAGTCCAGAAGGCTCTTTCCTGCCCAGAGACTGCAGGATAGCAGCTGGGAAAGTGCAAATTCACAAGCTTGCAAAAGGACATTTCTTACCTGCAAAACTCGAAGCTGTTGAAGTGGCTTCCAGGAATGGAAAAAAGGGGATATGGGCTTCATTTAACTCTTCTCACAGCTTGGTAGGATTATGGAAGATGGCTGTGTGGCAGGTGAAGAGATGAAAGCAGCAGCTTATCATTAAAAAAGGATGTTGGCATTTGTAGAGTTTCTTAGTAACTTTCTGAGAGAGGCAGGAGACACCAACAGAACCTTGCTCACAGCAAGCAAACTCCAGCCAGCAAACTCGAGTGGCAAGTGGCATCCTCCACAGTCAAAGTGGCTGCCTGCCACTCAGGAGCAACAGCACATCCAGGTAGATCCCGGCAACTTCACAAAGATACAAAACCCTTCAGTTAGAAAGAAAAAAAGGAAAGGACAGAGCAACCAGAAGGCAACATGCAGGTAATGATGATGGCTACTTCATGCACAGGAGAACCATAACCAGCCAGGGGTCATCCTAGGCTGATGTCCAGAGAGGCAGCAGTGTAACTTTCCACGATTTTTTTCCATGTGTTTTTTCTCTCTGGGTATCAGCAACTGAGTTGGGGAAACCATCTCAATGTCAATTTCAGTACCAAAGGGAGAAGGGTCAGAGCTCAGCTCTCATTCCTTCTTTTCCTGGCAGAGCAAGATCAGATATGTGGACAGAAGTGCTATTGTTGAGTGGGATATAATTGCTTCCAACGGGATAATCCACATCATTTCAGAGCCTTTAAAGGCTCCACCAGAACCTGTAAGTACATAGTGATTCAGGCTTTTGGGGTGGTGAGAGGTAACTGCCCTATTTTACCCTAAACTCATTGCTGACATTCATATATTCCCAGTTTCCCTGACATATATGCAGCTTTCAGCTTAAAAGGTTACTTTCAAAGAGAATTAGAAGTTGAAAACAAGGTACCAATGATACCAAAAATCTGTCTGAACCATTTCTTCCCAGAGTTATAAATTTGCTTTCTTTATATAAAATAATGGGGCTCATGTATGTAACAGATTTTTAAAAGCTCCCTTTTAGTTCTTCCACTCTCAAGCTTCTAAGGCACGTTGTTTACTTTTGCCTTGGCATTCATTCCTATCCAAAACAAGGTGTTTTGAAAATAGATAGCTTTTGCCTGCATGAATTCCTGCAAAGCTCCCAGTTATCCAGCTGTCTCCTTGGTCCACAAGGTTTACTGATGGACCTGGCAGAGCTGGGTGAACAGCTAGACTCAATCATCTAGTTCAACACAAACAGTTCTGTGATTCTATCAAAGGGCCACATTTAAATGTCTCTAGGGAACACCTACCAGGAAACCCAAGCACAAGAACAGCTCAGGACCAGAGCATATATCAAGGGGACACTGCACGTGCTTGGGTGCTGTAAGTTCACCAGTGCCCACCCATAGCTCACTCACCCTCTCCCTTGCTTCCAGGCTCCTCTCCATGCCAGTACTGGGACAGGAATATTCTTTGGTATCTGTCTAGTTACTGGAATTGTGGCTCTTATTGGATATTCTTACCTCAGGTTCAGGAAGAAAAACATAGGCTTCCAGCACTTCAAGGTAGGTGGCAGGTGGGAACACGAAGCGGGGGTAACAACTGCACTTCCCAAATTCATAACTCTGTTTCCCTGTAGACTTTGTTAAGCTAGAAACATTCCTGATCACTTCACACTTGAGCTGCTCAGAGTGAGACACAGAGAAAGTGTGGAAGGCTCACACACTTGCCTTGGCATGAGCTTACATTTGCCCCCTGACCTGCCCACCCAAGTGTCTGCTCACATAGACACTTCCAACACCGAGGACTGGCCCAAAGCTGATTTAACTACACCACAGTAGTGCAGAAGTCCTTGCCTCCCCCAGAAAGCCCACCCTTAGGGAAGCAAGGAATTACAACTACTGTAAGGGCACCTGCTCTCTTCCTCCATTACTATTAATTTTGTTGTTCTGGAGGTTGATAAGTTTCATAGGAAAAAGGCCGGATCCAAGAGACAAACAAATTGCAATGCCTGTAGGATTGAAAAGTGCAGGGTTTTATACTGATGTGCTTTCATGCTTGAGTTCTCTTAATTAATTTTGCTAGCAACACATAGATGCAAAACCGGTCAGCAACAGCCAAGCTACAGAGATGAGGGATGAGGAAGAAAATATTACAAAATACACAAGAACAAACCCAAAAGAAAGTCTACCTATAAGTGAACAGAAATTCCTGGTGTAGACCCTGCACATAATGCGAATCATCTTGTAGAAACAAAACCCAGTAGCCCACTTTGATTTTTAAATAGTTTCAATGAGAGCCCTCAGGACTAACCAGGTACTTTTCGCCCCAAGCGCCATTTCAGGGTTGCACTTCCTCTCCCATTCTTTGCTGAGGCTTAAAAATAAGAAGGGAGAGGAAAAGAGATACCAGTGTTAAGTGACCTGAGATAAAACAAGAACCAAAACCACAGCTCATGCCCAGAGACAGGTTTAGATGATAAAGCCACTTGAATGACAACATTGCACCAGCTGGTAGGGAAGCTCAAGTGCCCCACTTAATGCGCTGGGGGAAGAGGATGAAATTTAAGCAAGTTTATGTGCTTTTGTGTAGTCAAAAGATGACATTGACACAACGTCACTGGACAAGTCACAGCCTTCAAATATCACCAACCCCTCATACGAAAGTTCTTCAACACTGACTTCACCAGAACCTACTTACGACCTTTTCTCAGTAAGTGTTCATTTTGATTTGAGATTGAGACACTACTAATATAATGGTAAGAGAGAATGATTTTATAAAAGAAAAATGTCTAGTTGAAGTAAGAAAAAATAATTCAAGATGCCAGCATTTGAGTTCCTGGCTTTCCAGTCTCCCCCCCTGCTTGAAATTGGGTTTCCACACCTGTAGTAAAACTGAAGCTGTGGTCAACAGCTGCATCTCAAGGCCATCTTCAAAGACAGCTGAATTTAACTTGACTTCAAATGCCTCTGGGTGACAGAGACACATCTATAGAGACTTTAAAAGCCTTCTAATTTTGTCTTCATGTCTCCTTGCAACAAACACAGCTGAGAGCCATGATAGCACTCCAAAGAATCTGAAACACAGCAGGGAGAGAGCTGGGAATCCAGGGCGGGAAAGATTGCACCCTCATGTACATACAGAGTCTAAAATCAAAATGCACCATTTTGCCTCCACTGAAAGGACTTGTTTGGTGCAAAAATATCAGGTGCCAACTCTGCCATCTGTATGGACAAATTTGCCAAAAAGTCATTTTTGTTTCTTAATGCAATGTTCAAGTCTGATTTTCTTTTTATTCTGTTTTATAGGATTCAGATGACCAACAGCTTGTGATGAGTGGTCCTCATGATCAGAATTAAAAACTGAATTTGGCATTAGTCATCTAATAAACACATTTTTATTTACACTTACTGTGAAAAAAACAGCACCTACATTACAAGGAATAAAATCTTGATACAAATTAAAAACCAAAAGAGCACAGGTTTGTTTAACTATCTATTAACTATGCCTTCTACAGAGCTCACAGAGATACCAACTTCAGAAGTGTTGGCTGAATCTGAGCAGTACTATGAGTGCTAAAAGCAAAACTGAGTCTCATCTAACCTACCCAGAAGCAGATACCTCTTTGGGAAAAACAGCTGATTTTTACTCACCTGCTATTTAACTGCTTTTATTTTTCACAGACTTTAAAACAGCCACAAGCACACCGGGCTGCTAACTTGGCAAATATCCTAAATTTTCTAATACTCCAGGCCTGTGCTTTTCATTTTGGCTCAGTTACAATTAGAACAGGCAAGTGTGAAACAGAACATGTGGTAAACCTCTATTTTTAAACTGAGGGAATTTTTTTGCTGGTATACTTTCCTGTTAGATAGTCAGCAGCAGGAAACAACCCTTCTGATTGTCCCCCTTGCCTCCTCTAACTTGTCTTTCCTCGACCTTGGCTTGGTGTTTGGTTTACATCTCACCTCACTGCACAAAGGGAAGCAGTAACTGAGGCAGCTTTAGGAAGAGATGCAGGGGATATGAAAGCATCCAAATAAACCACTTCTGTGAAAAGTGGACTGTGAAGATGAAGAACATCCCCTTGCTATGCTATGTCTACATTCAGTTCCTCAGGTCTGATAGCAGCAGCTGCTCCTTCACACACTGTGTTTTTTACCAAGCACAGCAGCAACAGCTGCCACTGTCACCACACACTATTAGAGATGAATCAAAGTGGAGTTTGATTCACTGTCACCTCCTTCCATCAAAATATTAAATATCATAATGACAACATGAGAACATGAAAGAAAACCACCAAACAACAAGAAAAGAAAGGTTTTCTTTCTGGCAGCAGTAGCAACCCCCCAGTCTATAGGGGCAGAAGGGAAGCCCAGGAAAGCGTTAGCTACCTTTAGTTTACCACCCCAGGAGGCATTCCCTCAGGACAAGGTGGGGGGCAAATCCAGGGCTGTTGATGCAGCCATCAAGTACAAAGAAGGGAATATAATGTGTGAATACACATTCATCTGGATGAAACAGACAGACAGTCAATTTCCTCAACTCCTTCCCCTGTCCCCCTACACAAGCCTGCTTGCTTTCACAGACTAGAGAATTTACAACACAAACACACTTAAACACACACACACATCTAGGACAGTCTTCCCCACAGAATTTTGCAATCCATACAACTCCTGTTCTTTCCTTCTCCCCAGTCAATCAAAATATTAAGGTTCAGAGACGATAGATAAAGTACAAGCATTTATTTTTGTAATAATCATTAAATATTTTTATCACAGAAAAGAAAAAAAAAAGCTCCACAATTCATTAAACTTTTTTTTACTGACAAGCTATTCAGCTCTGTGTTTTTGACAGACCAGAACAAAAATTTCTTCTTGCTTTGGTGTTCGAATGAACCATACTCCCAAAATTAGTACAGAAACACTGCCCATCAAACATGCCTAAAAATCTCTTTGAAATCAGTAGCATAAGGTTAAAATGAGTAATGCAGAGAGCATCAAGGTGAAATCATTAAAAAATTCAATGTTTTAAAGTTAAAAAGCAGCACTTAGCACTGAAAAATAAATAATACACTTGAATATTCTCACTTAAATTTATATTATATATAGCTGGGTTATTTTAAAGAAACATAACCCTTCAATAATTAACTTTTTTCATGCAACATTGTTTATTTCAACAAGTCATGCAATATAAACAATATTTTACTTCAGCTGGCTGTTGCAACATAGCTTGGTAGAGAAGTTTGATTTCTAACTTAAGAGAAAGGAAGGGTGAGAGGAGAAAATCTTGAAACAAAACGTGCATTATGTGGACAATATAACCATCCAAGCCAATTAAACTGTTCCTGCCTAACACAGGATGAATGTACATTGGTTTTGGTGGGTCTTTTTAGTAAAGAGTGCATTGAAATCTCTGGAGCATGCGAGGTGCTACACACACGTAACACCAAGTTCAGTTGAAGCTGAGCATCAGGATAAAGAACTGAAGGCAACTCAGGATATTCCCATCTCCATATTTCATAATCAAGTTATGCTAAATATTTCTTGCACAGTCCCACCAAGTCAACTCCTGATGCAGTCAAACTAACTTCCTGCAACACATTATCTTTTTATTCCAGAAAAATGAGCGGGACCGTCAGATAAATTTAAGTCATTTCAAGTACATGCATCTGTTTAAATACAGGGGTGTTTAAATCACACACTTCAGTCAAGTTTGAAATAGGAGTATAGGAAAATCATAAAATCTAAAACACCTCTGAGAACTTCGTACTGATTTCAAGCATACAGGAAAACTACTTATAAAATTGTGCAGGCTAAATTAGAATACATTCTTCATTTTACAAACATGCTTTTAAAAACATGAAACATACTGTATATGAAATTCAATCTAGGTACTTGCACTTATAGACAGGTTAAAAAAAACAAAACCAAACCAAACCAGAAAACTTTTGGTCAACAAAAGTTTGTTTGCTTGACAATCATGATAGAAAGCAAGTGATATCCCAAAATGAATACCAAATGCTGTATGTTTTGTTAATCACATGCTTTTAAAAACCAAGCCTTTAATAATTAAAATTTGAAAATTATTAATCATATTATGCCTTCTAAAGTGGTTGGGATGTGAAGCACCACTTAAAAAAACAAACATTTCCTTTGGATTCAGAGAAAGGAAACAATTCTTATTTAAAAACAACTATATAGCAATTCTATAAAGTGCCTCTTTGAGGAAATACATCAACGGATGTTTTCCTTGTGCAAAAT
Source organism: Certhia americana (assembly GCA_018697195.1). Lineage (NCBI taxonomy): Eukaryota > Metazoa > Chordata > Aves > Passeriformes > Certhiidae > Certhia > Certhia americana. Next base: position 52,304,292 of record CM031879.1, on the reverse strand, counting down.
AGACATTTTTCAGCTCAAATCTTTGAAACACATATGCTAGCCAGAGTTTGTCTTCATGCATTGCCTTCAATATCAGTAATTCAATAAAACTTCTAATCTATACCGAAACTACTTTACTGTATTCAAAATGTGTACCACTCCCAATTTAGCTTTCAGGGCTTGAGCCAAAAACATGTCATCAGAAAACTCTGGGTTTCACTTTCTCATTTCTAAATTATTCCTTTAAGTCCTTTGCCCATTGTGCGTGTTTGCTTTTGACTGTAGAAGTCCATTACTGAAGACTATATGAAATACTTTCTCTCTTAGGGAACAGCAAAGCCACATTGCATACCACTGGAATAAGACACTGTTAAAATCTTTAAAAGCAGCATTTAGGATCAAACTAAAGCCTGATAGAGAGATTTGTCTCCACTTTGAAATGCAAAATTCAAAACCTCTTGAAACCACTATTATTAGAGAGTGGATACTTGAAGTGTTCTGAAACTCAAAAAAAAAAAAGTACCTAAAAGTTAAGAGAAAGAAGCTGAAGCAGCCCAAGCTTCTGCAAGTTTCAGTTTTAGGCTCAGGTGCACCTGCAGCCAAGAACAGAAACTGCACAGACAGGAAAAAGAGCCTGGGAGCCCAAGCCCAGTGCAGCAGAGGCAGGACACTCCAGCCCCTCTGCCCCTCACAGGTAAGGCTCCGTCTGTAGCAGCAAGGAAAAGTACAAAGTGTGACCATCCATCTCAGTCTCACCCTAAGCTGGTTACTAACTTGTATCACAGAATTACTAATACTGGATTTAAGCTCTTCCGTGCCAAGAGCCATTACAGGTTCCAGCTGGAGTGCTGAAAAGCGCCGGAAGAGAGATTCCTGGTATTTCTTTGTAAACCACAAAGCTGCAGATCAAAGTTTTCAACAACCAAGCAACAATAACCAGCCCAGAACACCAGCAGTCCTCTCCCTCAGATTTGCCCTCCCTCCTGGCCCACTACTATTTTGGCAGACCATCATCTCCTCTGCATGCAAGAGGAGTTCTCACATGTCTGAGCAGGAGAGGAGAAAAACAAAGCTTATGAGAGTAAGTATGAATTACATATAAACCAAGGTAACAGGCTTAAGTGACTTAAATAAAAGACAGGTACATTCAAGAGAACCAACCAAGATATTTGTCCATTTTAGAGAGGAGCCACCAAGAGTTTATTTGATCTGAACTGTCTCTTGTAGGAAAGGTATTCTGAATGTACCAGTGCACAGCTGGTCTGACCAGCCAGGAAGTTCATGCTGCAAAGGAGTCCTTCTTGGATAAAACGTGTAATCAGGTTCGTAGTTCAACAGACAGCTCAGTGATGCCATGTAGATATCTGCAAATCTAGAGAGACGTCTCAGGAAGTAAGTTGGATTCTCATCAGTTCTAAATATGCTTCCAAACTGTGCATTGAAGAAATTCCTGTTCATCTCCCTGTCCCCCAAAAAGAGAGAACAAAGACAACAAAGTGAACAGACCCGCACACATCTCTTCACCAGCCAGCATTCATAACCTGAAGCAAGCAGATCCTAAAAGCTGTTCTATGCTTTATTCTCTTGATATTGTTCTTCACACACCAAAATGTGCCACAGAAGTTTTTTACTACTCGCACATACACAACCCAGGTCTAGAAATCACAGTTGTGAAGAGCTTCACACATCTCCCACTGGAGATAAGTTGCTTTTGACATCAGAAACATGACATCTGAAGCCTTCTTTTCTAGAGATTGTGAAAGAAGATTTTTGCTTTTATCTAAATAGTAATGACATCCAATGTTACAAAGATAAAAGACTTCTTAAGAAAAGGCAAAGATTTGGCTTAATGCACACAAAAAGCTTAAACACATCTTGAATTAAGTTCTGGGCATTAGTCACTGCCAAGTAGCATTCCCATTTCGTTTATTCCGTTTCTGGGGAAGGCTGCTGGTGGTACAGCTGCTGGCCTTGAAAACTGTGAACTTCACACCCTCTGCTTTTAGGGATTTCTCCTTCATGATAATATATTATTAGGACTTCGAGCCCTATTACCTATCTTTGTGATAAAGCCACTGCTAAATCCAATCTAGTGCAGAGCTCAGTTTCTACGTATTCTAAGACATATTACACTCAATCTGCAAAATCACATAAAAAAACTGGAAAAGTGACCTAAGTCTTGAAAAAGGAATACGTTTTTTATTTGTGCAGAAGCTATGTAATCAACAGCAACATCTGAACACAGAAGGACAGAAGAATCAAAATGAAGGGAAAGGGATTTGATATGATGTTACCTTTTCACACAGACAAGTTACATTGGATCTAAAGACAGGGAACAGGGAAAAGGGTCCATATGTACAAAGTGTCAGAGGGGAGGAGAGCTACACAAGAGACAGGTAGAATACTGCTTTAAAAATATTTTATAATATCTGTAACTACCAGGGAATATAAACTGGGGATGGAAGGAAATTGCAAAGAAACCTGTGGACAACATTGCATAGAACCCTTGGCTACCAAAGCATACTGCAAATTCTTCATCCCCTGTGTCTTACCTCATTTCCTTTCTTTCCTTCTTCCATTCTTCTAAAATCATCTGGGAATCAGGATCACGGTGAATCTGAAATGTAAAGTATGGATAATCTGTAACTAAGGATAACTTTGTAAATAAGCCTTTCTATTAATAAACCCTTATCAGCTAACAAGATATGAGCAATAATTCAACGATCCGTACACAGAACTTATCCACGTGCATTTTAAGCAACCAAAAGCAAGAATTGATCCAGTTGGATCAATTTGATCCAACTGACCAATGGAGAAAGGGGACAAGATGTTGAGAAAATTCCTATTCACTAAACACACAAATAATTGCATTTATCAACAGTTCAACACTTCAACAAGACTGAAAGCACTGGCAAATATCAATGTCCAGCATTTAGAGACTTGGTTGGATCCCTTTGGCTCTCCAGAGCCGATTACACACACACACACACACACACACAGAGCACAAACCTGCATGTGTTCCAATAATCCTGTCAAGGTTTGCAGCCAGGTCATGGTTTGAATGTACTTCTCTGTGTTCATGATTTTAATCTCTGATCGTAACTCGGGAATAATCGCACCAGTGCGCCAGCCATGCTTCAGGGTCAAGTCCTATTTACCAAGAATTACAAAATACAGATATTAGTCTTAAAAAGAACTACGTAAAAGAAAAGAATCTGACTATTGTTTATCTCAAAGCAGCACTAATTTAATTGGTACAAAGTTACATAAAAACAGAAATATCAAAGAGTAGGACTTAACTGTGCCAATGAACAGCAGAATTTAACTTCAGATTTAGCATCAAATCCAACATTTTTGAAGAGAGAGATATGAAGAACACACAAGCACTTGCAAAGAAACACGAGTTCATTAGGTTTAAAACAAACAGCAGGAAATGCCTCTGTAGATGAGAGCTCTGCTGCTGCCAACAGTACCTGGAGGAACTGTGTGCTGGGTTTGTGCTGTTTACTCACACTCCCAGCTGACAGAAGGTACAACAAGGAGCCTCAGCTATTCAAGCTCCTCCTGACAGGTACAACACAAGGCAGCTGCCACCTGTGCTCTCCTCTCCCTTGAGAACAGAACAGAGCAGAACAGAGCTGCATCCTCCTCTTGTCCATCAGTCTTCTGAAGCACACAACGTTACTGTTCTTTTTAAAAGCAGACTGAGGGAAAAATGCTAACATCTGCTGCTGCTGAAACGTTACCAAAGCTTGGCAGTAGAAAAGTCACATCCTGGCACTCAGAAGAAATTAATTATGAAAGAGCCAAGTGGTGGTCACTTACCCTAAAGTAACACTTAACAGAGCATTTGTTCATAAGGTGGAGAAAAAAAAACAAAACCAAAAAAACCTGGAGAGAGGGGATACAAATTATAGCAAGATCTTGGGAAGAACATTCACAATTAGTGACAGGAAGATTGCCTCCTGCATTCTAAACAGAAGTTCATTTAGCTGTTGTCCAAGTCAGGCATATCCTGTACATTTGGATATCTGTGTTTACTCTCTATTACATCTGACACAATCAGTATCTGGATCAGAAATGCAACCTCACACATTCCTGGCCACAGTTAGTAAACAACTTAAATGCTACAAGTCAGGTGGAAAATATGGTTGGCATTTTACAGCACCAAGGTTCTTCGCTGGAAAAAAAAAAAGCAATATGGCTTAACTACTTAATGTTGATGTATTTTAAAATCTCAAATGGAAGTGTGTTAACATTGAATAACTGGGGAGGAAGAGAGGAAACCTTACAGAAAGCCTCATCTTTTCTCTGATTTTGGGAAAGCAAACTACTTACTGCCAAGTCACTGTATATGTGGTCACCAAAGTAGAGAACCTTAGAGCCCCTCCAGCCAGTAAGCTTCAGAAATTCATACAAGTTACCCTGCAGAAATAATGACATGGACATTGACGCAGCATGTGATTTGCACTTTTACAGGCACGAAAAAGGAACTTTTAGTACACTACTAAAAATATTTCATATCTCAAATCTTGTCCTCAGTTTATACACTATCAATCCCAAATGTTACAGGCGATTTCAGTGATAGTAGCACTTCAAGAGACAAGGACATACAGTATCAACAATGAATTTGTACAACTTCAGACATTAAAATAACTCTCTTAAAGAATGCCTCTGCATTTCAGAAGCCTTTATATCCAAGGAAGCTTGGGATTCTAGGAAATAGGTATGAAATTTCAATAGAAAGAGTCAATTGGAAGCATACCTGTTTGTAAATCTGGCCTTTCTGCAGCTTATGAATCTTGTCCCAGAGCAAGACTCCCCTTTCATTCACCTTCCGAAATGGTCTAGAATACATATGCAATTGTTATGTTGCTGTAGAAATCCTGACACTTCTTCAGAAATTAAAGTCTTAACACCAAAAATATTCATCTCTCAAAAGGAAAAAAAAATTATCTCTAGCATCTGAATTTTTTTAAGAGAAAAAGCAAAACTCCAAGACTTTCACTTTAGCCAGTGAAAAGCAATGTAACTCTCCAGTGTATCTATGACACTTATAAACACAGTTTGAGAACAACTGCTGGGAAGTGAGGCAGGGACCCCAGGGGAAGGGGAAGAAACAGCTGAATTGCTGCCATGAGGAGAAGGGAACAAAAAAAAAAATATGTGTAAGAATCTTGTCCAGTCCCTCAATTTGCACACCTGAACAACTGAAGATGAGAAAGCACAGGACTGGAGCCAAGACACACAGCAAAGACCTTTTTTAAATTAAATGAAAAAGCAAAGGAAAAATAACCCCACCTGCCTCTATATCTCACTTTCAAATCATAAGCACACATAAAGGAACAGGTCCTTTTCAAGAGTAAAAGTAGGGCATATTACAAATGTGTTTACTTAATCATAACTAGTCCTAGGATTTCAGTCTGTCAGCCTTTTAAATATCATGTGTGATGGAAAAAAAAACCAAAAAACACCAACAAAAAAAAAACCCCAGAAGCAATGGAAGACATTTCCAGATAAGGATCTAATTTGAAAGGCATCAAGATTTCTCAGGTTTATTAGGAGAGAAGCACACTTCACCAATGTGGAAAGAAATTAAATGTTAAAAATGGCTTCTGTGGCCCTAAGTCACTCCAGTAGACCTGTGACAGCTCCTAGAACTTTCTTAGGCAAGAAAGGGTAAATATTTAGACTTTAGACTTCAACATTGCCTGTTCTGCATTTGGTAATGACCCTACCCAGGATTTCATCAAATATGATTTCATTTTACATTGCAGCCAAATGAAAATATTTCCTAACACACTCTGTAGCCTTATATGGAAGAGATGCTTGAATCCTTCTTTACAGACTAAACACCCACCTTCGCTTATCATTGAAAAAGTTTGGTTTTTCAGCCTGAACAATGACCACATCAAAGAGATCCCTCCAGTCCTTGCCAACGATGAACTTCATGCCTTTGTCCCTAAACAGGACAGAGGGATATTAACAATGAAGTGTAGCAAAGTGCAGTTGCCTGTTCAATAAAATGAATTATACTAGAGACCCTCATCTTCCCCATCCTTGAAGAATGCATAGTTAAACAGCAAACAACTGCTCACTTACACAAAGCTGCTGGGACTGTTTGTGATGAGAAACATCTTCTTGCCATGATCAGCCAGCTTTGCTAACACTGCACGAGTTTGTTCAGCATAGCAGATGTATTTCTCTGTGAGGATGGGGGGAAAACACAGCATTAGTTGAGAAAACTCTTGTAAAAAACTTCGTATGCATTCAACCAAGAGTTCAGAACACAAGGTTAATACTTAAACGCACCCTTGACAAGTGGGAATAACTCTTTCAAACTTTAAAAATTTAGAATTTGTAATCTTCAAATATGGAAGCCAGAAAAACCATATGCTATCAGTAAGAAAAGCTTTGATAGATTATACCATTAGTACTTACCAATATCTGCTTCAATTGCTCTGTACATTATTCCTTTGATATGAACATCCCTGATTGAATCCTATAAGGAAAGCAATGAGCAATAAAGAAGTTCATCTTCTCAACAGTAACTTGTTTCTAAAACAACTCCTTTCTTAACACTTCCAATTTTACAAAAATGCCATGCAATGTTCAATATAATCATATATATCTCTGTGTGTGTATATATATATAGAGTGTCACCACTAGACAAAGACTAAGTTTGTCTTCTCAGAAATCAACTTCAAATCAACTTTGGGAAGTACAAAACTATATAGCAGAAGGGCACTTTTATGTAACTGTGAAAGGTTGCTCAGGAGGGTGAAGTGGGGTAAAAAATCCCTCTGCAAAAGCAGAGTCATCACAGATTTCCAGTGACCTTTGGAGCAGAACGCATTCCTTTCTCCTTACAAAAAAAAAAAAAGTTGTACATCCGACAGATTTTAGATTACAATCACTCACAAATACCCTGATTATTTACATAAGAAATTTAAGAACAGATGACAGAAATGAAATGTTTGAACAAAGTACTCATAAGGCACTCTGGAGGAATTTAACAGCTCTCCTGAGCCAGCTCTGCACCAGACAGCTTTGTTTAGAACAGTGGTAGTGCCATTTTGGTACTAACACAGGATATGTCCTCAAAATCCTCAAAACAGGGTTTCCAAAATGCTTGTAATGCTGAATAGTGCAGAAATTTCTCTACACACTTCAGAGAAACCACAAGAAATGGCTTTTTCTATGTTACATAACCATGACATAAATTTATCTCCTCTGCAGGACACATGCTGAGGAATCAAGAGGGTCAAATTACTCTAGTCTAGTACTAGAGCTTATCTGGAGGAAGAAGAGAATTAAACAGGGAAAATAGGTAGTTGAAAAGTACAAGATACCAAATGATTGTCAAAATGAAAGCTCTAAACCAGAATTCCCTAAGCCTGGTAAATCCCTGACAGTGAGAAAAAAGATATGTTCAACAACAATCAAAAGAAGTTTTATCACCTTACAAGATCTTCACTTTGCCCCTATTCATCCCTCAAACCTACAAAAAGGACAACAGCCCTAGAATGTCAGCTTTCAAACAAATTTTAGTTGATTCTTTTCCAATCTTTATCTTAATTTTACTTGTTTTTACAGTTGTATACCTATCATTACTCCATGCAAAACCTAAGGTGAAGTATTTCACTGAGACTAGCACAACAGGTGAAAGCTTCCTGAAGTGCTCACAGAGACGACACACAAATATACAAGTTTATCTAAATCTTCAAAGCTTGACATCTACCTTGACATCTTTGTACAGATGAACAGGTTCATAGTCTATGTTGTTTTTCAGAAAATATTCATTCACACAAGAAAGAAGTGTCATTTCTGGCAAGGAAAATATATCCATGAACTGCTTCATTGTATTTCCTTGTGAGCTCTACAGTGATGGGAAGAAAAAGAAAGAAAAACAAAAGTGTTATGATTAATTCTCCAAGTAAATCAAATGCATCACTCTTATGAGTGGTATTTTTATTCATAAAAACAAAACAGTGCTCAGCTAAAAGTCAAGAGAAGGCCTTCGCTAGAAGTCTGCACTTCTGCAAACAAGATGCACTGATCAATGAGGGACTGAGGTTTTTTTAGTTTAGTAGGTTTTTTAATAAGTGAAACACTTATTAGGATTGCAAAACAATTTACCTCCTTGTGGTAAATGAGACCATAAAAAGATGTAAGGATCTACAATACTAGCACAGTGACAGAGGAAGAAGTTTCTAGTCTGCAAAAGCTGTAACAATTAGTTATGTTTCACAGAAGCAGAGAACCTCATTAGAGAGCAGCAAACACAGCCCAAATACCTCCCAATGAGAAGGGAGATAAAGCAAGAAGCTCAGGATCAGAGTAACACAGAGCAGAGATTGCAAGGGACCGCTGGACATCATCTTGTCCAAGCCCCCCGCTTAAGCAGGGCCACCTAGAGCCACCTGCCCAGGACTTTGTCCAGATGGCTTCTGAGTATCCAACAATGGAGACTCCATAAGCCCTGGGGCAACCAACCTAGGCTGGCTGGCAGCCATGGGGCTGCCAGGGCTAGGTCAGCCTCACTGAAGCAAAGGAAGCATTCCTGATGTTCAGAGGAAACCTGTGTTTCAAGTTTGTGTCCCTTGCCTCTTGTCCTTCCACTGTCCTTTACAAGATCAAAGCAAGTATAGACCTGAACAGACCAGACATCCCACTGGGAATGCCAGAGTGATAGTCACACCTGCTGCAGAGACTAGATTCAGGAATTCTAAATTCAGCTCCTTAAGATAAGAACAACTGTAAGAACAATAAAATGTTCTACATCACAAAGAAGGGCCTTTCATGTCAACATGAAATTAACATCTGTATATACAAGGGGTGAAATTAATTTGGCTTTTAAGCAAAAGGTCAGCTTCATCCTTCATTTGGAAAAGAGGAAGCAACCTACCAGAGGGAAAAATCAACTTTTTCAACCAAGTTTAGGATTTAACTTAGAAGTGTCATCTTTCATCATTCTACCTTTTGTCAAATCCTCTTACTGTCACTCTGCTAGTTTGCATGCAGGAGTTGCCTCCATACCTTTACTTGCTGCTACACCAGCTAAGCCATCAGACCACCAGGAAAAAGCAAAGTACATAAACCAGATATGGTTCATTTCCCAGATTTTATCAGATTCTGTGTGTAACACTGAGCAAGTCACTTGATTTTCTGTGTTCCACCCACTCTGTCTGTATGACTTGGTAAGGGAACAGTCAGAGAACTACAGCAAGCAGGAGAGAGAAAAGTAATTTGTCACTTTAGAGGGCAAACTTCACCTTCAGCACTAAATTGAAGTCAATTATATATTAAGAAAATATAACTGTTAGTTATAATGAGAAGAAGATTTAAACACCACTCCATGTCAAAAACTCCACACCCAATTTTAAACACCAATTTGTGGTTTTACCTTTCCATAAAAGTCACTCATTTGTTCTAAAGGGACATGGGAACCATCATACATTGCAATGACTTCTTCATCTGGGACAACACTGAGGCCTCTGGAAAAAAAAAAACACTAGTTTTAGTTCAAAAGTCAGATTAAAATTTTCAAGTAATCACCAAACCCTGAAAGACTAACACTTAGGTCTGGACCTTATTAAGACCCTAATAATGTCACAGGAACATCTCTGTTTGTAAGTTAAAACAGCATCTTTCCTTACAAGTAACATTTCAAACCTTTCAAACAAGTAATATTTTAACAGGCCCATGCACACAGAACACATTCCAATTTTAAGTTCCTTCTACTTTCTTATGGGAAAAGAGCTTATTAGTCTCCATTAAAGCAATGCCTCAAGGGGGTTTTTAAGAAGTGGTCAGAACCTCCAGTTTCTTAACACAAAGTGCTCAAGCTGCCTTTTCTTTTATACAGCATTGATGATATGATAGTGTTTAAATCAGATTATTCTGCAGCATGACCTTGAAGATTTAAGGAAGTGAAAAACATATACAACCTTTATCTAAATAAGAATTTCTTTTAAACTATATGAACCGTTCAGTTTCCCAAACTTTAAATTACTTGACAGACGGTTGATAATTGAAACATTTAAATATAACAACAAATGGGGAAGAAGGAGATAACATCTCCACAGAGTTTATCAACTATGAAGAGGCTTTAGTTTGGTTTTGAATGTTTACAGCATCAAGCATCTTGCTCTAAAGCATCTAAAAGACTGGCATGAAAGGCAAGCAAACATCCTCACCAGAGGCCACAGAAGTGTTGAGATTTTACTCAGGATTAAAAAACACTAATGCAAACCAGATAAGCTGGTCTCTTTTTTCCAAACCTACTTATAGTGTTTTGCAGCCTTGTAAAACAGACCATTATTTCAGTGCCTCTCTTTCATGGTCTGACCAAGAAGCGTTGCCAGGAATTAAAATAAAAATAAATTAATTGCCAAGCCTAGTGCTTTCAGTGCTTACAGTCCACACCAGCTTTGCAATGGAAAGGATTCATTCAGGGCTTCTGTGGTGGCAGTCCCACATTAACCCACTCCTTTACTGCACCTCTGTTCCCACACCAACTGGGGCACAACTCTGAGCTGTTGCTGGCAGAACTCCAGCATCCAAGTTGGTCTTGTGCACCAACAGGGCAGATAATACCTTGGGTTCATAACACACAGAGTTCAGCATCACCCCCTCCAGGGCAGCAAGCACAAAGAAATGCAATCAAAATGTAAACCAGATACCAAGTAACACCATCAGAATTGAGGAGGTACCCTCTGGTCTGCAGACAGCTATGCTAAGTGCTGTTTGAATACTGCTAGAGAAAACCCTTGTGCATCAGGAGCTATTTAACCAAAGACTAACTTAACAGACCAACAAAGGACAATGTGAAAACCATAGTGGAGAGATGACTGCCTAGGAAAAGCTGTAGATGACTTTTACCACAAGACTCGCAGTCTTGACACAGTTCACAGTGCCACTGTATAACCACACATCATCCTGACATCAGCCCTCATAGCCTTCAGCCTCTCCTTTCCTCCCCTCATCCCTGTACAGGTGTTTGGGGGAACAGCATGAAGGTCTGATGCAAACCATCATTTTCAGGTCACATCCCCTTTTGAACCCAAATTTGAGTGCTTTATCCTCATGGTGGGTAGGGCAAGACAACTGAGAGTGCAGCAGAATAAACCTGGTTAGAAGTCTTTTTGTGTGGCTTCTTGTGTAATTTAAAATCTGGTACCAAGTGTGGCGCAAGTTTCATTTGGTTGATGTGTCCAAACTTAAAAGCTCTATGCAAACACAGCAGGACCTCTCAAGTGTCTCCACAACCACACCAAAGTCATGCTATCAGGCACTCTGTGACAATTATTTACATAGAAAGCAACAGCAGAGAAGTCATCAGGGTATTTTTAGCTATCTTTCAGCACAATTTAACAGCCGGAAACAAAGTGAGTCAGCACTATGTGACCAACCAGCTTGCCAATTCTCCCAGGGCTGAACTGGGGAATCAGCTGTGCTGGATCAGGCAGTAGATGTGTACAGTCTGTGAGTACACACAGAGGTGCAAAGAAAACTCCTTCCAGCAAGGCTGCAATGCTCATTCATGTCTGTGCAGGGCACAGCTCCTGGTAAGAATCCAAGCTGTACACTAAAAAAATGCATTTAAAAGACACAAAACATAAAAGTATAAATTGTTATTACAAAGAATGAATAACTTTACCCACCTGTAAACTGTTCCCAGCTGAATATAATGAAAAGCATCGATCTTCATTAATAATGCCTTGCAAGCCAAAAAAAGAAAATAAGTTTTTATCACTTCAGCTACTGCACATGAAAGTACAAAAGTCAAAGCAATTTTATCTACAACCTTTCTGCCTCAAGAACACCTGAGCACTCTCCCTGCAACATCCTTCACAGCTTCCAAAAGACTTTTATCAATGACTTTAAGCTAGTTTTATCCCTAAATTCTTTACCCACCCACCATGAGGACAAAATGCCCAAAACATGTTCTGCTTAAGAGCCTTTTAAAAAAATATCATTCTTATTGATGATGTTAATAATAAAAACAGTAATAATAATAATAATAGTAATAATAATAGCAATAATAAAGAATAAAGCCTGCTATTAAAGAGAAAAACATGAAACAAAATCCTTACACATCAATGCAGAGTGAAAAGTTGAAAGGCTTAAAAGCGCTCTCTATTTCCTTTGGCTAGGTTCTCAGCACTACATAACTCATCACAAAGTTATTTATACATACCCGGTGCACATCATAATGAAGCCCTCTGATGGCAAAATTGGGATCATAATCATATTTTCTTATTTCTGCAGGGTACTAAGAAAAGAGAGCAAAGATTTGATTTTAAAACTATAATAAAAAAAAATAAAAATTGTTCCTGCAGAATTTTAGAAGTCTAAGTTTCCTATGCTTCTCATTTGCTCTAATCATTTAGGAGAATTTTTCATAGGCTGGTGAGATTGGCAGGAACACGTCTGCAAGACAAGTCAAACATTTTTCCAAAATCTAAGGTCATTGTTGTAAATTTAAGGCCATCCTGGTACCTGAATTTGGACACCCAGGTAGTCTGTAGTGATTACCTTTGAACATTAGACTGCTGTTCAAAAAAGGTAATTTAATATATTCTTAATACATTTTTCGTACATTAAAAAAAAAATCATTTAGAGAGGCACATGAACTGAATGCCTGTCATGTACTCTTCCCTCAGGTTCTTTATATAGTAGAGTGTGAGTAGCTCACACCATTATATAGTGTGAGCTGTATTCTTAACATTTTCAGTAAAAACACATTTTCAGTCAACTGTAATATTGTCCTGCTTTAAACACAGATTGCCATGAAAAGAAATGTTAGGTGAATGTCTTGGGCTAAGGGCTTTTTTCACTTGTTTTTAAAGGGTAAAATGCTTCTGCAGTTTCAACAAGACCTGAGAAAACTATAATTTTTTTGATTAAGCCACTGAAAGGCAATCTTCATTTTCCTCCCACAGGTTACAGCAGCCTTAGAACCTGATATTGTTTTTCACCTTCTCTACAACAGTCTCCATACATACATGGCTAATTCACAAGCCTTCAGAGGGAAAAGTGCATTATGCAGCTTCAACAGGGACTCTAGCTACTTTATAAGAAATGAACCGTCATTTCCTCAGAAAGTTCTAATCTTGCTGAAGAGGACTTGCTCTGCAACTGCTGTAGATTGCATTTGTACTGAGGAGAGGCATTTACAGTTAAAGAAAACATTCCTACCAACCCTACTACCACTTCCAGAAAACATGGGGGAGGCTACTGATCTGAATGAAGAACAGCACCAAAAGCCTACAGAGAGGTTTGAAGAGGTGTAGCTTTGATCAGGGAACATGAAGCAGAGACACAAGGGAAATCATCAGGGAATGATACAGAAGGTGATCAATTAAAAACTACCATGCACTGCACATGCCACAAAGCAACCACACCATGTACAATGAAATGTATTTTGGGCTTTATCAAATATCTACATACTTGACCTGATACTTTAATTGATTCTACTAGAAAGTTGTCTTTTCAGATACACGTCACTACATAGGAGAAAAAAGATTGAGCTTACCCTGGCATACAAATCAAAGCTTCCTTGCAAACCAAACAAAGAAATGATAAAAATGGTACTGTTTGCTTACCCCACTTTTGGTAGGGACAAATGCAACTGGACTGAAACAGCAGTCCTGATAAAAAGGCACAAGGCCTGTGCACCCGGAAAGAAATAAACCCAGGAGCAAGAGCTTACATAGAACACCTGCTGCCACCTTCATGATTCGCATTGAATTGATGTTTATTCTCTTGGGCAATTCCCTGCTCCCTACACTGCATTTTGCAATTTTGGATGTATTACCTCCCACTGCCATGAGCAAAACTGGCTATCTTTTGAGTTGACTGTGACAGTCACAATGGACACTGTATAGAGGGTCATTTTCAATGGTAAAGGGAAAAAAAAAAAAACAGTATAAGCAGCTAAATTCCAAAAGGAGACAATTTCAATAAGCTGTCTCAAAAAGTAATTACAGCTTTGTTTAGTAGAATTCAGGATATATTACCTGAGAACCTGGAAAGCTATTGCTGCCTAAATCCATTTAAATAGTAAAGGCAGAGCACCATTAGAATTTTTGTCTACAAGAATTCATCTTGACTCCTACAGTAACGTAGGTTTTCTCCAAGAACCATGTAGCTTTAATAAAGTATATTTACACATCCCACAGTAATTGCTATGAAGACATGCCAAAATTGCAGGGGGATAAAGCTGCATATGCTTGTAGCACCCATGAAGTTTTGTTCGTTCTTCCAAGGATATTTATAGGTGTTTATATATAGCTCCTAACCTTTAGTATCAAATACGAAAGTAGAATAACACCACGCATTCGGATTTAGGTTGTATAAAAATACACAAGCAGTTTTATTAAGATACTCCATGAACTTTTTGTCTTTTCCTTTCCTGCAAGTCCTACAGTTTAAATAATTTTACAACTTTGAGTCCACAGATTTTTTTCAGTCTTTCTCCCAGCAATACCTTGAGTTTCCCAAGCCACCCATCTCCCCCTCCACTTCCTGATACATTGGAGCTTTTCCCATCCCCAAACTAGACAACAAGCAGCTCCAAACTGCCTGGATGTCAAGTGGTCACCGATGCAAGAACACTGCCTGGAGAGGCAGGAGGGCAGTGCTCTGAGCTGAACACTTCCTTGTATCCAGGCTCTGATCACGCTGCCCCCTTCAGCCAAGGCAGCCAAAATGCCAGGTACACACAGAGCACTCAGTGCAATCAAAGCCCTGCTACAAAGTCCAGATAAAAAATATTTCATAGGGAAATTAATCGCTGCACTCACAGCAAGGGATGAAACACAGTAATGGTAACTCTTAAGCTTCTTATTTATTAATGTGACTCAAATAAATGACAATCAGGAACAAACAACAAAACCACATGCCCACATTAAAAGATAAGATAAATATAACTGTATTTCTTAACAGACTGTTCTCTGCTCAAAACTGCAGCTGAGAATAAAACAGGGCTTCTGTTGTGCATATTTAGCTGTTGTACAAAATGTGCTACGAGGAATCCAAGCTAGGACTGAGGCATGAACAGATGATTTATGCCTCTCAGTCAAAAATGATTTGTTACTTCCTTTATTCATACATGTATTGTTATTCCATTAATTTTACTTACCCGATGCTCATTAATAAGAAGATCTCGAGCAGCATTGAATATGAGCGTGTGCAGATGTTTAGAATAAAAGACCAAGGTGTAGTCATAATCAAACCCATAAATTTCAATGTCTGACAGGCTCATTTCATTGTTTGAAAAAATAGCATCTGGGTTCAGCATGTTACTCATAATTGAAGGAACCAACTCTGTGAACAGAGGAGAGGAAAAAAAGTTATACCAGCCTTGTAGTTTCATTTAAATAAAAGACACAGAAATCCATTAGCAATTGCTAAATATAGATAAAAGATGATAGAAACTATCAAACTAATTCACACTAACCAGCTAATCCTTAACAATATGATGCTATTGAACATGCTGTTCCTAACCTGTCTTGGTGATCCATAATTTTTATTCAACGTACACTTTTCTCTGCAGTCCAAGTTTGAACAGAAGATGGATTTTGACATCTTGCTTATCGAAGAACACCAGACAATTTTTTGCTAACTCCATTAATACATTCAATAATGTTTTTGAAAATTAATTTGGAGTTGAAGACTATTATTATATTATTATTACTACTAGCCTAGGAGATTTGTCTTCTCCTGCCATTACTTGGTCCAGCTCCTGCCCCTGAAGCAGAACTGACGTTGTTTTAATTTGATATTGCTTTAATTTTTGCTTCACCATTTCAAGGTTATCACATTAATCAATTTCAACTCACACGAATGAACTATATGTGACTGTGTACATAGCAACTATTACATACACATTGTTAGGCTTATTAACCTCCTAGAGAATCAGAAAACCAAAAACATTCTGCTTATTTTCTACACACACAGTGTGTGTAAACCACTTCCATTTTAAAGGGCACATTTCTGTTGACACTTGATAGAAAAGTATACTGACTGAGAAATTAAAACTGTGACATAATAAGTAACTTTAGGACCAACACCAATGTCAGTACTAAACACTGAGAGTGTTTGCATTTCTTGTTTACAAAACTTAAAAGAGCAACATTAGGAGGTTAAACGCTACTCTCCTGGCAGCATAAAACATGAGCATGTTTTCCTTCCTTCCTTTCTCATGTACTGTCTTTAAACTCCAGACTCCCCTACCAGTGGAAAAAAATGGGGAACATTCATTTTAAATCTGTGCTTAGAAAGTTGAGTTTCAAGGAAATAAGCTTTGTGTGGTTACTTTCTATAGAGGTCTGAAAGGAATTGACCAAGCTTCTCTCAAAACCTTCAGCTTGCAGGACAGATCCCTACATGCTCCACCACTGAAAACATCTCAGGGAGGCAGGCAGGTGTGGGGACTTCAGATGCAGACACCCAAGTCTTTTCATTTTTAAGAGAGGGGGGAAAAAAGCAAATTCACTGAGTTTAATTCCAGACTTCAAATAAAGCCCAGCAATCAAATCAAATGCAATTTGACAAGCTACGATTAAGGTAAATATTCCTACTCTATCGAGAGGGACATGGAGCACTCAATTAACTTGAAGTCATAAGCACAGTCTTTAATCAACTTCCAAAATCACATTACAACACCCATTTCTGTATTATAAAGTATTTTTTCAAATGTCAATTGTGCAGCTTGGTGAGTCAACGCTTATTTTAAAAATAAAGATATTTATGTAGATACATATAGATAAAAAGATACTTCAGCTGCAAACTAGCTTGACTGCTGGCTGTCTGAAAACAGACAGTATAAACAGTTGTCAGCTATTAGACATTCTGGCCAGCAGACAGCATCACAAGTGCTATAAACCTTGGGTCAAAAAACAGAAGAGCTTTGTAGCCTTGTCATCTCAACATCATAACTAACTGAAATATCATATACTTGAAGCCATAGGGAGACTTAGGTTGTAATATAATAGCCTGAAATATTCTAGAAGCAGTTGTCTCATCTTTCACCAATTCACACCCACTGACCAACTTGTTTTCTCGCAACATTTCACTATCTCAGCTCTTAAGAATTATTTGGGTGTGGTTTGGAACAAGAGAAAGTTAATTCCAAAAACAGGAAAAGAAAAAATAGATACAAGATAAAAGGCACTTCCCTTCTTCTTATCCCTTGTCTCACCCTCCAAAGCCCACAGACCTCTCTTGAGATCTACCATGGCTTTTAACTTCAGTTCTGAAACGCTGGTGCTATTTTACATTGACAAATGCTTTGTTTGCATCCAATGCTGTGAAGTCCCAGTTCACATTCAAGACTCCCTAAGTGCAGGAAAACACAGTAATTTCTTTTTTTAAAGGCAAAACATGCCATCTAAAGCATTACCCATTGCCACTTGGTATTGTAGAACACACTCTGCCTCTTTCAGCTCTCAGAAAAGACCGCATTTTCAAGCAAGTATTATCTTGGTAATTCTCTTCCCATCGGAGCAAGGGCAGAGGCAAACATTTCTCCCCTAGCTTTTTACCTGGCTGGGCTGAAGAACAAGGCTTCCCAGGGTTATGCATTGTACCGTGAGCATTTTCTAATGCCTCTCACGGTGTTATAACCATAGGTGAAATTAAAAGAGCCATCCAAAACTTCACAGCATTTTAACTTTTTGGAAGATCAGCCAATTTCAGAATAGTTCTGTTGTGTGCGTATATACACAATAGTCATCAATGAGATGACCAACTTCTCGATTTTCTTTCTACAGATTTTCACGTCTACACGCAACACACCTCCGAAACCTGCCACTGCTGCCCGGCCCAGGGTGCGCTGTACCAAAGGCGCTCGGAACAGCGGCGGGCGATGTGTGCGGGGCTCGGCCCTCCCTCCGCGGGCAGGATGAAGGGACAGCCGCTCCCACAGCCCGTGTCGGCGCTGCCCGGCACCCAGCACCCACCGCCTGAGGGTCATCCCCCGCTGCCCGTCCGGCCCTGGGCACACCACGGGAGCGCAGAGCACACGGACGCCGCAGCCGCTGCGGGACGGACCCGCGCCTCGGCCCCGGACCCTTCCCGCTCCCCCACAGACTTCGCCCTCGCTGCGCTCCCAGCCACCACCACGGGTCCGCTCCCTCCGGCCCGCTGAGGAGGCGCCGCTCACCCTTGGTGACCCTCTTGGCCTCCTTGTAGCGCGACCACAGGTAGCTCTTCATGTCGGGCGACGGCTGCTGCTGCTGCTGCGGGGCCACGGTGCAGAGGGGAGCGGCGCCCGCGGCGGGCAGGACGCGGCCCCGCCGCCCGCCAGCCGCCAGCAGCGCCCGCGCCGCCACCGCTGCCATGCTCCGCGCTCAGCCCCGCCGAGCCGCTCCGCCGCCGCCGCCGGCTGAAGTCACTTCCTCGGGCCCCGCCCCGGGACGGGAGGCGGGCCCGGCCCCGCAGGTAGCGGCGGGAGGCAGGGCTTGGCCGCCCCGACAGCCCCTCGGTTCGGCGCCTTGCTCCCTCGGGGAGGGCTGGGCTGCAGCAGCGGAGTGCCGCCAGCGCGGCCCCGGGGGCTCAGCCGGCGCGGCCGCGCCCCGTGTCTCCCGTCTGCCGTCCCGAGCAGGGAAAGCAGCGTCCCCCCGTCCACCGTCACCGTTTAACCAGCGCTGCTCAGCAAGGTCAAGGGGAGCTGCCTGGGGAACACATCCCGACCTCATGGCTCTGCTGCTCTTCAGGTCTCTGCTGTGCTCGGAGCTGCCTGGGATCCTTTCACCATAAACCGCACGAAGGGCAAATATTTACTTCTCCAGCCCGCTTGCACTTCCGAAGTGCTATATACACCTGCTTACATCTGTAACAAAATAAGCTGAAAACAGAAGCTGCAAGTAAAAGACACAGACGTTCTGCTGCTATTTTGAGGCCCTCATGTCCCTCATGAAGCACTAGCCACTGATAGCTGTAGATCCTAGCAGTCTAAGAATTCGAGCCATATCTATGATACCTGGAGAAAAAAAAAAAAAAAAAGTTAGATGATGCACAGATGAAGAAGAACCAGACCAGATCACTCCCAGAGCAAACTGGTTACAACTCCACATGCAGAATTCCTGATGAGCTCAGAAACTTTTTACAACAAAAGGAACATATTCGTTTTCCAGTACAGTAAACATAGAATACAACTTGTTCTTATTTCAAGGAGATCTACATAACCCATTGTCACTTATGTCTAGAAGTTACTCAGCTGTTCGTTCCCATCCATCTCAAAAAAACCCAAAAGCAATCCTTTTCAAAACTGAAGGATTTCAGGCAAAATACTACTCTGAGCATTCTCTCTTTCTAACAAAGAATGTCACTCACACATTTTTACAGGCAAAACCACAACAAACTGAAAGAAAAATAATCAGCTTTGGATTTCAAAGTGTCTGTCAGTGGGTAGCTATGTGTTCTGTATTTCCAACCAAGGCTGAGTTCTTGACTGACAGTACAATTATTACAATTGAGATTGCTAAGGACTTCTCTGGCTTGGTTATTGGTGACACAGACACAGTTTTCATCCAAGTTCCTACATTATGCTTTATGTTAATTGCATTGTCATTTCTGTATATGGTTCTGGTGTCCATCACTACAAATCCATCACAATAAATTCTGGGGACAAAGAGAGAACAAGATCATCAATATTTAGAAAACAGAGAAGGTGAGATGAAAAACAACACCCGATTACTAATCTGGCCTTCTTTGCTGTTCCTAGTCTGACAATATTTTTGCAGAACCCTGCAGCAGACAAAATGAAAACTCCCATTTAACTTGCAGCATCAGATTTTTCATTTACAGCTACAAAAAAAAATTAAGTCATCTATGAAATTACAAGAACTGGTAAAAGAAATTTTAAATTTATGGCATCGTTCTAGAGCAGTGTAGGTTTTCTTGTCAGCCCAACTCTTCACCTTCAACAAAACAAAAATATATAACTGGACAGCTTTTTTAATCCAGCCTATGTGTTAATTAATCCCACATGCAATTCAGTTGAAATTAATAGGAAAAAGTCTCATTGTTCTTCTCCTAAACACAGCCTTGCCTGGTCTCCAAGTCCCAAGACTATAAATATTGTTAACAATGGCCACTTTGGTAGGTGAGGCATTCTCAAGGAAGAATTACAAGAACTTCTCTGAATAATACAAGAAGGAGCAGTAATGAAGAAGATATTTCCAGCAGTCAATGTGTTGACACAGGTATTGTTTGTTGTTCCATAAACAGTAAGAGAATACTGCAGATACAAGGATTTATGTTCCCTCACTGTGACAACAGCATTAAGGTTAGAGAAGTCTAATAGAAATCTGGAAAAAGACAGTACAGTGTTCTGTAGCACTCACTCATCCATCCAAGGCTTTAAATTTTCACATTAATTTCTTTTTTATGTTATCAGACTAGAATATTAATACTTCTATTTCTTCTGCAAGCATGTGCAAGACAGAACCTTGGATGTGCAAACTAATATTGGTGGTAGAAATCCCATCTTTGCTGCAGACAGTTTAGGTCCCCAGATAACCAGGACTAACCAATAAAAAATGTATTCTCCCTACATACCAGATAACATGTTTTTCTAATGCTTGATATATACAATACAAATAAAAAGAAAAGTCTTTTTTTAAATGTAATTCTGTTAGCTAAGACAACTTCCATGGGGTGTTTGGCCAGAAAGTTATTCTCACAAATCAAATTAATCCCTAAGTGTTAGCAGTGAGACTAGAGAGAACTAAAACATGAGGTAATGGTGCTTAAAAATAAGTTGTTAAACAACTCAACTTCAGGCAACTCTGTTCTTTCCTGTGTCTGCTGGTCTCCAAGTAATGACTCAAATACTAGAAAATATGTGATAATGTAAACTGGTATGAAGGAGCACAAGTGGAAATTAATTTATTTTTATTTGGTGTCCACATTTCTTCTTCCAATACTTAAATCAGCTTTTATTTAAGCAGAAGAGAACATGCAGAAGTAGAGGATTTTAACTTCAAGAATGTTTTCTAAAATGGCACTTACCATGAAATATGATCCTGCAGGCTAATGTTACTTTAAATACTTCTTAATCAGATCAGTCTAAGTGATCCTAAAGATGACTAACTGTTATGAAACAATGCACAAAAGAACTCAGACTTTCCCTTATTCTATTGTCAGAGTTGACCACGGCTATGATACTTATTTGGTGCAAACTGAAAGATGTTTATGTATGTCTGACAATTTAAAAAAGAAAAAGAAATAAGAAAACCCCATACCCAGCATAAAGAGTTTCACAGAAGAATTACCCTCCAGAGAAGAATCTCAGAGGGCTGTCTTACAGTACAAGAGACAGCATGGGTCTTAAACAAAATTGGCCTGAGTTTTGTACATACCATGTTGGCTGATTTATACCTGGCATCCCACTATTATTGATGGCCTGTGGAATTAAGGAGGACTTGGGTAAGGATAATAGACACAATTTCTTTCAAGCTAAAGAGAACTGTTTCATTTTTGACTGAATTTTGATGACCAGGAGTAATTCAGAGAGAGGCTGTACAGTATCCTCATTCACAAACACCAGCTCTTTTAGCACTGCTGAAGGCTCAGGACACAGATGCCATGTGATCTCTGCATGTGCGTACATAAAACACCTCTGAGAACCTGTCAAGTGTTTCGTGTATATTACAGATGACAGGTCAGACACCACATCTAATTTCTCAGGTTTTGTTGATACAGGGAAACACACAAATCACCTGCAGCATGCTCAGCCCTGTCAGCTCCTTCCCACATCTGAGATCGCTGAGAGCACTCAACACCTCAGAAACCTCTTGGCCAATAAGGACACTCCTGTGCTTAAGTCACTGAGGGATCTGTTTTTAATCAGGTTGTACAGACTTCAGCTAAGGCCTCTGACTGGGCTAAGAGATACTGCAATTCATTAAAGCACCATTAAATGAAATTAAAATGCAATGCTAGGAAAGCTGACCATGTCTTACTGCAGCTTCTGTGATGCAGTGTTCCAAACAGAACAGCTTTGTAAGCAATAAAACCATTTGACAGATTCTGTCAGACAGTTGTTTATCACAGAGGTGAATGACCTTGGACTGACAGAGAATGGGCAAAGCAGCACAGAAACAACTTCCTGTGAAAGAATAAAGAAAGAAAAAACAGTCTCTTGCCATCTTAAAAGATTATGAGGAATGTTATTTTTCTCATCTTTATTATATTTCCTGCTTGTGCAAGTTTTCCTGAATGTGTTTACAAAAATTATTTTGCTTTTTTACAGAACTATCAGATGCTATTGACCCAGGTGTTCTTGGAAACCATACCCTTTTATTGTCCCTTTAGCCAGAGTAGCTCTCCCACTAACAAATGTTTCCATATGGAAATTTTCGCCTGTGTTTTATCCTGATTTTCATTTTTGCATTAATACTTAAAAGTAAGTGGAATTGTGTTCATGTGCACCTATTTGGTAAAAGCATCTAACTCTTCGGAGAAAAAGCCTTTCTTGCCTGTTTCAATAATAATAAGACACCATTTTAAATTAATTTGCTACATCCAATGTGGAAAAGAGAGAATATAAGCACACACTGGCCAAGTATTAATACACAATTAAAATGAGAGAAGAAAAATAAAGCAACTGAAATCAGAAAGATTAGTGTCTGCACTGTTCCTCACAAACTTTAATATAAAGCAGATCTGAACACTCTCAGTGTTACACTTCCACAATGCATCTGGGTAGAGAAGATTCTGACTATTTAGTTCTGCCTGGTGAGCATTTGTCAGCTGTCCCTCCTCCCAGAAGAAAATGTGTAACCAAGCAAGTTATGAGATTTCCTGGTAACTGAAGCGGCACAATTTTACTACCCAGGCACCTTGGAGTATGAATTCTCGTAGATTATTCCATCCACTACATCAGATATCCTAAAAACTTGCTAAAACTCTCAATATCTTTTAATACAATTTGAAATAGTACATAGTTTGTACAGACTTCAAATTAAAAAAACCAAACCACAACCAACAGACAGATCCAGTAATAACACAGAATAATCTGAGTTGAAAGGTACTCAAAAAGGATCATCAAATCCAGCTCTTAAATGAAAGGCCCATCCAGGGATCAATATCAAGCAATCCTAAACAGGGATGCAAGTTTTGTAAATGCTTTTGCCCAATTTCCTAGCTTTGCAGCCTGAGAGTATATTGAGAAGATTAAATGGCAATTCAAAAAACCCAAAAACACACCACCTTTCTTTTCACATGAGATCTGTTTTAAACTATAGATCCACTTAGGAGCAAATTCAGCAGAGAAGTTAAAAGCCTGTCATTCTCTGTTAATACCATCCAGTATAGCACAGGCTACCTGTTATGTGACAGGTGAGCACTTAGCTAGTATCTGGTCAAATTTTGTGTTGCAAACACATCAAGCAGCAGGCCAAAAAAACGGAGATATTCCCTTGGCTTGGCCAAGGCAGTCCTAAAATGTAGGTATTACATTCATAAGAGTCAGGACACAATTTTATCTTGCCTTACACTAGAACACAGTGTTTTCTATCCCTAGGTTCAGTAGGTGTCCAATAATTCATCCCCAACATGACAAAATGGAAAAAAAAAATATGGAATTCAGCACTTAGACCAGGTCACAGCTTAAGGTTTCAAACATACCAAAACCCATTATTTTCTTTACAGACAAGTTTAGGTGACGTGATCATATAATATGTCACTTATTACTCAACAATTTATATATAGCCCTGACTTTTCTTGAGATGACTTGAAAACTCTGCCAGCTGTACTTGACCTCCAAATAAAGGATTCATCTTGCTATGCAAAATGTAGCTTGCATAGAAGCAAAAAGGGAAATATCCTTCACTCCCAAAAATATGAAGATTTTTTAAAAAAGTTAAAAAATACAAATACGGAAAGAAATTAATTGCTAGAAAAATACTAAAAATCCATCACATTACATTGCCCTGTGGTTGTAACTAAGTTTAGCACAATTACAGCATGTCTGAAGCCTGCAAAGGTTTATTACAGAGATACACTTGTCTTAGAAGTCTGGGTGAAGTTTTAATTCCTCACTGCACAAAGTCATTCCTTGTGCCTTCATAGGCACAAGCCTCAAGAAGACAGGACTCATAAACTATGTCTTGCCAGGGCATAATGCTAAAATAATGATGTGCAAGCTGTGAATGACATTCCATCAGAAAAGACACTAAAAGGATGACTCCTTCCCCATAACTTTGTCCATAATGTTACTAAGCAACATCAATTTGCAGGCACTTCACTGCTCCAATTACAGTGATCTCTCAGATAAAATTGGTACAGCGTCAGTCTGCAGTCTTGAGTAATTTCTGAACCCTGTAATTAGTTTTATCAGAAGAAAGGCTCAGACTATTTCATTTCACATAGAGTAAATAGACAGTTAATTTATAATGGTTTCCATGTTCTCTACATTTTCTGATATAAAATTAAATACATTTGCTTTTGTTCTCCATTTTTGATATTTTAAGCATCGGATACTCATTCAAGAAGTCTCAATATCCTAAAGAACTGAGCACCATAAAGCAAATCAGCCTATTTATTCTGGAGACTTCTTACTGATAAGAATTGTACACAGAAGAAATATAACATTATAGCCATCTGGTGTGGCACTGTGCCACCTGGCAAGCTCATGGTGTCTATCTTGCATGAATTAAACACTACAAACATTTTTTGATGAGCCTCTCAGGGAACATCATCACACTTTAAATCAATGGTAATTCACCCCACATGAAGAACCTTACTTTCTATTCTACCCTTATACCTTCTAGTGTATACAATTCAAGAAGTTCTTATAGAAATCCATTTTTGGCAAATAACTCAAGGTATCTTCATGTCTTCTCTAGCTCAACCTTATAAAAATTGGAAGATAAACAAAACTACTCATGCACTTGAGAGTTCAGAAAAACTCAGCATCAACATAACACAGAACAGCACATTAAATTATGACAGATCTCTCATTGCAGTGTAAAATACATGGTTAAGTGGCTGTATTATCATATAGGCAATGTTTCCAGAACTGTTAAATGCCAAGCAGTTCTCACTTAATAACAGAAATAATAAGGAATTTTTGCATACAGACTGAGTTTGAAGTCTTGGTTACAATTAGACTATGATGTCCTATTGAGCACTTATATCTTTTTAAAATCTGGATACCTAGTGATAGATCCAAATTCAGATAATGGAGAGCTTTGAAATTCTATTTCAAGAAGTACAGCTAAATACATTAAAACCTAGTAACACATAATTCCTAAAATACGACTTACTCAGAAAAATCTAAAACCATAGATGTGTTTATTCTTAAAAATCTACTGCAATTCTTTTGAAAGACTTCATTTGTTTCCTAAGATTTATATTTTCACCACACCACCCACTGCTGCTTCTTTAAAATAATGTACATTCAGCATGGCTATTAATAAAACCTTACAGCAAGAAGCATTTCTTTCCTTACAAGTGTCTAGGTCTTGTAGCTGAAGAATTTGTGAATCGCTTGTTATAAAACTATTACAGCAGATTTCAACCTGTCTCATTTGCTTGTTTCTGTCTTTTGGGAGAATGCAGAAGATTCACTCCCCCTTCTTTCCCTGTAGATCTAATGAGCCAGGCATGACAGCATTTCATCTTAGAGAATCTTGTCAGACCCAAAGTCTATTTCTCTATCATAAATTTTATTATGGTCTGCTTTTGTTACATAATCATTCCTACAGGCATTTTCATAAACTGTTGAATACAAACAGAATGAATTCTCAAAAAAAATCCTCAAAACTACTTCTTTATATTCAACCCTCCAAATCTATATTATTATTCAGAATACACAACATAGATGAGAAAATACCCAATACAAGATGGTAGCAAGGCAGCTATGGATTAAAAACTTGTACACCAAGAGTTAGAACAGAGTCAAATCAATCAGCTCTTACTATGACTAAGTCAGGTTAAAAGCACATGAGAAAAGTAGCTGGACAGGTAATCCTGAGTATTCTAAAGTAGATATTATCACTCATCCCTTTTAAAGCTGTTCCACTTCACACGAAGTAATTAAATCATTTGGCCCAGGGACAGAAAGGATGGTCCAATGACACAGCGAAAACCTGAAAGAGAGTTTTGCAACTAATGCACTCCAGAACCAGGAAACCAAGTCCAGTGGAGAAGAGCAACACATCCTAGAGGAAAAAAACAGTTTTGTCCCAGTCAATAAATATTTCATTTCTTTTCCAATATATTACCCAGTAGTTCACTTACCAAGCTGCTCATGCTACCTGGTGCTTTTACAGTGATGAAAGTACAAGGGGTCACTGGAGTTTCCTGAACTCACCCCACAGCAGCAGTAAGAAGAAAGAGATTTCATATTTGTCTGCAGAGCTGGAACACCTCAGCCAGGATACCTCACTGTCCCCAAACTTAATAAACTAAACATTTCAGAAGCAAAATCCCAGGCCCACAAAAAGAGGGTAACCACCTTGAGGAGCCCACAACCTTTCTTCCCTACAAAACCTTTGTGATGGTCATCCTCCACCCTCCCTCCTCTGAGGCTTCAGCTGCCAGTGTTCAAGCCATCCTCTGATGCAGCACATCTGTGTAACCTGGAGCAGAGTCCTGTGAGAACAGCAGTGAGAGGTTTTGTCTGTGCTTCCACACCTCCCACCCTTTGGCTCCTGAGCTGCAGTTAGGCTCAGGACTGGGCTTTAGTTTGCGTCTAGGCTGTGCTCTAGTTATACCTGGCTTGGTCAAGGTGACATCCTGGCTAGACTCAGCTGCACCTGGTCAATATAGACTAGTCTAGTAAGGGAAAAAATGGTGGTGTTATCCTTAAAATTCATTTCACAGTCCCAAAATAAAATTCTCCCTTTCATTTAAGAAAATTTGGACATACAACCAGTACAACGATTTTACATTGACATAAACATGGATTTCACTAAATTAATTTCAAAATATATTTTTTTTCTACTCAAAATTCTTTCAGTATTTTTTTTCTAGGTACATTACATTTCATCCAACCTAAAAGAAACAAAACCCCAAGATAACTAAAGTACACCTCCAGCTATTTACAGAGTTCCTGGCACTCCTTTCTGTGCAGTTAACAGGTCTAGAGTTCCCAGACTACTGCAGTTTACTTATGATTCCCTGAATGGAGGAATACAGACTGTTTTTTCCTGACTTAAACGAGTGCTGCTGAAAGGCTGTCTATTAACTTTCTTTAGCAGCACTGCAAAGAGCCTTTCTGGGACACAAGAAGAGAGAAATCATGACACATTTTCAAGAAGATGGCAATTTGTGTAACCACAAAAAATACATTCTCCCTATTAAAAAGATAAATATTTTAAATACATGCTGACATACATATGTACAAAGAATACCTGAAATATTTGAGAAATGCCTCTTTCTGGTCGTAATGTCTCTGTAAGGGGATAAACATATAACGGCAGTGCCAAAAGGAGAATACGATGATGAAATGTTTCCTAAAAGGAGGAGGAATATCAAACGCAAGGCAGCCGTGTGCACGTAAGGACCTGGCAGGGCTGATCTCTCGATAAGCCACCAGGGCGAGCTCTCGCCCAGCAAATCCAGCCCCAGCCCTGCAGCTCCACCGCTCTGGTTCTTCCCTCCTCCCGTGCTGTCAGGCTGGGAAGGACAGAAAAGAAAACACGATTTTTAAAGCTTAGTGTCTACTCCTCGAAATTTTTTATACCTTCATGCTTCTGTTCTTGAGCAAAACGAGTGCCAGTGGGCAGAAATGGTATTAGCCACAGAAATATGATGCTGCAGGTGCAGATTTCTAGTGATATCGAAACTTACAGAGGTTTCAGTATTTGAAGACTCAAGGAGAGTTTTATAATGATTCAAACATGGTTGTTTTATCTGTACAAAGATTCTCCTAGATGCAAATATTCACCTTAACTAATTTTATCTTTAGTGGTAGGCGCCTTAAAATCCATTCTCTTCTGTGAATTCTTCTATTATAAAGATACAGAGCATTAAACTTCAAGGAACACCTTGCAAATTGCAAAAAAATTTGATGAGGGGGACATGCCACAGATTACAGATTTTTCAACAGCACCAGTGCAATCATCATTCTCCAGAGGAATGGGATAAAGACAACCAAAACCAAATAATACCTGAAGAACTTTCCTCCAAAGTTCAAACAACAGTATTTTAATTCTGTTTGTATGTAGTTACTGTTAAAATTTTCTAATATTTGGATAACCAGCTTGAAAAGCTAGCTACTGGCAGCAAATTTTTTTTTTTGTTTCATATTCACACTCAGTCCCAGCTGTTGCAGAACAGCTTATGTAAGAGGCTATGTCTTCAGTTTGTGCTGTACACACAATATTTAGTCCCTGATGCAGACACTGCAGAGGGAGGGAATATAAATTCTCAATGCATTGTTTTAAATGATATCATTGAAATTTAAATCACAGAGAATGCAGATAAGTAGTTCTCCATATTTCCAATGCATTATCACGTAAGAAAGACAGGGCTCGATTTGGTGACACAAACTTCAGACTGCATTAATTATTCCCACATAAAATTACTTACATGTCTTTTTCAAATACAGTATGGCCATAAATGGCTGGTTAGCAGTGACACAAAGCATTTTAATTATCCATGAACAAAAATGAAACTTGCATTAGCTGTAGATTTCAATTTAACTGTGTACTAAAGAGAGGTGATATTCTGACATTGCAAACTCATTGTGTAGTTTTATGGCTTCCTTATGTTTGCACCTATGTACAGTATCTTTGTCCTATGTAATTTACATCCCAGGTTCAGCTCACCACTAGGAAAACCAGAATATCATGTTCTCTTAGCCACAAACTCCTACTCTTTACCATGCTTTTTGTCTGGTTCAGCCTGCACCTAATATAAGTTGATTTAACTACCAAGTGTTCTGCTGGGCTAGGGAGTTAAATCAGCTCAGGAAAGAGTCTGACAGAGCCAAAGCAGTTCAGTGAAAGGAGGAGTGGCTCACTGTTACAGATGGAGCCCAGGAAGATTAGCTGGCTAATTTAGCTGGTTAAGTCCAATACCCACAGTCAGATCTTATGAACTCCTCTCAGTTTATCTCCACAGCTATTTCTGTCAAGGTTATGCTTCTTGCTAGTTCCAACACCGAGTCGGAATCATGTGGCCTGCTTCAGAAGGGTGACCTGCACACAGACACGGGGATGACCTGATAAAGTTGCATTCTACAGGCTGGAGAGGGGCTCGCTCTGCTGTTTGCTGTTTGCATGGAAGGAGACGCGACGCTGCCTGTATTCCATTTCTCTTATCACCACATGACCCTAAATTTTTACTTAACAGAAAAGCACAGTGCTAAAATAGACTATTTCAATAGTTATGCACACAATTATTGAAATTGAAATTGCTTCATAGACCTCTGTAATGCAGCTAAGTTGCTGAAGAACTAGCACCACTTGGCAGTTATATCTTCCCTTTGGTATTAATTCCTGAAAGGTGATACTCAGACTTTTTTTGAATGGCAGCAGTAGTCAGTGCAACTAAGAGCTTAAAAGCTCCCTTAAGTTTTTTAAGCAAAAATGAAACTGAAATTTTCTCCAGCTTACAGCCTCCTTGTAAAGAGAATTAACATTCTTTCTGAGAGCAAAAATACTCAGCTGTCTCATTCTTCCCTATCAGTTTTGTCCTGGGTAATCCAAATTGGCATTCATGAAAGCAAACAGTATAATCTGCATCAAGCAATCAATGCTGGTAAACTCATTACACTTCTTACTAGTCTAGCTTTTAAATTCAACAGACAAACATAGATTTATCAGGTTTTATCAAATTTTATCAGATTTCCTTCAAAAGCAACATTCTACACTGTAAAATCATAGGGGCAAAGCAACCAATAAAATTTGAATTCCACAAAACTTAATCTAAAATCTCTGTTGGTTTAGCACAGTCAATAACAGAATTGGCTTGCGTTCTTACTATTCCAGTTATCAACATTCAAAACGATTGTTACAAGGCATTACATTTTCCTGCTGCAAGCAAAATGACTGCTAAAACAGAAATGCCAGAAAAAACACCTAATGCAAGAATTCTACAAGACAGAGATAACTACTCTGTTTATCTCTGTGTCCTTCAAATGCCTATTCACAGTCATAAAGCAACATATCTCACGCTGGGAATCATAAAGACACAATTAGGAAATCAAATTCTGAACTGCTTGTAGGTGATTCTTAGAAATAGATAAACTTTCTGTGCTTAGACTCCTGAATAATGAAATTGTATTTTCAAATAGGTAAGACTACTTTTTGGAAAACAATTCTTTGACTTCACACAAGTCTTCACAAAAACCTGACAGATTTTTTTTTACTTAAAACCCTGACACTGATCTCACGTATTTATTTTTCACAGTCATTCTCACATATGTGTTGGAAGAGTAACAGCCCTTTTTATTTCTCATATAATTTGTGATCCGTGAGGAACACCTATTAAAACTGCAAATCATATAGAAAAGCTTCATCAGTCTTTTAAAGAAGTCACAATTGAATTTTGCCTTCTTGTGCTGGTATTGGCTGGAGCAGAGTTTATTTTCTTCCCAGTATCTGGCACAGGGCTCTCTTTTGGATTTGGGATGGAAACAATGTTTGATAACTCAGGGATGTTTTGGTTATTGCTGAGCAGTGCTTGCACAGAGTCAAGGCCTTTTCTGCCCCTCACACCACCCCACCATCAGGGAGGTTGGAGGTGCACAAGAAGCTGGGAGGGGACACAGCCAGGACGGCTGAGCCCAGCTGACCCAAGGAACATTCATTCCATGCCATAGGGCATCATGCTCAGCATAGAGAGCTGGGGGAAGGAGGAGGAAGGGGAGGATATCGGGAGTGATGGTGTTTGTCACTGCTGTGTGTGCTGGGGCCCTGCTGTCCTGGGCATGGCTGAACACCCACCTGCCCATGGGAAATGGTGAATCCATTCCCTGTTTGCTTTGCTTGCATGGCTCTTGCTTACCTTATAAGGTGTTTTATCTCAGCACACAGTTTTCCCACTTTTACTCTTCTGACTCTCTCCCCCAGCCCAAGGAGAGGAGCGAGGTAAGCGGCTGCACAGGGTTTTGTTGCCAGCTGGGGTTAAAGGACAACACTTCATTAAGAAGAACCCAAAGATTCTTTTCTGCAATACAAAGGCTCCCTTTCAGTTCCATAAACACTAATTATCAGGACAGAAAAGTACAACATTGAGTTCTAAAGTAAAAACAAACAAAATCTACCTGGCCCGTCGTATAACTGAAGATTTATTTTTGCCAAGACTTTCAGCTACTGATAGACTAAGCTCGGTGTATGTGAAATTGTAAACACAGTGAGGGCTTTTATTTTTTCCACTGAACATCACCGATCAATCTCTTTCAAATACATTCCTCTCCAAGTACAAAGTTCATTAAATCATTGCTAGAAGTTTGTTTTTTGGTATTTGGTGGGGTTTTTTCCCCCAGTCTAGCACTAAATGCATAAGACAAAACTGGTGACCAGCACATGAAAGCCTGAGCAGATTTTCCAGGATGGCGAGGGGTGGGGTTCTAAGTTATTTCAAGTAGTTATTAACATAAGCTGTTAACAGCGGTGCGCTGCAGAAGTTGCAGAGGCTGCATTTCATGTCCCAGGCAGCAACCCCTGCCAAGCCCGCTGGAAATGCATGGGAAAGGTCTCATCTCTGAGCAGCAGGGCTCCCTTTTATTGTGCCCTCACACTGGCCCTGCCAGGCAGGGTGGCTCTGGGGCGGCAGGTGCCGTGTGCCCTCACACCCGAGGCGGCAGGCAGGGCCGCGGGGGGATAAACAAACAAAGGCCCCCAGGGCAGCCTAGGGAGCGCTAAGGAGCTCCCGGGAGGATGGCCGCCCTGATGAGCGCTGGAAACCACAAGAGGAGGGAGACCTGCCAACCATCCGGCTGGGTTTGTCCCCCACCAGCACCGAGAGTCCCCAGAGAGGCTCGGCAGAAAACAGCCGGTTTCGCTCATGGTGGTGTGAGGCACTAGAGGCGCAGAGAGGAGCGGAGAGCCAAGGAGAACAACGCGGCCGTGAGGCCCCGAGCGCCTGGAGGGGAGGACCCAGCCATGGCGGCCCCACGCCGGGGCGGCAGGGGGCACAGACAGCGCGAACTACAGCTCCCGGCATGCAACGCGCAGAAATGGCGCATGCGGCCCTCCACACTCCGGCCCCCATTCGCTCTTCCAGTGGCTACGGCGGCCCAGGCCTGGAGCTGCTGCCGCCGCTCGGCCCAGCCGGTTATGGCCCTAATCATGACTTTTCGCTCCGTGAGGTACCGAGGGTGCCGCCACGACCGGAAGTTCCGGTTGCCATAGCACCCCATCTCCCCGAGGAGCATCCCGGGTGTTCCCGGAAGCGGTCGGAGCCGGTGCTCCGCGCGGAGATGGGCGCTGTCGCTGCCGCGCCCCACGTGGCCCCGCCGTTAAACACCGCGGATCATTCATTGCAGCGCCGCGCGGGGCCGCCTTGGCCACGCCCCCCTCACACCATTGGCGGAGCGTCGCCCCGCCCGCCAATCGGCGCCGGCCACGCTCCGACCGCAGGAAACCGCACATGGAAAGTCACGATTGGCGGCGACGGCTGCAGGCCCCGCCTCCCCAGGCTTCCCATTGGCTCCGTGTTTGGCGTGGTGCGCTGCTATTGGAAGAAGTGGCGCGGCCCCCCCCACCCTGGGGTTGATAAGGCGGAGGGGGAGGGCCGCGGCCGCTCTAGCGGGGTCGGCGGCGGCGCGGGACGGGTTCGGGAGAGCGGGGCGGCGGCGCCGGGGGCTCTTCGCTTGTCACTGCGGCCGCCATGAAGTCGGTCTGGGGGCTCGCTCTGGCGTGTGTGCTGCTCCTGGCCGGTGAGCGCCTGCGGGTTTCTAGAAGGTTCTGGCGAAGGGCGTTGGGGTCCCGGCCAACAGCCAGTTCCCCCCTCCTTCTCCCGCTGGGATGGGGGAGGGTTCGCCGAGGGGAGGTGGGGTCTCGGCGGGACCCCTCATCCTGCCCCCGGGGAGGGGAAGCGGTGCTCGGGGCCGGGCCCTCTCCGGGGATCGGGGGGAGGGGGCCGTGCGGCTCATGCGCCGTCACGGGCGGGGGCGGAGGGTGCGAGGGGCCTCCCCCTGCCCATCTCCCGTGTCTCCGGTTGGGCTGGGGAGGGGCGGGGGACTCGAGGGGCACAGCTGGGCGTGAAGAGGTGGGGAGGGGTAGGAAGAAGTTGGGCGTAGTGTTGGGCTCGGGCTCAGAGCGCTGGTTTTCTTGTTTTCCCAGTGTCAGTCAGAGCTGATGAGGTGGATGTAGATGGGACCGTGGAAGACGACTTGGGCAAAAGCAGAGAAGGGTCTCGAACGGATGATGAAGTTGTTCAGAGGTTGGTACCTGGGGCACCCTGGTTTTGGAAAGGTCAATTTGAGTACTACTGATGTCTCAGAAGTAAGGTGGGAATGCTATTCAAGAGAGCCAGTCAGCTGGGGGAAATAAAACATTCCTGTAAAGGACTGTTTCCTTCTAAATAAAAATGAGGTTGAGAACTTGGATTTAGAAAAGTTCAGTTTGTTTTTATCAAATATCAATAGCTGTTAATTGGAGTTTACTTATGCATGTCATAATTGGTGTCATTTTAGTGCCTATGGATGAAATAGCTCAATGCCCATGAAATGCCTCACCTCCTGTGAGGTGCACTGCATGCCGAGGATTGCAGTAGCTTTAAGATTACCTGTATTATCCCCTGAATTTTTTTATGAAAAAGGTCTTACTTGCAAGGAATGAATTTTCACTTGAGGTTTTGGGTTATGGTTACGTAGTTGAGGATGGCCCTCTTGCACTTGACTCATTTGATCATGGAATTTTGTGTTACATCAGTGATTAAGTGTTAATGCTTCTGCTTTGTAATAAAATTAAATCAGTCATGCTGTTTTCGGACAAGACTCCTTGATAGATTTTTCATTGTCCTAACAGAGAGGAAGAAGCTATCCAACTAGATGGCCTAAATGCATCCCAGATCAAAGAAATCAGAGAAAAATCGGAGAAGTTTGCATTTCAAGCAGAAGTGAACAGAATGATGAAGCTAATTATCAATTCTTTATATAAAAATAAAGAGGTTAGTGCCTTCATCTGCAGATCATGTTAGGATTTTGGAAGGGGTGTGTCTGTCTCCTGGCATTCCTGACTACTGGTTTCTATTTCAGATTTTCCTTCGGGAACTTATTTCAAATGCTTCAGATGCTTTAGATAAGATCCGGTTGATATCATTAACTGATGAAAATGCTCTTGCTGGCAATGAGGAGCTTACGGTCAAAATCAAGGTAAGAAGGACTAGATACAAACATCTCTTTCAAAGAGATGGTGGAGGAATGTAAAAATACACTGCATCATTCAATTTCTATTTTTGGCTTAATACTGATGAAAGTACATGAGGACCTGTGCGATTTATCAAGGACTCTTTTAATGGTAAAAATATGCTTCTGGTGTTATATAGAGTAACTGAAGTATTGGACTACTTTGAAGGAGGAAATGCAGTTTATTGTAGCCAGACGTGTTTGTATTTGAATAGCTGCTCTATGTACCTCTTTTTTTTTTTGGCATATATTAAGATTCACGGTGAAGTCAAACTGCATTTTTGTTTTTCGTTTTTTTTTTTTTTCAGTGTGATAAAGAGAAGAACATGCTCCATGTTACAGACACGGGTATTGGCATGACAAAAGAGGAGTTAGTTAAAAACCTGGGTACCATTGCGAAGTCTGGTACAAGTGAATTCTTAAACAAGATGACTGAAATGCAAGATGATAGCCAATCAACATCTGAGTTAATTGGCCAGTTTGGTGTTGGTTTTTATTCTGCTTTCTTAGTAGCAGACAGAGTTATTGTCACATCAAAACACAACAATGATACTCAGCATATCTGGGAGTCAGATTCAAATGAATTCTCTGTGATCGATGACCCAAGAGGGAACACTTTAGGACGTGGCACAACCATCACGTAAGTATTAAGTTTCTTTAATCTTAGAATAAAAAAGGTGCGTGGGTACACTTTGCTTATTGGAATATGTGCTTTAACTTTGTGATTGATTTATTTCTTGCAATACAGCTTTACTCAGTTTAATAAAAATATGCAAAATACAAACTACACCCAAAAAAAAATTGGACACTAAAGTGTTCATGAATCCTTCATGTTCTGTTAGATGAGCTAACAAAACTATGAATGTCTTGACAACTGTCAGCAAGTAATTCCAGACAGTTCAGCTGCCTTCAGGCTCATTCAGTCACTCAACACAATCCTGACCTGACAAAACTTATACAGGGGCTGTAGAGCTTTGCTTGGAAACTGGCTGCTGTTTATAGATCAGTGAAGCTGGTCTGATGCAAATTGCAAACTAGAGGTAATTTGCTAGTCTTATTTTCATTGCTATCATGAGCAGGTAAATTTATTTGGTCTGGATTTAGAGGATGTTGTTCTGGAGGAGGCACTCAAGTGTAAAAAAGTTGATCTTGGTTTGAAGTAAAGCCCATGAGTGTGCATCAAGATCCTGATAAGTTGTGTTCTGCCTCAGCCAGTGAAAATAATTGCTGGTTGAGCAAGGATTTTTTTTTTAAGAGATACTTGAAACTGAACTTCATGAAAAAGCTGACTTGCATAAATCTGAATTGCTATGGCTGCTACAAAAAATAGAAGTTGTTCTGTGTTGGGACCCACGAGGATCATCAAGTCCAAGTCTTAAGTGAATGATCCCGTATGTGGATCAACCCCCGCTTTTGGTTATTAGCACCATGCTTGGGCTCAGTTGGTCAATCTCAGTGCTAAAAGAAATGTATATTCTTAGTCAGAATACTTGTCCAGCATTTTAAAAGGTTTGGGTTTGTTTTTTTTCCTTTAGCCTTGTCTTGAAGGAGGAAGCGTCTGATTACCTTGAGCTGGACACTGTTAAAAATCTAGTGAAGAAATACTCCCAGTTCATAAACTTCCCCATATATGTGTGGAGCAGCAAGGTAATTGTATTTAAGTGAGCGTTGTCCAGTATAAGCTTTGGTTATGACAGCTGTTTCATGAAAGCTGAGGACCAGCCATAGAGCTGCTTCTTGTCTTGATTCCTAAAATTCTTCTGTCCCTGACTCCTTTGGCTATGATTTTGCTAGTTATATTTTTCTCCAAATGCTGGTCTGTTGCTAAAATTACAAACTTTAAAGAAACTTGCTTTTGTTCTGACTCAAAGAACTTTACCAAAGGAAAAACACTGCTAATTACTAATAAGAGTCTTTCTTCCAATGGCTTTGGTAGATGGAAGCTCTCTGAAGTTCTTGAGCAGACCCATGGCTAGATACCCTTCTGAAGAAACAGGGCAGTGTCTTAGATTTTAGGCCTGTTGTGATGTTTTCTTGGTGTAGGACCAACTTAAAATCCACCAAGTCTCTGATTAGCATTATGTGTAAAGCATTGAAAAACTTAAATTTGACTGTGGTGATCTCCCAATGTACTGAAGGAAACTATTAATGAAAAAGCAACTGAGAAATACTGCTCATAGAGAAGTTTGCAACAGACAAATAGCAGAAGTCAGGCTAGTGTTGTGAAAGATTAAGCTGTCTGAGAGAACACCAGAACATACCTGGTTGGAAGTCAAGGTGTTCAAATCCCCCCACGTTTGGTTGTCTGTTTAGACGGAGACTGTTGAAGAACCCATTGAAGAGGAGGAAGCAAAAGAGAAAGAAGAAGAAACAGATGATGAAGCAGCAGTTGAAGAAGAGGAGGAAGAAAAGAAACCAAAAACTAAGAAGGTAAGCTTTGTTAGCATTGGAGTCCTGTAACTCATGTCAGATAGATAGCGATTTTCCTAGGTAGTCTTGCAGAGGTGCATTTCAGTAGTGTGTGCTTTCAAGAAGCAAATCCTTTTGAAGTGGAGTGGTAGGAGAGAAGATTGTAAATGAAACAGACCAGGTGGAAGTCAGGCAGATGATTGGCAGTAGCCGTGTGAAGCTGTGTCACAGCTAATTATAAGTACTTGCATGAACTGGTAGCAGATTTCTATAATCTGACACCATTGACAAGTTTAAATTTAAAGTACTCTGCTGGCAAGATTTTTCCAGAGAGTGGCATTAGAACAGGAATACTGGTACTTAGTGAATAATGTGTTAAATGTACATGGAACACATTACATTGTAGACTAAAGTTTTGTTCCCATGTGTTGTGTTAATGTGTGTACTTAAAATGAGAATGTCTGGTTCATTGCATAATTCTGTAAATTAGAAAGAGCATGTTTGAGATTTTCACATGCTATTTTATCTTTTGGTTTCATTGGAGTGCCTTTAATTGACCTAACCTGAAGTAAAGAATGAGTCTTCTATTGTGTTTATTAGGTTGAAAAGACAGTCTGGGATTGGGAGCTCATGAATGACATAAAACCAATCTGGCAGAGACCATCTAAAGAAGTTGAAGAAGATGAATACAAAGCTTTTTACAAAACCTTTTCCAAGGTAAGCTCTGGGCCTTAAGATGATTCCAAAGCAAGAGGTTTGTTATAGTATCTCTTGCTATGTAAATAAAACTAAGTGCTTATAGGCTGGGCTATTTCTGAAGAATTAATTATTGTTGTCAGTAGATGGAACTGCAGAGAGCCTGGAAGGAACAATATCTCAACCAGTAATTAATCTCTTTTTTCCAGAGAGAAGATACTGCTATCCAAGTGTTGATTAATCTAGATTTGAAAAATAGTATGTTCCAGCTCATGTGGAGCTTACTGATGTGTTTAAATGTTGATAGGGAACTTTGTATTTAGTCTGAAGGTTGTGGTGTTTGTTGCAGGTGGTGGAAGAAAGAGGGAGACAGTTTCCTAGAAGTGTTGTCTTTGTATCACTGCAGTGTAATGTGTTACTCCAGAGTATCTTAACTGTGGTGTGGTGATACTCTTGGTTATTGTCCTGTTGGTAACTTTAGTGACTGGTTTGTTAAAATCCAGCAAAACCTGGGAGGTCTCCAGGAAGGTTACGTAGGAAGGTTATTTTTACATGAGCAACTCTACTCTTACAACTTTTGTCTGAGTGACAGACTCCAGCAAAGCATGGCTAGGTGGATTAGTTGTAGAATAATTGCATTTATTTGTTAAACTCATGCTATTATTGGAAATTTATTAACTCGCTGGTATTTTCCCCATGTTAATTAAAAGCATTCTCTCTTCACAGGAACACGATGACCCAATGGCATACATCCACTTCACTGCTGAAGGGGAAGTAACTTTTAAATCCATCTTGTTTGTTCCTAATTCTGCTCCACGTGGACTCTTTGATGAATATGGATCCAAAAAAAGTGATTTCATTAAGGTAGGACAGAAAAGTGTGTGGGTATGGTTTTGTGGGAAAGAAAAAAAAACAAACCCTAAAGTAACTTGGGTGCTCTCTGCTCTTGTAATTCAGCTGTATGTTCGAAGAGTGTTCATCACGGATGATTTCCACGACATGATGCCCAAGTATCTTAACTTCGTTAAGGGTGTTGTAAGTATTATAAATCTTACTTGCAGTTAATTTCTTTTTTAGTTTCAAATACTGCCAGATGTACTTAAAACTGTTTCTCAATTAGGTGGATTCTGATGATCTTCCTTTGAATGTATCTCGTGAAACACTTCAGCAGCATAAATTGTTAAAGGTAAGTGAATTGGTTTTAAATTCCTTCATTGTAAGCACGCAACAGCTGCAAGGTTTAGAACAATTAATAGCTTGAAGAATTTTATTACATGATTTTGAAATTAATGTAAAGGAAACTCATTATTGCTGTATCCAGATGACTTGTCTACTTCAGATCAGAGATACAAAGGGGAATCTATTCTTTGAAGTGAGGTAGCATTGAGGGCTGTTCCAAACGGTTACTGTTGTAATTCAGTAATGCTGCTGTTTTTTAGGTGATCAGAAAGAAACTTGTTCGCAAAACTCTTGACATGATCAAGAAAATTGCAGAGGAAAAATACAACGACACATTCTGGAAAGAGTTTGGTACTAATGTGAAGCTTGGTGTTATTGAGGATCACTCCAATCGTACCCGACTCGCTAAACTCCTGCGCTTCCAGTCTTCTCATCATGAAAGTAACCTCACAAGCCTTGATCAGTATGTGGAGAGAATGAAAGAGAAGCAAGACAAAATCTATTTCATGGCTGGTGCCAGCAGAAAGGAGGTATGTAAGAGTGAAAGAAAGAGGGAGAGGGTACAGTATATTATAGCTTGTAGTGTTAGGAGCATAAACGTTGTGAATTGTGTATTTACTGTAAATGTGGAGACTCCATGCTTATGCTAGTTACTACTGCAGTTCAGTTTTTCTGGTACCAATATTTGCCAGGAAGTTGTACAGGTTTTGGTAGCTGCTGCTACCAATGCAATTAAACTGACATCTTAAATGTTTTTATCACAGGCTGAGTCCTCACCATTCGTTGAGCGTCTGCTGAAAAAGGGCTATGAAGTGATCTACCTGACTGAACCTGTAGATGAATACTGTATTCAGGCTTTGCCAGAGTTTGATGGCAAGAGGTTTCAGAATGTAGCAAAAGAAGGAGTTAAGTTTGAAGAAAGCGAAAAGTCCAAAGAGAGTCGGGAAGCCTTGGAAAAGGAATTTGAACCCCTCTTAAACTGGATGAAAGACAAAGCTCTCAAAGACAAGGTAAAATATTGGGTTATATGTAGTGATCATTTTTACTTGTCATACTTGCTACAACATATCTTGCAGATTATTTGAGCACAGACTTAACAGTAGCTTCTGTCTTCACTGGTAAATATTTATGGATAACATCATTATTCAGGAAGGTAATGAGTTAGAATGTCACCTTAGACA
Source organism: Certhia americana (assembly GCA_018697195.1). NCBI lineage: Eukaryota > Metazoa > Chordata > Aves > Passeriformes > Certhiidae > Certhia > Certhia americana. The sequence goes on along the minus strand of CM031879.1, from coordinate 52,264,524 downwards.
TTTTTCAGAAATTCTTGAATTGAAAGGGAAGTGCAGAGTTATTTGTTTTATTAACTCTCTAAGCTATTAGCTGTGTGAACTAACATTAAGGTGTTTTGGGGTTTTTTTTCCTACAGATTGAAAAAGCTGTGCTGTCTCAACGTTTAACCCAATCTCCATGTGCTCTTGTGGCTAGTCAGTATGGATGGTCTGGTAACATGGAAAGAATCATGAAGGCTCAAGCTTACCAGACTGGGAAGGATATATCCACAAAGTAAGCTTCCTGTTCCGTAGCAGAAGACACAAAATGCAGTTGATGGGGCTTTCCTTGCTTGGTGTGCCCATAACGAGCTTCCCTTCCATCTGGTTCAGATGATCCTGGGTGTTTTTAAAGGCATTTACAACCAAGTTAGTCTCCATTATAGCCTTAGATTGTTGATGTTTTCAAGCCCAATATGTAAAACTGCCTGGTGAACAAGACTCCTCAGTGGCATTTGGTGTCTGTCATTTGTTGACAAGAGAATATGAACTTAGTAAACTTGAATGCTTTTTAGAGTTGCAGCAGTATTAAAGAGGGGGAGGGGGGGAATTACACTTGTTACTGTGACTGTAACCAGTGTATGTAGATTTAAAGATATAATTGGGTCCTGTACGTTGAAACTTAGTGTGTAATTTCTCTTCTCAGTTACTACGCCAGCCAAAAGAAGACATTTGAAATTAACCCCAGGCATCCACTGATCAAGGACATGCTGAGGCGAGTCAAGGTAAATAAATAACAGTAGTGAAACATTGACTGACTTGGCTTCATACAACCTGCTTTAACAGGTCTGTTTTGATTTTCTTGTGTTCTTCCATGTTAGGAAAATGAAGATGACAAAACTGTTTCAGATCTTGCAGTGGTATTGTTTGAAACTGCAACCCTGAGGTCAGGATATATGTTGCCAGACACTAAGGAATATGGAGACAGAATAGAAAGGATGCTTCGTTTGAGTTTAAACATTGACCTGGATGCAAAGGTTAGTTCTTCTTCCACTTGGGCCGATATTTGACTTACTGTTCCTCCACCTTAAAAAGTGCAGCTGCTTGAGCATATTCATTTGCATAAAATTAAAAGTATCCGGCTTCCTGTGCTTAAGTGGACTACTAAAAGTCCAGCCATGAGTCTGTGAATAATACTTATGTTCTCCCTTCTTTGCTCTTCTTTTTAGTTGCTTGAGATTCTACTATTTCATTATGCTTCTCAAGTATATTCCTGTACTTAATTAAGTGTTGGCTCTACAGGAATAAACTGGGTACACAGGCCTTTGGCCCCTGTCTCTAGTGGAGAAATTCCTAAGTGGGTACAAGTAATACAGGTTCTCACAGCACTGTGCAAGAGCTTCTGCTGGCTGTTTTGCTGGAGTGGATCAGTGCAAAACAGATCTTACTTTTTCCTTCAGGTAGCTTGTGGCAAATGTTAGGAAATGATAGCAAATACTTCTTGTATTTAGCTAGTGCATAACTAGTTGAACAACTGAGGAAGTAAAGCAAATTGCTTGTGACCTTTATGTGCAGGTGGATGAAGAACCTGAAGAGCCTGAAGATGCAGCTGAGGAGGCAGAGCAGGATGAAGAGGAAGTGGATGCTGATGCTGAGGACAGTGAAACACAGAAGGTAGGGTCTCAAGTTTGATGCTTTCCTGCCAATATTTATGTGCAACTTTGTCTGTGGGTGCTACCTGGCACCAAAGTTGTTAAGTTTGCCTTTCATGACGCTAGATTTGGTGTCAGGTGTTCCAGGCTTATCTTGAAGAGGAAAAAACTGCAGTACAAATATGTTATTAAACTATTGTGAAAAGATGACACTGAAGTATGTTCAAAGCTGGATTTAAGTTAAGCTTTAGAGATTGTAACAGTGCCCTGTGGCAAGAAAATGGCAGCAAATCCTCTAGTAAAGATAATTATCTGTGGCATTTCCACAGCTTGTGGGCAGAAACATGAACAAATCAGCAAGAGTGTTATTTTAAATGTTTACAATACAGGCTTGGAACAACACTCCAGACAACACCACTGCTTCCAAACACTTCACCTGCCATGTGAAGTCAGCCTTCACTTAGCTCATGTCTGCAGTTTTAGTTATATCTTGATAGATATGCTGAACCCTTGTAATGCCATAGCTTCTTGATAATACTAACTTGTAAAGTTTTTGTGAGGTCCCAACTGGGCCTGCTTTCTTGGGTTGCTTTTGGAAGAGACCTGCAAGATGAGATCTTGTGACAAGTGCAAATATATAGCTTTTAACAATGTTATTTCCTACTGTTAAATGTCAGATTAGGTAAGAATAAGTTAAAGAAACAGTGTTTATTGTACTATACCTACTTAATTTTGATGCCACTACTGTTATGTTTGCACAGCACTATAACCTGCAATGACAGTAATATAAATTTCTGTTCTGTTTTCCACTTTCAAAAAGTAACATTCTGATTCTCTTTTTGTCTTCACAGGAATCCACAGATGTGAAAGATGAACTGTAAACTGCACCCAACTACTGTCCTGCATTGGGGGGTTAAGAGGGAATGTGAATTAGATTGTTTTGGTTTTTTCCACTGTAAAATGTTGAGGGGATGGTATGGGGTTTTAAGGGTAAAGGAGGTTTTTTTTTTAAGTTCACTTTTCTAAAAACATTCCTCATGAATGTAAATTTGTATTATTTAACTGACTTGGTGTAAAATCTTGTCATGTACAAAATAAAATGTTCCCAAACACCAACAACTCCAAATGTATCCTTAGCAAGCTCATCTTGTGGGCTGGCAGAAAGAAATGAAGGTACAGTCCTGGGTGTTCAGGTCCTTTGTGCAAACAGGCTGTTTGTTGGCAATCCTTGGGCCATCCCATGCTCCCACAGCCAGACTTACTTGTGTAGTATCTGCCTGTGGCTGGGATTTGTGTTTACAAACCTGCTGTGCTGCTTAGCCAAGTACACCTGGTAGCTGTACTGAACTTGCTAATTGAAATAGGTGTTTTGAGTTGGATATCTCCTGCAAGCCTGATAAAAGAGCAGTGGAGGTGTTTAGAAATGGCATTGGAAGTGAAGCCCTGACAGCTTGTGCTGGACTCTGTGACTTGATTCCACAGAATAGGCAGAAGCTTTACAGATATGGGGGGAAAACCTGTGAGCTGGTACCATTCTCCATGGCACTTGGGAACTCTGCCTTTGACTTGTAGCTACAGCAGTTCTGCTTTCTACAGGTTTTTTTTTTAAAGGTGGAAGTTCTTTTCACTTATTCCTAATGCCATTACTCCTGAGTGTTTTCACTCTTGTTCTTGGTCTCTTATGGCAAAGCACTGCAGATACATAATGTGACTGAAGCTAAACCCGGTTAGTTATAGATGTGTTGAATTTCCATTCATTATGTTTGCTTTATGTAGTGGCTCGATGAAGCACTACATTTTCTCACTAGTGCCTCTACTTTAAAATATCTTTACAGACTTGATAGAAAGCATTTATAGTGAGGGTTTGGGGGATTTTTTTTTTTTCCCTTCCCCTGTGGAAGGACATAGGAGTGGTACTCCTGCAGTGAGTCTACTTAGGAACCAATGTTTTCTGTTTTGTTAATAGAACTTCTGTAAAGTTAAAAATTTCTGCAGTCTGAAGCAAAATAAGCTTTATTAGGTGAGGGCACTAAACACTGACCTGAAGAACTTGCTTTCCATTTACTAAGCTTCTATATTGCCCCAAATGTGCCATGTATCAGTGTGGTTGTTGTGTTAGGGTTTAGGGAGTTTGATTGAAGTTGAGATGTCAAGGAAAGGAAGCTTTGTGGGGGGAGCTCTGGTTTCTGCTCACTGCAGTGCTAACCTAGAGAAGAGCCTTTTACTGCTGGCCGAGGCTGAGTGGTCTAACAGCATTTCAGCAGCTGGCACTGTCAGCTTTAGAAGCAGCTATTGGCCATTAAGTTACTGAGCAAGGCAGGGGCACTGTTTCTTGAGACACCTTGCCTTTACTATAGCAGTGAAACTTTGTGTGTGCTCTGTAGCAATCAGCATCCTGAAGTATCACTTATTTTCAGTGATACACTCAGAAGTGTATGATTACTTCCCACACCTCACTATTTGACCTCTGAGTAGCAAAGCTCGCTCCCACCTCCATATGGTTGGGATTTTGCCTAACAAACTAAAGGGGAATATTGCAAGTGTAGGGTGGCCTCCTCCAGTATCCTTAATCTGTAAATCCCTTGAAGATTTAAGCCAACTTTGTTCTGTTGTATAGCTCTAGTTCTCATGGGTTTGAGGGTGACAAAACAAAAATGTCAGAAATAATAAAGAGCATACTTGCGAGTTATGCTTTGTGCTTCTTCCCATACTTCAGCTGAGAGTATCATGTGCAACATAGCTGTGGTCCAGCTGCTTTCTCTACACTCTGTAATGACAAGTGTTTGCTATTAATAAGCACAAAATGCACTTCTAAGTTTGCTCTTTTTTTGTCAGCTCTGAAGAAAAACAGTGTCAGTAGTAGAAGTGTCTCCCAGTCAGCACTGTTTCTTTCAGTGCTGCAGTTATGCTGATTCTAGGGCTGTCACCTCTGCTGTTAAAACTTGGTGTATTGTCAGCTTTACTATTCCTAGAAGGGCACTAATGAGGACATTTCCCTCTGTGCTAGAAAAGGCTGAACTCCCTGTTGCTCAGTTTCCAGTAGCAGCAGGATATGCCTAGAAATCCAAGCCTAATTAGTGGAAACTTCCCTCTGCAGCCTTTAGATCTGAAAAACCTTTAGAAAACAGAGAGAAATGCATCTTTCATGTCAGAAATCAACAGCATAAGAGGTGATAATCTGACAAAGTGTGAGTAACAGTGCAAGGGCTGGTGAATCCCTTGTTAAAGGGATCATCAAAAAACTGTTCCTGCCCCAGTTAGAAACAAAATACTGCTGAACTGTCCCATTTTCAATGAACTCTATCTTCTGCTGAAGTGGAAGGTTGCTGATCTCAGCTTTGTTTAGATGCAGTAAAGGCAAAAGTCTCTTCACCAGAAGTGGATCTATTAAGATGTTTTTATTGGTAAGTTTTGTTTGGGCTTAACACCTGTGTTTTATCAGAGCCTCTCTCTCAATGCCTGCTGTCATTGATAAAGGTGCCTGAGAGACAGGATGTGATCTGGTTATATAAAAAGTGCACACATGGGCACACAAGAGCAGGAGAGGGGCTCATCCCACCAACAGCTGTAGAACTTAGTGAGAGCAGACACATTACTGGTATAAGAACTAGAAACCTTTCTTCCTAGGAAAACCACTGCAGCTTATACAGGCATAAATAAAATAATAGCTTCATAGCCAGAACTGATGTAAATGTAACACTTTCAGCGATCATTTCTGGATCACTCTGCTCTTACAAGACTTCCAAGTACTTTGGCAGTAGGAATTAGGGAGCTTTTTGTTTCCTTACTGGGTAATGTGTCTGACTGTGTTTTTTACAAGCTAACTTAAGAGACAACTGAGGATGAAGCCTGTGCTTTTTCCTGACATCTTTCTCAAGGGAAAGCCTTCCCAAGCCCTGTATTGTACCATAAAATGGGTTGTTGAGCCACCTTCACAGGACTGCATGTTCAAGTTCCTGGAGCGAGAGTGTGGTGGTGATTCTATTTCCAGACTGAAAGATAAACCTTGTTATTTCAGAGCTTTGCAAATTTACAGCTATCAAAGGCAGATGAAGATGCCCAAATGGAGCACAAACAAATCTGATTTCAGTGTAATCTGTATGTATTTGCCTCATTTTAACTGAGACGGCCAAGCTGTAAGATTGCAGCCTTTCAGTGAACCAAAGCAGATTTCCTGTCAGTGATACATCTGTGTCATGGTTTGACACCTTATTCTGGAGGGTACTTAAAACGTAATCCAGATTTAAGAGCTCACAAACATTTTGGCACACAACTGATGGGACTTTTACCAACAGCATTCACTGTATGTTTATTTTTGATGCTGCCTGCAACTCTGCTTAAAGGAAAGCAAAAATGCATTACAGGAGCACAGTGTAGTTCCCATATGTATTTCTGCAACTTAAACAGTTGGATAAATATTTTATCAGTTCTAGTTTTCAAAATGAAAATAAACTCTGGTCACTGTTGTGAAGTCTGAACTTCGCTTGATGTTTCTTTTAGACCCAACAGTTCTGTTTTCAGTTCTCCAGGCTTAGGAGGTACTTCAGGTATGCTCTGTTAAGGACAGAGAAAGACATCAGTGTTGTGACAGAGAAAAAACTGAACTCAGAAAACAGTAAATGAACTTACTCTGGAAGAGCATGACAGCCAAATGGTGATTTTTACCACCCTCTTTTCCCAGCAGAATATCTTGCCTACAGGCAAACCACCTTAAGAATTGTTACCTTTTTGTAATTTGACTTATTTTAAAGTAGCAAAATACAATTTGGTGAAAGGAAAACCAAGCAAAAACCAAGGTGAAAGGAAGAACGGACAGTTGGTTTTAAAGAAGCAAAGCTTCTTTCTGCCATTAAAGTGAATTTGGTAGAGATATCCTAGCACAACTGAAGTTTCCATACATACCCTTGGTGATAGAAGAAAATGTTTCACTGCTTCTACTGCCCTGATTCAGAAATTAAGCACTGAAACTGGAGATAAAATTTTAAAAAGGTACCAGATAACATGACATTTCAAGAACTGCACCCCCTCAAAATTCGTGCTACTGAAGAGATATAGATCATTTGATCACTCTGAATAAATATGTCTATCTGCCTGTACTGGAGGCTAAAGTACAGGCTACTAATACACATAAATTCTAATTTTTCTAATGCATCTATCAATAGCTGAAGCCTCATTGCTTAAATTTTGAGCTGACAGCTCAAGTATGGTAATTTTTAAAAATTTATTTCCCATTTGAAAGTAGCCCAGAGAACTAAAAAATCCCCAAATATACGCAAACAGGAGGTTGAGAGAAACCTTCCAAGGCAGGCATCCAAGAGGCTAAACCAAACCACCATTATCCCTAGTGGATGGTCTCATTTAAAGTTTAGTTCTGTGACTGTAATTTTGACAGCCTTGCCCGTCATAATTTCTAATGTCAACTTTTGGTCGCCTTCATTTCCGTTACTGGAGGAAACAAAGTCTATTTAAATCTAGTACAGCCCCTTCCTGCCACTTTTGCAGGCTCTGTTCAAAACCCAGCTCCTCACAGCAGAGACCCTTTCTTGAAACATGGTACAATGTCCAGAGTGGAGGCGACTCCCCGGAGGAGGCACAGAATAACAGAATTGTTAGAGTTGAATGGGACCTCTGGAGATCATCCAGTCCAAGCCCTGCCAAGCAGATCACACAGGAAACCACCCAGGTGGGCTTGAAATGTGTCCAGAGAAGAGACTCCATGACCTCCCTGGGCAGCCTGTTCCGCCACCCTCAACGAAAAGCAGTTCTTCCTCATAATAAGGTGAAACTTCTTGCGGTTTAATTTACGGCCTTTGCTCCTCATCCTGTCGCTGAGCACCACTGAGAAGAGTCTGGCACCATCCTCTTGGCACCCGCCTCTGAGGTATTTATAAGCATGAACGGGGTCCCCGCTCAGTCGTCTGTCCCATGAAATGCTACAGACCCTGCATCATCTTCGTGACCCTCCACTGGACCCGCCTCAGTACTTCCTTGTCCTTCTTGTACTGAGGAGCCCAAAAGCGGACACGGTGAAGTCCTGGCGGCCTGGCCAATGCCTCTGTACAGGCCGATCTCTGTCCACCGCCAGGACAGAGACCTTTCCGAGGCACAGCCTCTGCGGCACACCCTCCATCCCGCACACACGCTACCAGGGACCCTCCGAGCACTTACAAGGTCCGGCCTGTAGTACCTGTGCACGACCTCGGCCCCCGCGAACATGGCCAGCATGCTGGCCGCCAGCGCCCGCAGGTAGGTGGACCAGGCCACGCCGGCGGGCATGGCTGCGAGGGCGGGCCCTGTGCACGGACCGCGCCGGACGTGCGTCATCCCCGCCGCCGCCGGGAGAGGGACGGGCACAGGGAAGAGGGAAGAGGGTGCGGAGGCCCGCCCTGGCCAGGGAGCATCGCGGCAGGAGGGGTGAGTGGTGACACAGCGCCCGCACCTCGGCCCGGCCGCCCGCCGCCCCCTCACGCCCCCGCCCGGGCCGGCCCGCCCTGCGCCCCCATTGGCCGCCGCCGTCACGTGAGCGGGGCCGCCCGGCGGGTCGGTGGGGGCGGCCGGCGGCGACACCCGCGGCGACAGCGACGGCCCCGCCATGGAGGGCCCGGAGCTGGGCAGGTACCGGAGCTGGGCAGGTACCGGCGGGCGCCCGCAGCCGCGCTCGGGCCTCGCGGTGCGCATCGACCGTCGTCCTTCTCCTCCTCCTCCTTCCCCGCATCCCGGGGCCGGGCTGTGGCGGCCGCCTCCCTCCCCTTCCCCTGGGCACAAAGGGGGAGGCAAGGCGCTCCCGGCGCTCTGGGGCTCCCGCCGGCCTTGGGCAGAGTGGGGCGCGATCGTGTCTCTGTCCCGAGGGGGATTAGAAAATTGTCTAATGCCTGGTTTTGTTCCGGTGAACGTATCTTTTTCTTTACCCGTTTCTTTTTTTTTCTTCCTTTGTTTTTAGCATGAACGGAAGTGGGGGGAGAGGAAAAAATCGTGAACTGAAGGGAGGGGAGAGGAACCTTTTCCTCATAATACTGAAAGTACTTACTTAAGTGTCCTGTATTATATATACATCAATAACGAAAAAAAAAAAAAAAGTATTTCTGCACCCGCTCAAGGAATCTGGCTAAAAATATATGGGAAACTTAGAGGAGGGGTAAAACTTCACTTTCATCTCGTTAGCAAGTGGTTAGAGATCTTGTTTGTGGTACAGTGCAAATATTTTCTCTGTTCAAAGGGAATTTTAATCCCTTTACTAGAAGGAGACTTTATATACACATATAATAAGGTCTGTATTACAAAAAGGTCTCTGGTCTTAGGTTAGATGCTTTCACATTTTTCCTAAGCTGTTGTGGTCTGTATGATTAAGCCTTTATTACATTATGAATTGGATTCTGTATGTCTCAGTTTCTCATGTGTTTCTCTGACAATCAGTTTTGTTTGGTTCTTTAACTGCACAACTGTTTTATGTAAAACATAACTCTTCCAGCAGAGGGTTTAAGGTATTCCCTGTACCTTATCTCCTATAGCTTTGTTAGGCAACTTCCCTGTGAATCTGACAGACCTGTGTTCATATTTATTCTCCTTGTTTCAGGATAGATATTTGGGTTAAAATTAGTGGCTTGATCACAAGGCTGTGGGTTCTTCTTGCATAAGACTGATTTACAGTGGGTTTCTTAAAAACCCAGTGTGTAGTAGGGAATGGTCCCTTCTTTTGAGAAATTTAAAATCAGAATCATTTAGGTTGAATAAGATCTCTTAAGATCATTGAATTCCAGCACTGCCAAGCCCACCACTAAACCCTGTCCATAAATCTACACATCTGCAACATCTTTTAAATACCTCCAGGGTGGTGATTCAGACAGTTCCCTGGGCAGCCTATTCCAATATTTAGCAACCCTTTCCATGAAGAAATTTGTCCTAATAGCCAATCTGAACCTCCCCGGGCACATCATGAGGACGTTTCCCCTTGTTGCTTGAGACAAACCCAGTTTCAGCCTCTTTTCAGGTGGTTGTGGAGAGTGATAAGGTCACCCCTGAGCTTCCTTTTCTCTGGGGTAAACACCCCCAGCTCCCTGAGCTGCTCCAGACCTTTGCCCAGATCTGTTGTCCTTCTCTGTACACACTCCAGCCCCTTCCTCTAGTGAGAGGCCCAAAACTGAACACAGCCCTCAAGATGTGGCCTCAGCAGTGCCAAGTCCAGGGGGACAATCCCTGCCCTGGCCCTGCTGGCCACACTGTTGCTAATACAGGATGCCATTGGCTGGCCTTCTTGGACAAATATCTCTATATCTACAAATTATTTGGTGTTTTTCATTATAGCTCTGAGATGATAAAATTATTTCCTGAAAATCTACTCTTCCCCCAATCCTTTCTATGTATTTGTAAGGCAGCAGAAGCTATGGACAAGGAGGTGGCTGTGTAGGTAGAAGAGAGTGACAGAATAAAGCAGAAATGGGTGTGAGGGCTGTATATGACTAATAAATGTGTGGAGGGAGAGAACTATCTATGGAAAAACATCTTTATGCATAGAAGGAGACTAGAAGGATCTCTGTGAACACTTCCATGTAGAATAAGTGCAATTCTTGTGTTGGGATCCAGTGTGTGATAGCAGGACAACATCTGCCAGACAATTTGTTAAAGCTGTTTAATAATCTGCATTGTAACAAATGGGGTGTGTACTCTTAATGCTTTAGAGCTCTGAATGATTCTTCCATTTTGTATCTTACCAGATCACGCAACTGACACCACATAAAATTTGGGAAATTTATGGAAGTCTGGAGAGCTTTAGCTCAACACGTGTTGTAAATTGTTGGTCGGTTTGATAGACAGTTTGCTTTGGAAATGTGTACTACAGTGTTTTTACAAAAAAAAAAAAAGGAAAAAAAAGAGAAAAGCTCTACTCTTCCCTTACAAATGCTGTGTTAGTTCCACATGGTAATAATCACAAGAGAACTTTGTGATTGTTAATATTGTGGTTAACTAATACCAGCTAAGCAGCCAGAGTGCTACAAGGGTGTGGATATTTTAGTACCTTGTTAACAGGGTCATCAGAGAATGTAAGTGCTGTACATGCCAGCCTTGACAAAGTTTGATGTTTACATTCTGGTTGGTGCATCAGTAAGTTTCTAAATTGTTGATAAATTATTTCTCTCTTTCTCCCTCTCTAAGATACTACGCATATCTTCAGCAAGCTCAAGCGTTTTACTCGTTTCCATACCATCAGATGATGACTGCAGTGCCCAACATGGAAATGATGACTGAGCAGCCGACTCTAGAGGGCATTCCAGAGCCAAACATTGCTCAAGAGCCTCCAAAAGGTAGCTTCACTGGGCTCTGCTAGTGTGCAGAAGTGAGAGTGATTGATTGGGAAAAAAAATATTGCTCTTAAACTGCTTCCTTGGACCTATTGGATTTCCTTTTCTTCATGCTCACTGCAGAAGTATTGATTAGTTGTGTTCTTTAAGAAACGGGTTCTATCAGGCAATTAAAAAGACAGAAAGTAGGCTCATGTGAATGTATGTATATTGTTCCATCTGACACAATTATCTTGTTCCAAGAAAAGCAGACCTTTTTTTTCAATAGGTAAATGCATTATTTTAGCTGAAGTCATGGGTTTTAAATATTGTATTAGAGAAGTGTTTTTTCAAGATTCTGGCTTAAAAATACCTATTTTTTTTAACTGCAAGAGAAGTACAGTATAGTACTGTTTATTTGAAGTATTTTTGTTTGAATGGTTGCTTCGTTTGTTGTGGTAATCACAGGTAGGGAATTGGTTGCTAGTTTGGTTTAATGTGGCTTGTTTAAACAAATACAAACTGTTGGAAAGTGACAGTGTTGTACTGCTCAACTTTATTAATGAACAGACAGAGAGAGAGAGAGAGCAATCTCTGGGTGGTCATGTCATGACCAGTGCCTGTGCTGCCTGAATATCTAAACTTTTAAGAGCCAGAAGATGAGGAAGCTTCAGGTGTGTTGTTTAAATTAATGAATTTTGAAGGTAAATTTACCTCTTTGATTCCTTTCTGTGCCCATACATTTAGCTGTGTCTATTTGAATATCCACACTGCAACATTGGAAATGTACAAAAAGAGTATTTGTTGTGTGTTTCAGAAGTTAAAAAAGGGGGAAGGAAAAGAAAAGCCAAAGCAACTGAGCCAAAGCAACCCAAAAAGCCTGCTGCTAAAAAAGAAAAACCAGCCAAGTCAAAAGGCAAACAAGAAAAGATCACAGATACTTTTAAAGTCAAAAGAAAAGTGGACCGTTTTAATGGGGTATCTGAAGCTGAACTTCTGACCAAGACTTTGCCTGATATTTTGACCTTTGATCTGGACATCGTGATAGTGAGTAACTCAGAGTTACAAGATTAGGTAGAAAAGTCTTGGTTTTTTCTTGTCATGATTTACATTCTTTCTGCTTACTCATTTATATTGCTTATATGGTAAGATCTTGCAAGATAAAGTACATAAGCTGTTTCCTGTGTGTACAGCTGCTTTGCGTTTTCTGTTTAAGCCAGAGTAATTAATAAAGTTTTAATTTCTGAGAAATCTAAGGTTCATGTTTAGTACAGGTTCATGAGAGCCCATAACTCAGTGCTTTATTTCCTGGAAGCTCTGCACCCTCTGAGCTGCCCTTTTGACCTTGCACATCTAAATGAGGCACTGCTGCAAAATTGTCAGGGTTTTTTTAAATAATGATGGAATGTGCCGTTAATATATTTTTGTTTATTAACAGTAACTTAGAGAGAATTGAGTAAGCATCCTTAGTGTAATTTGATTCAATTCTTGAGTAGCAAGTCATTTTGTTATTTTTCAAATGGACTTGTATCTTTCTAGATTGGCATAAACCCTGGCCTGATGGCAGCTTACAAAGGACATCATTACCCAGGACCTGGAAACCATTTTTGTACGTTTTTGTTTTCCTTTCTTCTTTTAGCATTTGCAGAACTTTGTTACAACTTGTGGCATTTTAATTAAACTAGTTTGCTTTTTGTTTTTGTTTGTTGGTTTGGTTTTTTTCTTCAGAGAGAGATTTTTATGTGCTAAATAGGAATTCAAGACAGTGGGTTCTGTCTGAGAGGCCCAGTGCCAAGCGAAGCAATGGCAAGATTGTCAAAGAAAGCTGACACATTGTATTTGCCACATTCTTCCCCTCCCAAATCCATTGACCACTGCCTATGTGGATCACAAAATCTAAAGCTCTGTACTGAGCTTTTAGAATAAAAGATTGGTTTGCGGGATCATGATGAGGAATTCCTGTTCACTAGGGCCTTTCTGCCCTCTCAGAGGTGGTAATGTTGGCTATTTTAAACCTCTCTGGATGGGGCAGTAGTCTTCCTGATAACTGATACTTTGTTAAAATGAAGTCTTCCTTTAACATTATTAACATTACCAGCAGTACTCCAATAGTCCAGAGGAATTTCTGGTTCAGTTGTCTTTTCCTTGGAAAAAGGCAAATGCATATCTGTCTTCTTACTTCACAGGGAAGTGTCTGTTCATGTCTGGTCTAAGTAACGAACAGCTGAACCACATGGATGACCACACCTTGCCACATAAATATGGGATTGGATTTACAAACATGGTTGAAAGGACAACACCTGGAAGCAAAGACCTCTCCAGGTAAGGCAACAAAGGGAAATATCAGGCTTGTTAATGAATTAATAGTTGTGATTATAATTTTGAGTACTTTGTCTTTTAGCAAAGAGTTTCGGGAAGGAGGGCGAATTCTGATGCAGAAGCTACAAAAGTATAAACCTCGTATAGCAGCTTTTAATGGAAAATGTGAGAATTTTTACTTTTAAATGAATTTTTTTTCGGTCTGTAGCTTTCTTTTTCCCACTTACCCTGTATTTTCATTTTAGGTATTTATGAAATTTTTAGTAAAGAAGTTTTTGGAATTAAAGTTAAGAACTTGGAATTTGGGCTGCAGCCACACAAAGTGCCAGATACAGAAACTGTAAGTATTGAGACTGAGAAACAAAACTAAGGCACTCCATTTTGATTATTTAAAAACTAATGAAATCTCAGGCCTTGCACACACTTGGGATAACACCAGTTTGACTGAAGTACAAGAGGTGTGAAAGGTTTTTACTTAGATAGAAAAAGGGGAGTAGTGCAGTTTTCAGACACGTCTTTAATGCAGTGTCTTCAGACTTGCAGACTTTGTTAGAGAAATGGTATGTTATAATTAGTAGGCTGGTGCATTCTCTCTCTCATTGTTCTCTAAAATAGAACTCATGCCTGCTTTTATGATAATTTTCATCTGATCCTCTGGCTATTTGTATTACTGGATATTGACACTGACCACAATCATGCATTGCCACAGTGGGGGAGAAAGAACAGCAAGTCCATCCTTGTGCCACTGCACTTGACCCTTCAGCATTGCTGGATATGGGCATGCCCAAGCTCTTCTTGGGTCTCTTTAAGCTGATCTGCAGTTTGAAGTTAAATTGTAGCTTAAGATAAAACAAGCAATTTGATGAAGAGTGCATTAGTCATAGACTTCTAGTGCTGGAGAATATCTCCAGAGACCAGCTATGTATCATTAGAAATTGGTTTGTTTAATGTGTTCTTATAAACAAGTTAAAGCAAAGGCGATTACGCCACTTGCCAAGGTAACTTATTCTAAAGCTTCATTACCTTGTCAGTTCAGAAGTTTGGATTGTTTTTCTTCTTATTTCTATCCTCAATTACTAGTGCTGCAAGTTTCATCTGCCTTTCTCTAAAGGTGGAAGTGCTGCCATTAGAGCCTGAAGAATCATTGGATAAAGTGCTTGCTCCTTAAGTAGCTCTTAAGGACTTCTGCAGTAGATGTATTTGTAAGAAAGATAAATAATCCCCTTTAATGGTACTTGCTCATAAAGATTGCATGGTAATAGAAGTATTGAATACAGTTTGTTTTTCCTGAACTGACTTGATATCTTTAGTTAGGGCTGTTGGCAGAGATAGAAACACTGAAGCTGGCTCCAACGACACTAACAACAATTTCACAGCCTGGCATACATCACGCAGATCCCTTGGCCAAGAAGCCAACCTGTGCTGCCTCCCTCACTGGTTTGGGCTCTTTGCATGCTGTCACATACTTCTCTATGCCCTGATCCAGAGCTGTGCTTGTTCAGGGAGTTCTAGACAATTGTAGCACACATGAGTACTGCTTCTCCTGCAGCACATAAATAACTAGTGAAAATTGTGCTCGCTTAGCAGCTGGGAATCAGCCCCTGTCTTCAGGGCAAGACAGATGGCTGGCCAAGAAAAAACGAAAACTCATTTTAGCCCCTTCCACAACCACCCGTGGCATTAATTGGAGTTTGTACAAATGGTTAAAAAAGTGAGCTTAACGGTTAAGTTGTTCTGAATGCACTAAGCATTAACTCACAGCTCAGGGATCAGTAATGCTGTTTTCTTGCTCTTTGTCTCAAGCTCTGCTATGTTATGCCATCATCCAGTGCAAGATGTGCTCAGTTTCCTCGGGCACAAGATAAAGTTCATTATTACATTAAGCTGAAAGACTTAAGGGATCAACTGAAAGGCATTGCACCCAACACAGAGGTCCAGGAGGTGCAGTACACCTTTGACTTGCAACTTGCACAAGGTATTGTTGTTTTGTTAACACTTCATTAAAATGTACGTAGTGTACAATACTAGCAGTTTCCCAAGCAGAAAGAAATAAAGAATAGAATGGGAGGGGGAGAGATCTGATTCTCTAAATTGTGTAGGATAGAATTACAGATACCATTCTCTTTAGTACAGCCTAAGGGGATTATCTTGTAGAATTTGTGGCTATTCTTCAAATTTTTTCTGATAAAAGTGCTCTTTGATAATTTTTATTCTAAATATTAATGCTTGAGCTGTTCTGTTTCTGCAGAGGATGCTAAAAAGATGGCTGTCAAAGAGGAAAAGTACGACCCAGGCTATGAAGCAGCATATGGAGGAGCTTACTGTGACCGTGCACCGTATGACACTGACCAGTGCAGCTTGTCTTCAAATGGAACTGGTAAAGTGCTTGGGGCATTCAGTCTGCAGCCATTGCTGGGGAACAAAGAGCCCGTGGTGTCACCTGTCTTTAAAAACGGTGTGATTTTTGTTTGTTCAGCAGGAAGCAATCCACAGTACTGCGAAGGGCCATCCTTCGGTGAAGTTCCTAACGGACAGTGGATGACACAGTCCTTTGCAGACCAGATTCCAGAGTTCAATGCTGGCATGACACGGGAAGAGGAGGGAAGCAGCGTGTAGGAGTTGCTCCTTCTCAACTATGCACACATGCTGCAGTTTTAATGCAGTGATCAAGATTGGTACCTCGGTTCTCCAACTGAAGCATCTGAATAGTATTTTATGTCCCCTAGTTATTTTATTATAGTCCAAAGTAAGTGTGTGGTAGGCTGAAATCAATGAACTAGATAATTTTAAGGAACTGTCCAGACTTTTAAAAAAAAAAAGTTAGCCCTTTTTTGTATATGAGTTTTATATTTAATGTATACCATTTCTTGCAGTTTTTGACGGGTTGCTTTCTCATTTGTGAAGATTTCTTTGGGGCGTTAATTTTATTCCATAAATGGTAACGTGGTAGGAACAGCAGCAGTATACTTTTTACTGATGCCTCAGTATTTGGATATCTCATAATACTTTTATATCCAGAGGGGAAAATGGAAAGTGTACCCTTAGCTTGTGTGAAGCGACGTTTTTAATCAAGCACAGTTAAGGAAATTGTGCTTTTTAAGCCTGCCTTTTACCATCTTAAAAAGTGTAGAAAGTTGTGTTCTGCAGCTGTGAGTGCTGTCTTCTGGGTGGGATGAGAGAGCTCTGTCTGTTCAGGGAAGAGACCATATTCAGGATGAAGGGTGTGAAGACATCTCAAGTCACAACACTGGGGAGGAAAATTCGTTCACACAGGACAGGACCTAAATATTCTAGCTAAGCTGTCTTAGGATAAGGTTTCCCTATCACTCCATCTCTTTCCCCCTTAAATTCCAATGTAAAAAACTGGAATTCCTTTTAAAAAAAAGCAAAAACAAACAGCAGTGCTAGTTCTTGAATTCTGTGGCATTTAAATTCCATGATTTCCATGAAGTTAGTCCCTTCACCTGACCTTTAGTGGATAACCCCTTTGAATGTGACAGAGAATTCAAAGACTGCATTCTCTGTAAAAATAATGTACATCTACCTTATTTATATCATGTGCTATTAGCGCAGGGTAAAATAGATTTGCAGTTTAGCAGCTTTTAACATTAAGTTCTCTTCAATCTGTAGGACCTTAGAGGGTGTTCCCTTTATTCCACTTGAAAGTTAAAACTACTGAGTTGAATACAGGGACAGTTGTTCCATGAATTAGAAGCTGTCTGTAGAAACTATAACTCTCTTCTGAGGAACTTGCCTAAATGACACACATTTGTGGCCAATATTAGTGACTGAGAAAAAAAATAAGATTCCATCCTGGTGCCTAGCTCTCATCTTCTTTCCCTCTTATCACGTGAGGAAAAGATGAAGTAAAAGCAATAAGCTGATCAAAACACTAAAGTTTTGATGATCTTATGACAGTTGGTGCTTCACATACTTGAAAATAGACACAAACAGTATCTCCACACTCCATGCTGGTCAGAAATTCCTGTACCAGTGTGATTTGTCTTCTCTTCACAGCTAGTGACAGTTGTCAGTTGAGTGTAACTGGTAAGTGTAGGTTCCAGTCCTGCTGTAACACCTCTTACTCAGATCACACACTGTCAACCTGTTGTGAGGCAGGCATGATGTTTACAGTTTCTTCGCAAATTATGTGGCTTAATAACAAGAATCTTAAATCAAGTGAGTGTGCATTATGATTCTGATTGTGTTTATTAGCTGCAGCATAAAGCTGTTCCACATATTGTCAGAAAGGTATAGGACTTGTCTTGTCTGTTATTTAAAGTGTACTGTATCATGTATTGCTGTTTACATGGATGTTTTCCTGCAGGTGCTCAAAGTATCTTGCATCAGGGATTTGTTACAATTCAGTTTTATTTTCAACAAAACTAGAAGCATGAATTTAACACTGCTGAGTATGTAGCACAGTAGGATGTAACTCCTGAAAGGCTATCCTGTTTGATTGGAAGGGAAAGGTCTCTTCCTTAATGAAATCATCCACTTGGTTATCTGGGTATAAAATACAGTTGAGTGTACAATGACCATTCCACTAAATACTGCAATTCTATGTCCTTCCTCAAAACTGGTGCTCTTTTTGTTACAGTGATACAGAAGTTCTTAATCTGTCTTAAATTTATCAATGTTTCACAATAAAATCAGGAATTGTACTGCAGTGTATTGGAATGTGCTTTTGCATCTTGCTAAGTGCACTACAGGATTTGCCATACATGGAAATGCCACAAAACAGAGTCACCACCCAAGAGAACTCAGTAACTTGTGCCCGGGTTTTCAATTCAGGCTGTTTCATGTAGGCTAGATAACTAAATGCTTCTTGTACCTAACACTGCAGCTGTCTCCTGTGTAGATTTTTCTACAAGAAGACATTGGAATCTTACTTAGAAAGACCTTAAATTAAAGCACACTGTCTGGCACTGAATTTCACTTCTCTAAGTGTTTACTTGACAATGAAGTATTTTCATTAAACTTCTTTCCTCACCTTACATGAAAGTCAAGATAATCTGAACTGGTCACTCCAGCCTCCCTCTAGTGCCATAAGCACACAAAACTGATAGTCAGTTATTCATATTTTAACAAATATTTCATTTTCTAAAATCAATTAATCATACAACACGTTGCATCTCAAACTATTAAATGCATCTCATACACTACGTTTTGCAGTATTTCAGTATCAGCTATCAGGACGAGTTAATTTGAACTTCCCTGAAGGGTCAGGAATAAACCAGTTTTCCCAGAGATCAGTATGGACACTAGGGTAGTCCCAAGGTTTGTATCTCCCATTCCAGTGAAGTAATTTAGCTTCTTGAAGAAATTGCTCTGAGTAACGGGCATCAGGACTCCAACCTGCATGGGTAGATTTTTTAAAAAAATTTGTAAAATGGGGGGTTTGATAGTGGAAGACACTGTAGAGTGAGTTAAATTCAGGTGACTTTTTTTCAGAAGTCTGATTAGTATTCTTTCATGTTAATTTACAACTAGTTGTATGATAGAGTAGCTTTTTTCAGCTTGGTGCCTCTTACATTGCATCAGCAAAAAATATCAGCAAGTTTCTTCTCTCAGAGTTTCTTCTCTCAACACTTTTAAGATCTTGGCATAGCTGGGATGAAAAACAAAGTAATATCTATTCATTTTACTATACCAGCTAAGCCATTATGGTTTTCCTTGGAAAATTCACCACTCCAAGGTGAAAGTTGACATGAATGTTGACAACAAACACTGCTAGGCCTCCCGTTTTCTTCCACTGCACCTAGAAAAAGACTGATTTTTTTTTTTCAGTCTCTTCCTATATTCAGGTATTTCACAAATTCTTTCCACTTAGGTGGTGCATGTGGTAAAGTCACGTAAGGTCTTGGCACTGGACTCTCACAAACTCACCTTAGTTCCAACTTGCAAACAGTGAGAAATTAAACTTACCAAGATGCCTTATGTGCCACATAGGATTAATAGAGGAATATTTTCCATGAAATACAATCAGCATTGGAGAGGTTGCCACTCCTCCCCCAAGGGTGCTGCTATAGAGGTTTTCCCTGCAAAAGGAAGAATAAAAGAATGTGTTCAAAACCTCAAGGAATCTTTAGTACAAAAGGTAGAAGTTTACAAATAAGTATCTGGCAAAATACAAAATCGTTTTGACCAGACCAGTTTTCAGCATACGCCTTCCTGGTGCTGTCAATTGATTATATTGGCAACTCAAATTCCCACCGAGTGAGTTGTTGCTACCAAGTAAAATGGGAGTTGGACCCAACATGAAACAAATTTTTTCTACACACAGACTATAGTTCTCAAGGCTGAAAAAGTTAACTGTAGGAAAAAAGCTGATAACATAAAGCAATCAAACATAATTTAGCCTGGTTTCTTAAGAAAATTTACATTTTTGCATGGTTTAAATTCCCCTTCCCCTTTCTCCCCTAGCTTTTAGACCTTTAAATTAACCTGCATCTCAATTATGTCAAAGCCTAATTAGTATAAATTAGTATCTAAAGAGTATCAGTTTCCCATGAATTTTGTGATAAATCCAGGGCTAGATCAAGCCTAACCATGGTAAGAGGAGGCATTGGGAAGTGGAAACTAACAAGTAATGAACACAGCACATTAGCACAAACCATTCCATGTCAATTTTATCTTAGTAAATTTAATCCTTTGCAGAGAAAGAAAATAAACAGGTTTTTGAATACAGGTTAACAGGGAACTAATTCTAAAAATTTTGATTGTTTCACTGTGTAACAATTTATTCCTGGTCAGTTGCAAAAAGACATCATGTAAAATTTCATCTACTAGAGAAAAAGAAGTGGTTTTTATTGGTATTTAAAATAATATGGTGTACAATTACAGCTTGGCTGATGCCACAACAGGAGAGTCCCCAGGCAATGAAGGAAATATTCCTCCTTCTTTAAACTAGCCTCAGAAAGGGAAGATCATTCAGTGGCTTCATCCCAGGCTAAGTTGGTCACCCAAAATGAGAACCACATGTTCTTAATGTCCCTCAGGATTAAGTGTGGTTCGTGATTGAACACAAGACTAAAATTCCAAGTGGCCATTTCCTAGTACAGAACTGGTCAGATTTAAACAGATGGAACATGAGTTACTTCACTTGACAAGATCTCAAAAGAAAAACTGCTTGGAGTTAAAAAAAACCCTGTAAGAGCTTTTAAACAGAAAATAAAACTGTAAACCAAGAATTAAGAGTAAAGTGCAAAGTTAGATTTCTACACATACTCTACGTTTCTTTGCATCCACTTTTCCAACTGCTTTGTAATCCGCTGATGTTTCCATTCAGTCATGTTTGCAACAATTACTCCAGGATTAAAGGAGCAGGTGCTGGGACTGATGCCAAGATCTCTAATGGCTTGCTTTCTGTAGTCCAGGAATCCCATATATGTGTTCTAAGAAATAAAAAAAGTATGCTCATCCCCTGTGAGTCTCTATAAAGATACATGTAAATGCACCTCACTCTAACTGAGAAGGAGGGTAAATATGCTCTCCCAAAGATGAGTTTTTATATGACAAGGCTGTAAGGCAGGATACTTCCAGACACTAAATTACTTTTCCCACAATATTGTACCTGGAAGTTTGATAAGGCTTTTCCCTCGCTATGTTTGTCTTTTGTCAGCCCACATCAAATCATGCAGCATCACAATTGTACCACTACAAAAAGTCCTTAATTACCTGTACAACTATTACAAAGCTATGTATATCTAGATACATAAAACTTTCACTTTGGGGAAAATACGTAAAATCATCTAACACTTATGGGAAAACATGTTCATTATTAGAATTCCAGAATGGCATCTTACCTGCATCCCTACACTTCTAACCATTTCATGGGTAGAAGGCAGATCACAATCATCTGAAAAAGCTGCTGCATGTCCAGGAGCTAACTTAGTATTGTAGAGTTCCTGGATGTCACCTGATTACAGAAAGGTCACAAGCATCAGACAACACCTACTGCACTGCTACAGAGCTGATAGGATAACGTCAGTTCCCATATCTTACTTATAAACACACTAGTTTTAAGGATAGCCCCTACTAAATTTTGTAATATGGGACCATTTTCAAACTTGTACCTGGATGCCAAAGGTCTGTCTTTAGACATTATCAATACATTCATATTCTGGTTGTCCAAAATCAGCTACAGCAGAAGCTGATAGGACTGTCAAAAAGCCTGGTTACAAACTTGTGCATTCATTGAGCTTGTCTTTGGAGACGGAGGGCACAGGCAATTTTTCAGAGCCTCTTCAAGTCCCACAAAAGTGTCACTTCAATGTCTTGCACAGGTGAGGTCTTTCCTGGTGTCATGGCACATATACCTCCTAGGAAGATACCTGGATTCCCAGCAATGCCTATTGAAATGTGTCTGTCATTCAACCATCCCTGCTGGCTTCAGGCCCACTCAGCTCCTTGGTGGAGGGAAAGATTGTAATGCCTGGCACCTCACTCATCACCTGACTGTCAGGCATCCAAGATGTGCCAGAATAGTTTTGGGACAGGTGGGAAGCACAGCACTGGCACAACAATCGAGTGAGCCTGCATCCCAACAGCTTCCAGTTTTACTTTTGCTTTCATCTCTTTTACTTTTTATACCGCTGGTCTTGGGCCAGGTCAAACAGCTGAATCAGCTGCTTGTGCAGCTGCACAATTACAGGTTACACACATTAGAGGAGCTGTCTGGGGACAGAAGAGGCAGCTTGGTCAGCAGCAGCCTCCCATGAGGTGTAATGTGAAACTGCACCTTCATCCTGCAGCTCTACTATCACCATCAGCTGACACCCCCAGAGAAAGAGAGAGCCCAGTGCTGGTGAACACAGGTGCAGGGAGGGGTGATGGGGGAAGTGGAGAGCTCAGCTTGAGCTGCTCCTGAACTGGAGTCTAAATGAAGACCTGGAACCTTTCTGAGAATTAAACATTACTGCTACCCATTGATGACCGACAGAACAACAAAACCAAAAAGCAGAGATTGCCACTGGAATCGTGCATGTTGGAGAACTGTGATAGGAAGCCTGTGACAAATTAAAATGAGACAGGCAGAGCAGATTAGTAGCTTCTTATAAAGCAGAAAATAGTGACCCCTTTAAGTGCAGGTGGTCTGATATCTGCCTCTAGAGAGACAAGACTATAAAAAGGTGCAGAAAAGCAGTGGAGAATTATGCTTTTTGTCATGTGTAAATTCACTGGTCTTAATTCTCTTACAGCAAAGACTAATCTTGGCCAAAAGGTTTATTTTACTTATACTTCGTCCTTTCCAAAGGAAATTTTGTTTTGTTGCCCACCAGGGTTAAAGCACAACACTTTGGTTAAGAAGTGCTTTAAAATAACAAGAAAATATGATGAAACAAATATGAAGAAAACAGCTCTACAGAGGAAAAAACCCAACAACTGGGAAACAGAACAGAAAAAACTCACAAGAAATTAATCTTTAAAAAATAATTGGTCTTCTAAAGAGATCACTTTGATGATAAGAAAAAAAAGAAAGTACTTTTTCAGGATTTGAATGTCTTTTAACTGCTCCCACTTGACTAGGAACTCTGAAATCTTTGTGATTCTGCAAATTGCTTTATATTCTGAGCTGAAGATGCTCAAAACCATATTTTGAGTATTAAGAGCTTCAGTCTTCTTATTTGAGTAAATCCCTCTTGCTCTCAGGAACAGCAGTTCTGGATAAGGAATTGGTCGCATTTGTGGAAATTCAAGTATTAGAAGGACACACACGTAACTCACTTAATAAACATTGCAGCAGTTTGAAATGAGTGAAATCCATGGTAACTTTCAGCAATTGATCAGAAGCAATTAAAATGAAACCCACATACAATTTTGATCACAATTATGCAAAGTATATGCAGATAAGTTCTTCCTCAGATTTTCATTTAAACAAACAGATTATTTGTAGTTTTCCTAAGTTCAACACTCCTAGCAGCTGCCTTAGTTTCTATTATATCTCATATTTCCAAATGGCTGTAAAAGCTATAATAACTTTAATTTTACTTCTGTTAGAAACTGCTTTTTAGACAACAGCTTACCTTGAACAATGACATCATCATCCAAATATATTACTTTCTCATGCTTCTGGATAAGCAAAGGAAGATAAAATCGTACGAAGTTAAGCTATTAAACAAAGAGAAAAGATAAAGACTAAATGGTAAAGCTGTTTAATGCTTTTTTTTTTTAAATGTTTAATTTTAGTAGTCTCAGGCTTCTGCCTCTATGAAGTCAATTGGAATTTCTCTCTTTACTGAGCACTAATCAGTGACCATTTGCTTCCTCCCCACAGTTTTACTACTATCTCAAATCCAGTGCTATTACTATTATTGTTGTTGTTATTTATACCTATTTATTTATTATGCCCTAACCATACAGCCCAAAAGTCTTGCTCCTTCACTGTTCAACCCCTCTTCTGCAGCAAGGTCCACTCCAGCAGGCTGGCAAGTACCATGCCCCTTTGGATTCTGAATATGTCCACAGATGGAAACCCAACAGTCTCCCTGGGCAACCTGAGATTTTTAAACTCATGGTTTTAAAAGTCTTTTCTTTTGCCCAGAGGAAATTTCCTGTTATTTGTGCCCATTTTCTCTTGTTTCTCCCCTCAAGTATTTTTTCACATTGATAAGGTCCTCCTGAATCTTGTCTTCTCCAGACTGAAACAGCCTCAACTCTTTCAGCCTCTCTTACAAAAGATGCTTCAGCCTCTTATCATCTTTGCAGACCCTGTTGGACTCGCCCCAGTAAATCCATATTTCTTGTACTGGTGGGCTCAGAATTTGACATGGCACTTCAGATGCAGCCTCACCAGAATAGAGTAGAAGAGGAAGAAGCACCTTTCTGGACCTGCTGCCAATGTTCTTCCTAGTGCATTTTTACAGCATACATTACACCAACCACTTCAAAATGTAATAGTACCATCAGTCCACTCTGAAGGAATTATTTGACTGGTGGCACAGACACGGGATAACTTCTACAACAGCAAGGAATAACAGAGCAGAGGGAAAGGGGAATGAGAACGTAAGAACTGTAAGAATTCAGACCATTGTACCCAGCCCCTGCCTTCAGAGTAGTCCTAACCAGATGCTCAGTGAAAAATAAAAACAGAGCAAGCATCCAGAACAGTTGCTCTATGCATTCTCTTAGCTTTCAGCTATTTCAGCTCAAGGGATTTTCTGATCTAGAAGTGATCTAAATATGAACTTGGATCCTAACTGGACCACTGTACATTTTTACATCCACAAGACCTTTCAGCAAGTAATTCCAGAGATGTAGTACTCATTGCCTGAAAAGTGTGCAACATCAAGTGTTTCTGCTGTCACTCTGACTAATTTCATCTCATGGTCACTGGATCTTGCATTGGAAGAGACATATACACACACCTTCTGCATGAAATGGAACAGATCTAGGACATTTTAATGCCCATAATAAGTATTAAAAACCTCAATTATTTGTTATGTGACATTCATTGACTCACAGGCTGCAGTAGCTCAGGACGTGATGCATCTTGTCTGATTTTTCCTTTAAGTACCATGGGATTGAATTCTACAACCTTATATTTTATTTCTTTCAGTTTAGAATTTTCAATCCATTTTCTGTGATGGAAAAAAAGAAGTGATAAAACAAATATCAAGTGCATGGAAAGTACTTCCAGTATAAAATTCCAGACGCTAAAAAGAAAAATAAGAGATCTTGAAAGCTTGATCACTTGATCTATTCTATACTACAACAGAATAACTTGTCTACAGCTACTGCACACAGACCTTTGTTAAACCTGTTCTTAAAATAAAACAAAAAAAATCACAAAACCCCAACAAAACAAACACCACACACCACTCCCAAAACCACAGACCCTATACGTAGCCCAAACAACTCATCTTTCACCATTACTTTCAATAAATTATATCCTTTTAAGTTTTCTTGCTATAAGTAAAGATAATTATTTCTTAACCTATCTACAGTGCTTTTAAAGCTGAGATTAGTTTTCTCCCTTTCACAGCTTTATGTTCTTCCAGATGACTGCTATAGCACCTCCTAACTTATTTTATTTTCATTTCTTTGTCAGATTTCTTAACACCACTGTTTATTTTCTCTCCTGACACACATTACAAGTACAAAGACTACAGAAATGAAGTAGCTGGAGGTGAGAACTAAGAAATATTTTCATTTGCATTCATATCTTGGTCCTCTTCAGGACAATGTTTGCAAATTTGAACACTGAAATATAATGAAATGAAACTTCATGAAATTACATTAATTGAAATATCAGGATACCATTTCCTTTCATGAAATGAAGAATCCTCATTTCATGAAAGGAAATTAAATTACAAATCAAGGAATTAAGTGAAATGAAAAGAAGAGATATGAAATATAATGAAATTAAATGAAAAAAAAGAGAAAACTATGTAATGAAGTGAGACCAGTGAAAGGGAATAGAATGAAATGAAGTGCATTGAAACGATATGAAACTTCAAGTAATTATATTAATAGAAATATTGAGATTTCATTTCATTTGATGAAGGGAAATAAAATGAGAAATGAAGGATTAAAGCAAAAATGATAGAAAGGAAAGGAAAATATAATGCAGTGAAATTGATAAAAAGAAAATTCTGAACTCAAAACAACTAAATTGAATGGAATGAAGTGCTGTGAACTGAACTGAAATTTAATGAGATGAATATTCATTGAAATTCTGAGATACCATTTCCTGTCACATAATGAAGAATCCTCATTTCATGAAAGGAAATGAAATGAAGAAATCAAGGAATGAAGTGAAATGTAAAGAAAGGAAAATCATCACATTACTTGTTGGGCCTCTTTTTATAACTTTAATACATCATCTTAACTGAAATTAGCTTTAAACAGCAAGTTTTTCTACTCTGAAGCTGAAGACCCAGCACCAGAGGAGGGGAAAGTGCAGTGACACAAACTGGGATTGGGGCAAGCAGGCAGTGCTTGCTACAGACTCTTCTGCAGCCTGTCTACAAAAAGCTGAGAAGAACAGGTATGGCATGGTCTGGCTATTTCACACCCCTTTGCACGAGTCAGTGCTCTGTGGAGGACAAAGTGGTCCTTTTTCCATCACGTACTGAATCCTGGGGGCTGCCACCAATATCACTACACTTCCCTGAACAGTCCTTCGAAGCCCAAAAGTGGTTATGCCTGTGCTAGGGGGAACAACAACATTTGGGCTCTAACTACAGCCCCAAACAAAGCAAGGCTGGTGTGTACCGAACATGTGGGATGGTTGTCTTCAGCCCAATGATATAGAACAAAACGTTGGCCTCAGTGTTGCTGTAGATGCTGCTGATTGCTGCTACAGCTGCACCCATCCTGCCTGCAGCAGCACAGATCACCACTGGGATTTCTTCTTCCACTTCCTCAGGGCTCTCCAGATCCACTACAAGATACAAGTCAGATCTGGGTCAATAAAATGAGTAAGTACTGCCAGAAGCAGAGGAATCATTTTATCACTGCTCCATTTTCCCTTACCACATGCCACACACATCCCCATCTGGCTAGGCATACAGTTTGAGCTGATGCTAATCCAGAACCACTTGCAGGTTGACTGCACTGTTGGATGCCTCCAAACAGAATAAATAGGAGAGTTCTCAGCATCTTCTCCTCAGCCTGTCCTTCATGTAGCTGCTCATTCACATGAAATCTGGAGAGGTTTGAATACCTTTGAAACTTCTACTTCTCAGTTATATTTAGTACAAACTGAACAATAGGTTCCAAAATTATCAAAGGAAAGAGGTAAGTCAAAGAGACAGTGCAATCACATGAGCTCCACCTCTTCAGCAAGCTGGCTTGAAAGGAAGAGTGTAAAAATTTGTACCAGCAGGAAGTTGCTAATGATACAAGGGAAAAAACCTATACTGAATCAGGTCACATTCCTGCTAAAGATTTTTATCTCTGATTGGCACTGATTAACTTACAGAGCTTAAACAGATATAATTCTACTGGCTAAAACATAACAATTACAGTCAAAACAACCCCAACAAAAATATACTGAAAATAAATGATTTATATCAAGACAGAGTTTATTTACCTTGGGAACAGTGAGTAAGCTATTTATATAAACATTTCATACTAGTCCAATCTCATTAACCCTAGCAGGTTCCTGTCACTATAAAAATTTCAGCTAAAACTTCTGCCATAAATATGAAGATTTGATGGTCTATCTGAAATGAATAATCAGGCCAGGAACATTCCCAAGGAGACAAGTCATGATTAAAGTTTATTACTACTTGACAACTCCAAGCTGTTCAGCTCAAGTAAGGATACACTCCAGCATCCATCTACATCAGTGACATCTGGATGACAACTTAATAAGAATTACAACTCTTACTCATCACTATCAATCTCCCATAATTTTATTCAAGTAATTCAGAAACAAAATGTTTTTCGTCACAGACTATATGCAACAGCGTGAGCAGCTCATGGTACTGCAGGATAAACAGGATTCAGTAAGGTGAAAAGTGCTGTTCAAGTTAAGACATGAGGAATATAAAACAGGAACATAAATGAAACTGAAGTGTGAGCCACTTACCTGTTTCATTTCTTAATGCCAGTGGCACTTGGTGAACTTTGTTGTACAGAATAGCACACACAGTTAAGACAAGAAGTAACAATAAGATCTGGTTAACTGAAACAAGAGGGAGAACGTGTTAACAATCAGTGTAACAGCTAATTCCCAAGGATCTGACTATGAAAAAAAAATCTAATTTGCAACCAGTACAGATGACAGAAGAACCTGATAACCTTTATCTGTTGCATTTTTCTCATGTTATTTGATCAAGCTAAAAATTTTACATTAGAAACACAACAGTAACTCTCCCCTATTAAAGTAATCCCCAACTATCTGATTTTCATGGTTAGTTTGCTCAGAAAATCATAAGACTCCCAATATATATGGGTTACCCATACTAGAAAATGTACACATTTCTGAATTTTACAAGGAGTCTGGAACATTTCTTTCCTGGCTAGTTTCCCGTTATCTGTTTACATTGTAGCCCTTCCATTCCATTATGCTTCCCTGATAAAACTCCAGACACAGGTTAATTTTTTTATCTATTTCAATATTGAGGTCCTGAAGGTGTATTTGAGCAAAACCCTAAAAATTCTAGAAAAACAAAATATTTGAAAATACTTATTTTGACAGGGTAATTTAAACCAGTAAAATCAAAGCAAGGCAAAGACCTGACCATATATTCTGATTTATAGTTCCTAGAAGACTATCTTGTAAAAGTTTAAGTCATTCAACACAAACCAAGCATGTGTTGGGACAGTTCACCAAGCACAATAGGGAAGGAATACATTGCCCTCATCAACAGTTACTTTGATGATGGGTGTTCTTTGTTCCACACTACTTTGTTACTTTTGCACCACCATAAAACCTTTTTTAGGGCACTTAAAAGAGCAAAGGGAGCGGAGTTTTGATCTACTTTATTCAAAATGGACAGCTGGCCACAACTGGGCATGAGACTAGATTGAAATTGCTAAAACAAACCTGCACTTATTTAAACCAGCTGGGGAAAAAGCCCATTGATTTCTGAGAAATTTTGGGCACATAAGTAAAGGCAAAAGTCCATTTTCAGTCACTGACCCTAACTGGGGATAAGAACCCCAAAATTCTTGGGGCCAAACCTCAGTTTTAAGTATGAACAGCATTAATGTGCATAGCTCTGTAAAAAGCATGTTCAGTGCTTTTGGCACAATTCACATGAAAAGAGCAGCTACTTGCAGTATTGGTGGGAAATTTTATAACCTCCAGCCTGATGCAGTAAAGCAATGAGTAATTTTAAATTAATGTGAATTATGGTGGTGATAAAAATTACTTATCCGACACAGTTAACAGGAAAATACTTATTTGCATACCTAAAGTTAAGCATAATTTAGCAATACTGGAACCATAAACTTGCACGTAACTGCGACAACAGTTGCGTGAGAAATTGGATTTGACATTTCTGCCCTCTTTTAAAAAACACATCTTTCAAGTGTTTTTAATCTCTCTTACTTTTCTTTAAAAGAGCCATGTGTCCTGTTGGATGAGAACTGTGATCTGTGGTAAACTAAAATAAAAAAAAAAATAATTAAAAGAAAAAAAAAAAAAAAAAAAAGGAGAGGAATGTCATTAATGCCAGAAATGAACTCTATTTAATTATATAAAGGTCTAGGTTTTGGATAATCAAATTTTACTTGTGAACTGGCAAAAGTAAAATCTCTGCAATTAATCTCTGTAAATACCTTTGTTTTTTTACAAGTAACTAATATTATGGATTAGAAATATTTTTATTAACAATTTACACAAATAATAGGTTATAAAAAAACATTTTAATAAATCCCATCTGATCGTCTACATCAGTAGGCAACTTCTACAACATTTTAAGATACTGTGCAAACAAGTATTAAAATAAAACCACTAATGCAATTTATAAATATAATTCTCTCTGATTTCACCTCAAACATAGTAACTATCATAAACACAAATGTCTTGCTGGAGCATGCATTCCCAAACTTATGGGAATATTTTACCAGAGCAGTGTCTTCTAGAGCCTCAAAGAATTTCACAGCAATAGTGCAAATATTTTCTTACAGCCGTATTCTTTCAGTGTGTGTAGTGTGGCTTGTATTTCTGCACAATTTTTGTGATGCTGAAGAAAAGATGGTAGCCTTCCCTAAAAATGTGCTTCTAGTCCAGGCCTGAGAAGACAGAACATAATCCCTAAAGTACAGGATTATGAGAAATACAACATCCGTTTGAATTCTGGACCCAAAACTACTGTTTATGAAAGAAAACACAAACCATATAACCAAAACAACAACAACCAATGGCAAAACACAGCACTAGAAGTTGGTGGGGAGAGAAAAATCCAGCTGTGTGATCTAACCTTTATACTATGAAGGGATAGAACAGAAAATAATTTTTCCTACTTCCACACATACAGATATGGGCACATTACAGCACAGATAAAGATACAAGGTGGGTTCTGTCAACAATAAAAATCAAATTTTTTCCAGCTCCTTAACAAATCAGACAGAACAACAAGAATTCTTGAGATCTGAGTCACAAAATTGACCACCTCTCATTGGTTAGTGCTCAAGTTCAGGCAGCATCTTAAATTAGTCTCTACTTTGACCAACAAGTTAAATGACAACAACAACAACAAAAAAAAAATATATATATTTAAAAATCTAAGATATGATTTTATTTACAGACCATTTATATCCACATGTATTTAAGTCCCAGCTAATGACTAAATTACAGTGAGAAAGGAGTATTCTGGAAGTTCTTCCACATCTGCACTACTTATCTACATTCCAGCAGACCATTCTGTTCATGTGGCATTAATTTACACAGAGGAAATCAAGCTTATCTGTCGGAAAAAAACACAGCTGAGAAAGCCCCTCTCTCATGCATTCCACAGAATTATTGCTTTCTTTTACATTTAAAACTTTACTCATTTAGGCAAGCAGAGAGACAACAGAACCTGCTACACTCTTGGACTAATTTTCTAACTCCACTTTAGCTGATCACGATCTTCCCCTGATTTCCACAGAGCTGCCTGCTAATTCTGAATTAACATTTGTAACAACAGCCACAAACAGCCCTGATGGTCACTGCAAGATGAAAGCTGCACAGCCACAGCTTCATGCTATCTCCAGAAATTATTAAATCCATATCAACCAAACCATGTTTTCAACTTTAAAATCCACAGACTCTCACACAAATCTGAGTTTTACAACTACAGCATTCCTAAGCCTCTGAAACACCAAGTGATCACCAATTGATTTTTAAGGAAAGAGAGGTATATTTGTTCCCCTGCATACATTTACTCAGTTTTTTCTGACTGTAGACATTATATCCTGGAACCTGGCAGTCCCTAACTCAGCTGCCAAATCCTGTAACAAAACGAGGGGCTGCAGAAGGGAAAGCTCAGAAACAGTGACATTACTGTTCAGATATTTCCTGCTTAATTAGTCTTTTTACCTCTTCAAAGCAGCACAGTATTCGGGACTCCTCTCTCCTGAAGTGCTGTGGAGCTATTTACTTGGATCCTAGATAGCCCACAGCTGTAAGCACTCTTGCCAAAGCGTCCTTGACCACCATCCTCCTTTGAAGTCACCCACACACGGGCCTTACAGGGCACAGTAACAGTTTTACGATTCAATTCCTTTTTCGAACTCTTCAAAGTTTACTTTGGAGTTGTGCTGGTTTTCTTTCCTTTCTCTGCTGCTGAGGAACAGTGCAGAGTCCAGACGCTGCACTGGAGGAATGAGAGCACACAAACCACTTCCAGATGTGCAGAATGATGATGCAGCCCCAGATCTGGCAAACTTGCCTCAGAGCTTCAGCTAGCAGATTGCAAACAAATCCCATAAGACAAAAAAGTCTTAAAGGAGTGGGGGAAAGAGAAAGAAACAAATCCTTCCAGAAGTTACTTCCAAAATCTAGCTGCGAGTTGTGTTTTTAGTCATTACTTATGGTAAATGTGAACAGGTAACTAGTGTGCAAGAGCCAGACTACAACATGCCAAAGTCTAACAGAAGGCCAAAGATTTTCCAGTCTGTTGGCAGAGTTCTTGAGAGTCAAAAGCTAAGGCAAACTTGCAAAAGTCAACTCCGAACATGTCTTTTGACTTGAATCATCTCATTTCCCAGACTTTGAGCACTTAATCCACAGGTTTGATTTAGATTCAAAAGGATCTTGGATCAAGGTAACCAGTACATGGTGATACCCTGCCTCCTAATCTCTCCTGGAATGCTTTTGCA
This sequence comes from Certhia americana, assembly GCA_018697195.1. Classification (NCBI taxonomy): domain Eukaryota; kingdom Metazoa; phylum Chordata; class Aves; order Passeriformes; family Certhiidae; genus Certhia; species Certhia americana. Next base: position 52,232,558 of record CM031879.1, on the reverse strand, counting down.
GTTTTACTTCTAGAGCACTTCTTTTATTTGAATTCTGTCCCTCTCTTCTAGGAATGAACTTTCTAAATGATAAACCACTGTTTTGTCACAAGACTTTCATGAATACTGAAAAGAATAATGATAAACATCTTCAACTCTAAACTATTTTTCATTTTACCGTGAGGCAGCACAAAATTCATGAGCAGCAATCAATAAAGGTCTTAAAATCTATTTTAAATTAGGATTGTTGTTCTGTTTGCAGCAGCCAAAAATGTGGGGTTTCAACTTTGCACCTCCAACGTGCCCAAACTGTATTGTCTGTGTCTGATTTTGTACAGGAATCTATCTTCAGCTTGAACAAAAATTAAACTAAGAGTTATAAATACAGATGTGCAGATGGCCACAACTATTAGTAATTTTCTGTGCTATGTTATTTAAGTTGTATTAAGCTCATGATCATCAAAATCCATCCATGTTTTTTTCACCTTCCCTTCCATTTCTGTGTGAATCTGAACAGATCTAAGCAGCACACAGTCATATGAGCCTGCAGAGCTGGGACCGGCCCCTTCACCTGGCGGAAATCTGGGGATTACTGGCAATGCAGTAACACCATCACAGAATCACAGAATCAGGTCGGAAAAACACTCTGAAACCATCGAGTCCAACCTACGACCAAACACCACCCTGTCAACTAGACAGTGTTTCCTTAAACACCTCCACCACCGCTGGGCAGCCCATTCCAATGTCTGATCACCCTTCCTATGAAGAAATTCCTCCTAATGTCAAACCTCAATTACACATCTCAGCATCATCGTTCACTGTGTAGAACTCAACAATGAGAAGAGACTTTTAGCACCAGACACACTTTCATTGGGTTCGTTTGTACTCTCACACTACACCCTCCTCACACAGGAAAGAGCAGCTTCTGCCCTGCAGGGCGAGACCTTCGAATTCACTCAGATCACCCGCTGCCAGCTGTAGAACCGAAACCTCGGCTGCTAATCTCAACCTTCAGTGTTTAAACAGCAACTCATTTCTTTCCCGCCGCACACCTCGCAGGCAGCAGCATTGCCTCGCCTACCACAAGCCAGCTTAAAAAAAAAAAAAAAAAAAAAAAAATTAAAAAAAGGATGTGCTACACGTTTCTGAGGGCTCGGCGGCAGAGCGGGTGCCCCAAGCAGAGGAGCACACGCCACCTCCGCCGTGCCCGAGCACCCCTCAGGCGGCGTGCGCTGCAGGCACGGAGCCGCTCCACAGGGCTCCCGCCGGAGCACGGCCGGGCCCGGGGGAGCTTCAGGAGCGGAGGGGGCCGTGCCGAGCCGGGGCTGCGGCGGAGGCGGCCGCGGGGCGGGACACGGGCGGGACACGGACCCGCCGCCCTCACGTCAGCGCTCCCCCTTCCCCGGCGGGCTGCCCCGGCCGCGCGGTGCGTTGTGGGAGCGGCGCTGAGATGGCGGCGGCCGCCGCCGGGCTGAGCTGGAGGCGGGTGTCCTCCTTCACGGGGCCGGTGCCGCGCTCCCGCCACGGGCACCGCGCGGTCGCCATCCGAGAGCTGCTCATCATCTTCGGCGGCGGCAACGAGGGCATCGCCGACGAGCTGCACGTCTACAACACGGGTGCGCGGGGCGGGGCCGCGCCGCGGGGCGGGCGGGGGAACACAGCGGCGGGGCTGTCCCGTCTGCGACCGCCGGTGGCAGCGGGCTCCGCTCGGTGCCCGGGATCCCCTCAGAGCCTGCCGGCCTCCCCCGGCACTGCCCGCGGCGGGCTCGGCCGAGGGGGCGGCGGGCGGGCTGAGGAGCTGCCCGGAGCCGAAATGGCGGGGCGGGGAATACGCCTGGGCCGGGGGTCTTCCCTGGGGCAGTGGTGCGCCCCGGCTGCTGCTGCGGGGTTAGCGCGGCCTTCCCGGGGAAAAGCGGCCGGGAGAATCGCCCGGGGCGCATCTGGAGGCTGTGCTGCTTTCCCCGGCGGTCGCGCAGGGGTGCGGAGCCTCTCTCCCCTGGCAGGTCGCGGCTGAATGGCGGCAGGCGGGATTAGTCCCTGCGAGCGTCCGGATCCCCCTCCTTCCCTCTGGGGGCGGCAGCTCACGGGAGCCGAATGCGCTGGAATGGGAATCTTGTTTGGAAAAGTGAACGTGTTGGCATCGGGAGCCTTTCCAAACAGGAAGCTGCCCAAGACTGATTTCATTTGTGGAAGCTTAGACGCCTAAATAGTTACTGTACGGAATGCTGGATGAGGCTGGAAAACTTGCGTGTAATTTCAGGGCTGGGGCCGAGACGGGAGAGTTCAGTGGCTGATCTGTGCTTCTCGGTCAGCCAGTGTTAGCTGCTCGAGGTTTTTCCAGGCAGAATTTTCTCTGAAAGCTTAAAGATCTACTATGGTTAAATCACATTTCTGACGGGAGAAGGAAAAAAAAATCTCTTAGCCTTTCTGTTCTGTCGAGTAACCCAAAGAAAACTCTTAACATAGTGTTATGCCATCAGAACAGAGGTTCTGATGGGTGCCTTTTGAGTGAGTCTTACCATGACTTGGTTTTTTATTTCCCAGACTTTCTGCTTAAGGTGTTACCCCTTTGCACCAGTGACAAAAAGGATCATGACTCAGTTGTTCCAGTTTCTGGACGGGTGCTTGGCCCAAACTGACCCTTTTTATTCTGGGGTTTAAGATGCAGGGTTACGACCTGAGCTGCCCGAATGTGGGATGTTATCCATGGCCCTTGCTATCTATGCATGTGATGATTTTTGAGGAACTGGTACACAGTGAGAGCATCTTAATCCCCTGCAGCAATGCTCACTGGAAACTTCTGATTTCCTACTTCTTCGTGCTCATAAAAAAGTGTAGGAAAAAGAAGACATTGTCCCCTGTAATTCTTAAATTCCAGAACAGTTTAGGCACCAATATGCTGCCGCTGGATCAGACAGTCTCAGCTGCTTTTTCTTGACTCCGTGGCTCTCCTTGCCCACTCTGTGGATATTAAAATGGGTCCCAGAACAGTGTAATTAGTTTTTGAATAGGGCTATTAAGTCCAGGCACAGTGCCATGCTGCTGTAGCTCTAATAATTCTGTTTCTAGGGCTAGCTCCCTCTGAGTTAGTGTGGTTATCTCTTTTGTGTGGAACTGCACTTGTGTTCCTCATTAGCCTCTATTCTTGGCAAGTCTATTAAATTGCTGGATGACCCTTCATGACTGACTTTGTTCCAGTGACCTCATGGGCTCCTTCATATTCTGAGTAACATTGGTTTGATAGAGGTGTTTGCTTTTCCTTTTATTAAAAAAAAAAAAAAATCATTTAAGACTTAGAGTGAAGCAAATAGCCCATTCACAGTTATCTGGAGATAAAAGGTACTTCTTTAGAAAGCAGAGGTGTTTAAAAATACATGTTTCAGTGTTTGAAATATTTTTCTAATCTTTTTTTCTGGTTTTGCATTTTTTGCTTCCCACTATAGTTACGAATCAGTGGTTCCTTCCTGCTGTAAGGGGAGATATTCCTCCAGGCTGCGCAGCACATGGATTTGTTTGTGATGGTACCAGAATACTAGTTTTTGGAGGAATGGTTGAATATGGCAGATATAGCAATGATTTATATGAATTGCAGGTAGGAAGTATATTAATATGATTTGATTTTCAGGACTACTTTATTTATCTGTTTATGAAGAAACACATTTTATTTTACCAACTGCAGAGGAAAGTTAGATGATCTTTGCTCTTCTTCGGAAAGATTTTGTCCATCCTAAGAATCTTAAGTTTATTCTAAGTAACTTTGAAATAGAATCTTCCATCTAGTCTAAATAAAGTATAATGTATTTAATATTTTATTAAGGTTGGCTCTTACACATCCCTTTTAACAAATGTCCTAAGCATTCCCTTAAAAATAATTCAGAAAGTATGTAAATGTAAATTTTATATGAATTCTATTTGTTATGACTGACTATAAATGAAATTATTTTTGAATAAATTTTTCTTCTCTTCAAGGCAAGTCGATGGCTCTGGAAAAAAGTAAAGCCTCAAGCTCCTTCAAATGGATCACCACCCTGTCCTCGGCTTGGCCACAGCTTTTCTTTGTATGGTAACAAGTGCTATTTATTTGGTGGCCTGGCAAATGAAAGTGAAGATTCAAATAATAACGTTCCCAGGTATGCTGATTTGTCTTTGAATTGAATGGCTTTAAAAAAAAAAAAAATTACTAGATTTGACAGCTTTGAAAAGGAACAGTCTAGGCAGGCTGTCGTGCACACCAAGAACTCAAAGTTGGATTATATTAGTGCAGTGAAGGGGTTACATGCAAAGAAGGTTAAGTATTCCTTCTGTTAATCCCACGATACAGAGCACTGAGTGACAGCTCTGACACTTTTATAGGGAAACCTGAGTAGGCTCTGGTATTTCTCCTAGTATTTTGGGTGATGTTTTTAAGAATGGCTTGTTTGTTAGAATTACCTCAATCAGCAGAGTCTCGTGAGTCATCAGGGAATTCGTGATGGATGTTTCTTCTGTATTGCTGTGAAAACCAGTTGTGAATTCATCTGGAAATTTTTTACAGTAACTGCTGAAGTTGCTGATATTGTCAGCAAACTGTGCTATAATGCTGAAGTTTTATATCCACATTCACCTGCAGTTGAGAGCACTTATATCCACTGAGCTATAAACTGGCAATTTCAAGCTCAGTACACAAGAGGTATTTGATGTGAATGCCAAGATTCAAAGACCATTATCTAGAAATAACTTGCTGATAGATTCAGCAACTAATGGCTAATTGTACATTGCCCAGCCTGAAGACATGAGAAAACAAACAGCTTCTTCTCACCTCTGTTGCCTTAAGAATCGCAGACATTTCTCTCTGATACCTCTTGTTGTCATGTATTTTCCACAGCTTTGTTGTTTATTGTGTGTCCATATGTGGCAATTTTTGCAGGAAATGTTGTTTTCATGTTTCTTTCATGTAATACAGTGTAGGAAATAAGAGAGCATGTTTTCTCAGAGGCAACAAGTTATAACTGTTGATTTTTTTTTGTTTTAAATCCGTCTTAAATCCAGATTTGGCACTGCCCACAATACATCAAATGTTTTGAGAGTTTAAAACTCTACACCCTCCCAAGACAGAAGTCTGTAATACTTGGAAGTGGTCAGGGTTTAAAGCGCACTTTTCATCATGCTTATAAGTGAGTTTTTCATACTTTGACAATAATACCCTAGATATTTAAATGATTTCTATGAACTGGAGCTGCAACACGGGTCTGGCGTGGTTGGCTGGAGTATTCCTGTGACCAAAGGAATCTTGCCATCTCCCCGAGAATCTCACACAGCCATTGTGTACTGCAGAAAAGATGTGGGAAGCCCAAAGATGTATATTTTTGGAGGCATGTGTGGCTGTCGGCTTAATGATCTCTGGGAACTTGACATAGGTGAGTTGGTTTGCCAGCAGAAGTCACTGCTTACTGGCTGAGGGGAAAAATTACAGTATAGAATGGTTAATGGCATGCTGTGGTGCAGATATTTTATTGAGACTGACACCATAGTGTTACCCTTTTGTAATATTTGGAATTAAATCGATACGGTATTGTTTGCATATATTATCCTCACTGATTATGGGTACTCCGTGACATGGATATTGTAGTCTTTAAAGCAGTCTAAAGAAACAAAATTGAATAACCATAATGAAACCATAATTTATATTTTTGACAAGCAGTTTGTCAGTATTTCCTGTGATTTTTTAAAAGAAGTTCCAAGGGCTCGTTATTGCACCCTGTTTCTTAAAGTAGCCATCTTAAACAGTGAAATTTAGCTCTGCTGAATATTAGAGGTATGTTCTCTCCTAAAATCCAGGTAATGAAATATGTTACAACAAGATAATTTTTTTTTTTGAGGATTTTATTCTCTTTCTTTTAGAAACCATGACCTGGTCAAGACCAGAAACCAAAGGGACAGTACCACTTCCTCGCAGTCTCCATACGGCCAATGTAATAGGAAACAAGTATGTCTGTTGTTAAAAGCTCAACTCTAGAAAGGTACACCTAGTAGGAGAATGATGATGCTTACCCACTACTGCTCAGTATAAACATCAGCCCTGTAGAGTAGTTTACTGCTATTTCAGTGCCACTGTTAACTCAGGGATAGTGAACTGTCAGTGTTTTTATCCAGCAGGACAATCTGCCCAACTCACCAGCAGCTTTCTGGGCTTCTTGGACCACCTTTGTGCATTCTGGGGCAGCCTCAGCAGGGCCTGAACTCTGTCAGTGCCTCTGTGTGTGTCACACAGATGAGGTAGCTCAAGGAGTAGAACTAGTTCTAGGCAAAAGTGTTCCCCACTTTTTCTGAAGTCTGTCCCTCATTACTCTGCTTCTTGCCAATGTGGTTTGTTTTGGCAGGTAGCATTGATGAAATGGATTTTTTAACATGGGTTTCAGTCCATTTTGTATCTACAAGCTGCTGTGAGGAGAAAGGGAAGGGAGTAAAGAAGTATGAAAGCTTTATATCTTCTGATCCAACAGCTTAGCTTTTCATTATTTGCCTAAAATGTTAGTAGTTTGTAGCCTGCATTATATTTTTAAATTTTGATATCTGAGTTAGATGCCAGTCATGTTATTTTAGCATGACTTACTGAGGGGTCTGCAGTAAAGGATTGTAGAAATTCTGTTGTACATGTGGGATTTTTGGAGAGCATTAGCAGTTTGATGGTTTGCTAAATGTTACAGTATTAAATTCTGTTTCTAAGAAGTTGTTTGAGGAGTTTCCAGGGGGTTTTTGTGTTGGGTTTTGCAATCAGTCAATTCACTCAAAAAATTCAGAAGGTAGATGTCTGCAACAGTACTTCATAAAGACAGTAGATACAAATAAAAATTCCTGTGAACCAAAACTGTAACACACTGGAAATCTTATTTTTTGTCCTAGTTTCAGAGACCACATGCAGCAGATCTAGATGTTAATTGGTATTTCTTTTCTCTTTCCCTTTTCCCTCTTTTCTGTATTTCAGAATGTATGTTTTTGGTGGATGGGTTCCACAGTCAGCAGGAGGTGAAATTTCTGCTCCTGATGGTGAATGGAAATGCACTGGTTCATTTTCTTACCTTAATCTGGGTTAGTGTTTCTGTCTTCCTGGGAATGGGTATTTTTAATTAATATTTTCTTAACAGTCTAGAGTAACTATTTTGAAGACCTTGAGAAAAGTTTAGGTAGGATACGTAGTTGTAATCCTGGCTGACTAAAGAACTTGCCAGTTTTTTGCATGTTACTTGAAAATAATATTTTAATTATTATTTTTCTTTGAATATTCAGCAGGTTTGCTTCTTTAAATCTTCGTTAATACAACTTTAATACTAAGTAATGTAAATACTCCTTCTTCATTGATAGAAGAACACAAGAGAGATTCTGAAATGAGGTTTTTCTAAGCATGATAGTACTATCCACAAATTCTCAACTTCTGATCTATTTGCCTGAGATAGATAACCAGAGGTCAGAAAATTCAGCCTGTATGAATTGATTTTATCTTGCACACTGATTGGAAAGTGACCTTATCTTCATAATATTTCCATTTTAAATGCAGTTGTCTATAAAAACAGAGGTGATTTATTTTCATTTTTTTTTTTCCTGAGCTGTTAAGCATGTTAACAATCTTTATTTCTTGTTATGGAAAACATCTAGAAACTAAACCTTTTGAGTTTCGTTTACTAGATACCACAGAATGGATAGGTCTGATCTCAGATTGCCAGGAGGACAAAAGTAACTTGTTACCAGGGCCAAGAGCAGGACACTGTGCTGTAGCTGTTGGCACTCGTCTGTATATCTGGAGTGGTAGAGATGGTTACAGAAAAGCATGGAACAATCAAGTCTGCTGCAAAGATCTTTGGTACCTTGATACTGGTGAGTCAGAAATAAATAAGAGACTTGTACTATGTTCTGTGTTTTATTAACATATGAAAAGCTTGCATGATTGATGATCAGGACATTAAAGCTGTAGCAAACTCAAAGACTATTTGCATTTTAAAAATTATTTTTAAATCGTGCTTCACTGCTGGTTGTTTAAAGGCTATTACTTAAAATGAAAAAAATTAGGAAGGCTTATTTAAAGCCTCTGAAAAAAATTTGGGCTAAATTCTGCACTGCTTGCCATAGTCAGTTGATACAAGATGCTAAAGGCTCTTTTGCCTAAACTTAGGGTTCCTGGCCTCACTTTTTAGTGATCTTTTCTGCTACTACTTACTTTTTTCACCAAATCCTTTCTTCTCTTGGGATCATTGCTGGTGCTTCTGCTTCTTCATCTCTTGGACTGCAAAAAAATACTCTTCAATCTAAGAAAAGACCAAATTGTTCCTGGGGATGAAGGGAAAGCTGCATTGATAGCAGGACACTGAGGTGGGGTTGGGAGGAGGAAATTAGAAGGGTTTTTTTTCTGTTTCAGTTTTCCCTCAGAAAATGAAAAAGAGTAGCAGGGGAGGGATGTGCTTAAGACTGCAGCCTTGTCAGGCATAGAGGCCCAGGAGAGGAGCAAGCCATTGGCATTAGTCATGTCCAGGCTTCAGCCTGTGCAGAGGAAGTTAGAGCAAAAGCTCACTTCAGCTACTCAGAGCAAGCAGAAAGGAGGAGGAATAATTTGTGAATTAGAGGAATATGTAAAGCTTTGGGAGCCAAAGAGCTACCTGCAGGGTTTCAGGAAAGCACAAGGATCTCCTGTCTCTGTAATCCCTACAATGATATAGCTACAACCCAAAGGCCTTCTGGCAGCAGAAGAACCATTAAAAACAAAGCATCAGAACTGGAGTACTTTTGAACGCTTTGAAAAGACACTTTGTAATTCTCTGACTTGACTCACCACCTTTGACAGTGATTGCTTGTTGAATCTGGTATATATATTGTACATTAGTGAAAAGGAGTGACTGATTTTACTTGAAATATGCAGCTATTTAATAAACTGGGAAGGGAGGGCAATTTCTAACGTGCTATCTGTGTTTTATTGGTTTCTTGTAGAGAGACCTCTAGCACCATCACAGGTACAGCTGATCAGAGCTACAACCAACTCTTTTCAATTGAAGTGGGATGAAGTACCTACGGTTGAAGGATATCTTCTTCAATTACATGCTGACTCACCAGTGCCACCGGTGGCTGGAATTCCTGGTACTGGCATTCCTGAGACATCAGTGCTGAGTTCACAAGGTAGCAGTCAGATCACATTACCCTAATGTTTGTGCACCAGAGGATTGCACAAGTAATAAATATGAGTTTGTTTTTTAAAGACCTGTTCTGTGAGAGAGAGGCCTTGTTCCTTTGGTTATTGTTCAAATGTCTGCATCGTAATTATGGAAATCTCCCCTTTCACTTGTTCCTGTTGGATTTGGCCAGTTATCGGAATTATGAAGATATTTGTAGAATGCTAGGCACAAATTGAGAAAGGAACAATGAGGAAGGGATTTTATCTCACTGTTTGGCCATGCAGTTTCATTTCAGACTTACAACAAAGTTTTCTTCAGGCAACTTTGGCCTCCCTCTTCCTTACTGAAATAACTGAAACCATTGTGACATGAAGTTTTACATAACTGATGAGAATTTGCTTTTGTTTACCTGCAAGGTGGCTGCTCTCTCCATCAGAGTCCACAATCATTGCCTAGCGTCCCTTATTCAGAAATGAAAGTGGATCATCCCAGCCAAACAAATAATCTCATTCCTAATAATGTAAGTGTAAACTGAAAAATACTTCAGTGTCAAAACGGTGTGGGGAGGTAGTGAACTGCCAGAACACTTTCTCAGTTTTAAAACTCCCTGCATACATTTTAGCTCTTAGGGAAAAAAAGCCTAAATAAAACAAAAAGACCAGATACCTGCTGAAGTAGTTGCCTGTTTACTTAGATACTTTTTGCTTTTATGATTGAGAGTCAATCTTTCTAGTCCTCTTCTTGTTAATGCAGAAGGGAATTGCAACTGTATTGTCTTCCACAATGCCAGCTGGTAGCTTGAGACCAGCAGGAATACCATTAATCTTGAACATGTTGGTGATATTAATGTGGGAAGTGAAAAGAATAAGGCATATTCCTTCTTTGTTAGTCTAGTTTAGTTTTCTGTTGGCCTGCTTAGTTGGAAGTTCCTACAGCAGGTCAAATCCAGTTATTATCTGTCTGCTGTGCAGTTATACATGTTCCTCTGTTTCACCAATTTAACAGAAACAGTGAGGACAAACTCTGGCTAAAGGATCCCATTTTTACAACTTTGGACCTTTCTTAGTTGTGTAAAGTCTTAGATCTGTATGGGATCCATAATGTATTCCTGGAGAAAACACATGTAGAAATACCATAAATTTCACTAAGAGTAGAAATATCTCAAGTACATATCAGGAAAGCAAAGGTTGAAAGCCTCTGTAATGGTGATTTTCCCCATCCCCTAAAGCCCCCCCACTAGTCTAAATATACACAAGAATGAAATTCCATGTAATGATAAAATTAAGTGTGATTCTTCCAAGTCAACTCAGTGTTTGAATCTGTTTTGTAATGACTGAGGTAAGTCATTGATTTCTTGGTCTGATTTAAAGTACTAGGGGGAATTGTTGGAGGAGTTTGTATTGTTGTTTATGAGCAAGCACTTTCATGCCATGTTTGCAATTGAAATTTCTGAACTTTGCAGTTTAAAATTAACATATGTGTTATTTTGGTTAGGTTCAAGTTGCCCTTTCATCCAGTTCAAAAGTAGAAGGAAAAGAAAAGGTTGCAGCACCTGAAAACAAGGTTACACAGGAGACTATGAAAAACCACACAGATGCTACAGGATTCAAAGAATCAAATGCCCCTTCTCTTTTGCCTGTTTGTACTTCAAGTAAGATGACTATAGAAAAAAAAAAATTTAAAAGTGAAAGTTAAAATTTATCTCAGAAACATAAAATAAGGTTGTTTCTATCTTGTAATTTAAAATTATTTAAAAGTCCTTTATAGTTTAAAAAACCCAACTTGTGTTAGTTACTACTGAATGTATTTTTAGAAGATATGAAGAAAATTGAAACCTTAACTTGTTTGAAATGTTGCAAGGTACGTGAGATGATCAATATATTCATTATTATGTTGGCAAATGTCTGTTTAAACATAATTAGCCATTTTTAGCATCAAGTAAAAAAGGACAGATGACATTTTACAACGTTATGGTGATAGTAACTCCAAACTGACAGTGTGTCTGTCTGTTAGCAGTGAAAAGCTATTGCCTGATGTAAAATTTCAGGCAATGTAGAGACAAGCATGTTCCTCTCCAACTGCAGAGGAAGTAAAAGATGCCAAGGCTCTGATTTATGCATTTCACTGAAGTAAGTGCCTTAAGCTCAGTGTAGTGAATCTAGGCTTAGTCACCTGATCTGTTTATATTTTCTGACTTTAATGTATTTTATAGGTAGTTAGATTTTTATTTTATTCACAGTGTAATTTATTTAGATGTGGAAGTTTTGGTTGTTATTGCTAAGTGAGAAACAGACTTCTACAGGGGTTAATCTTAAATTGATTGTTACAAATCTGTGGTACTGATTTGTATGGATGCTTTATTTCAGTAGGGCTTTTTTCTCAAATTAATTCTTTTGTGACCAAATACATAAAACCCAGCAAACATAAAATAACAGTTTACATACATCTATTTATGACTGTGGAAACAGACTTCTGTTCAGTTATAAACCTAAAGTGAGCATTAGTAATCACTATAATCAGATCTATTCTAACCTAATTCTAAGCTAAACTCAGGCTTTGTATTAAACTAAATCCATTGGACCAGATTGAGATCTGTTGTGTTATCAATATTGAATTCTTGCTAATTTTTTTTTTTTTAAGGTGCTCAGACATCAGGAAATGTAGGTGAATTACATGACTTGGACAAACAAAGTGTAAATCCTGATGCTTCTGTATCCAGTACTGTCTCCAGCACACAAACTATGGTAACCCAGCAGGCTGTTAAAACTGAATCATCAAGTACAAATGGGGCAGTTGTTAAAGATGAAACTTCACTAACAACATTCAATTCAAAATCTGAAGGTTTGAAATGTGTTTCACATACTGTATTTTGAGCCATATATTTCTAAGGCCATCAGAGTTCCTCTAGTGTGGTGGGATTCCTGTCTTGAGTAGTACCTGGGATGTAGATAGGGCTTTGGGCATTGAACACCTTGTGCAGCCTGGATGATCTCTGCTAGGATTTATACATCTTCTAAAATCAGGATATTCCTTCTATGCATTTGTAAATCACCATGATTCCTGTCAGTGAAAAGTCCTTTAAAAACTTCATTTATGCAGAGGTCCATTTTCTAAGTATCATTGGTAGCCTGTTTTGGTGCTCATTTTGGTGCACATTTGCTTTCATTCAGTGCTTGTCTATTTAGTCAGCAGCAGACTAAAGTAGTAACCTTAGATGATTTTGATTTTAACCAACTGACCTCTGTAAAAAATTTGGCCAGTTAACGTGGCCAGCTCACTGCTGGTCTAATGTGCTGGCCTCTTCACAGTCTGCTGGAAATTCCCAAAATAAGCAGCAATGCAGAACATAAATGGGTAGTTTTACAAGTTTTGTTTTTGACAAATATCAACAGGCTGTGCTCGTTATTGTTTTCAGTGTTAACTAAAGAATTGTATTATTATATTGATGTTGTGTATATAGTCTGATTTTTACCAAGCAGTATTGTATTTTAAAAGCAAGACCCAGGGACAAAAGCATAGAATACTAATACTCCCATGTGTTACTCATGTGCTTAATCTTTTCTTTCTTTTGATATTTCATTTTAAATTTACTGAATGTTCTGTTCCCATTTGTTAGGGTTGTTTACAGTTTAACTGCTTGTGTTCAGAATTCAGACTGTATTGTTGTCAGAAACAATGCAATCAAATTAAGAATTCACACTTAGACTATTCATACAACATCCCCAGTATGTGCTTCAGTCTGGTATTTAGATTATTTGTTCACAAATATTTTATATCTATTTCATAATCCTGTCACTTTTTAGGATTTTCTGAGTCCTGCCTTCTGTTTGTATTATCTGCAGGAGCCTTCAATGCCAGACTCTCAGAATTGTTCTGTGAATATGACAGAAGCCAAAATTAGTTTGTGTTATAAATAGAACTGCATGCAAAAGAAGTCTGAGATGTTCTTGTGCACCAAATACTTGTAAATGGCTATTGAGGTCAACTTTCATACTCTGTGGGTTTTGTATCAATTTTTTTCTGTTGCTTAAATTTTTAAAATTTAATGTTTTGTTTTTAGCTGCTGAAACTGCTTATGTCATGCCTTCAACAAAGGTCAATACTGGACAGACAAATGATTCACACTCTTCTGTAAGTCTGAAATAGTATTATGAAATTTCTTTACCTGTTGTTCTGTTGATTAGTTGTCAGGGCTCTTCTGTTTTCCTTTAATTATATTTCTGAAAGAAAAGCAGTGTTTATTTTGAGCTTGGAGTGAATAATACAGGGGTAAACATTTCTGTTGTAAAACTAATTGCATTGTGTGGGTTAGATGTGAGTCTAAGTAGCAGTTGTGTAGTTGGGAGGAGATCCAAGTACGTGTTTCAGCTGTTGAATCATTTTTATCAACTGGCACGGTGGAATGGTGCATGATGTGCAAATGTAAAAAGTTTTTCTGTGTGCACAACTGAATTTAAAATGAAGTATGTACTAGATCAGACTAGTGTTAGCTGCTGATTCTATAGATTTGAAACATAACTTAACTGACATCTTGATGTTTTTCCCTAGAGGAGATGGGGACTGACTATGCAAGCTGTAAATACTGCCTGAAAAAGTAAATGCTTCCTATTTCACCTGCTTACAACTTAATACACAAACCCAAGGTGCCACTGTTGCCACCAAAAGCGAGGAACTAAAGATGGGGAGAAGCAGCTGCTACTAAAGGGTTGGGGTGCTTTTGCCAAGAGCAACTGCAGCTCCTGCCCCATTTCCATGCTAGCAGGATCATGGCCTGTCTGTGCTGAGCACTTGTGTTGCCAGTGCCCTCCCTGGTGCTGGAGAGCAGCAAGAAGGCCAGTTTGTGTTTCTGGGTCAGTCAGGAGCAGTTTGCACACCCTCCATCCCCATGGCCCCACGCCACAGCAGAGGGCTGTTCTCAGCTGCGGGCCAATTCAGCAGTGCCTGACAAGGAGCACGTGTGGGGTTGAGGTAGAGCTGAGCCCCAGGGGCTGAGCTGATGTTGGACCACCTTGTGAAACCTCTTGACCTCTGAGAGAAATTAACTCACAACTACATGCTGCTACAGACACCTAGTTCTACAGCTATAAGCTTCTTCCCCCCACCCCCGCTCAGAATATCAGAGGCGACATCCCAGCTGTTGCTTTTTAAATGACAGACTGTGTCTGAGTAAATGTGTAAGAACCAGTTGGTTTTGCACAGTATTTTAATAATACATGCATATTCATGTGAATCATAAGAAAGTAACAGTGGTATGAAAGGGGGCTGTCTCTTACATATACTAGAGCCTTGACACTTTTTTTCCATGGCGTTGAGGTGTGGGTAATCTACTTGTCCTGTTCTTCAAATACTAGAGAGCTCCCCAGAGGCCGCCGGCACCGGCGAAAACCAGGGACCGCCGGTGGTATGATGTGGGAATTTTTAAGAGCAACAGTGCTGTGGTGAGCCAGTTCTACTTGCTGCCAGAGGAAACACTGAACATCAATAGCAAGGTAGCTGCTGCTTCTCTGATGTCACCTGCATGTACCTGTTTCAGAATCTGCTGCTTATATAGTTCACAAAAAAATATGGGATTTTCTGATACTGCAGCAGTGCTTGTAGGATTTTTGTATTTTATGACCAATAGTTCCTCATGTATTTTTCTCACCTTTTTTAACTATTTCCTAAACTAAATGAATTTTCTTTTGTTGTTTATGTATGATAATACAAAATATCTTGGTTTGTTATTGCCAATTCTTTTCTTATTTCTTGCCTTAGGAAACAATTTTTAAACTTACTAAACTTTCAAGCCAGTAAAATTCTTAAAAACTGAAAACCCCACAATTTCTTAATATGTTATTTCAGTCCAGTGTTGAAATGTTTCAGTTTCTTCTCTCTTCCTGAATCTTTGCATAAAAATTGTTAAAGATACTAATAACACATAGGCTAGGCTGTTTAAATAGATGAGATCTGGAACTGTAGTGGCTTTTGTATTAGGTCTTTCTTCCTAATGTTTGGTACATGTAAGTTGATACACGAAAACTGGAAGTGTGAAACTTGCAAGAGTGTACAGTTACTTTCGATGGTAAAATTGTAAATTAATGATGTCCTAGTTAACTAGAAACAAAAACTGTGTCTTCTTGAGACAGAAACAAAAATAACAGAAACCTTTCTTTGAAAGCACTTCACTATAAATGTTCTATGTTTCAGTTTTAAAGAGCACGGTACATTGTACATTGTACAGTGTTTACATTGATTGTGGTTGTTTCACGTCATTCAGTAGGAAAACAGTTGCACTGTAAGGATCAGTGGTGCATCAATGCATATTGTAATCATGGAAGTATGGTAGCACATAATGTTTCAGAAAGCTATTTATTACTAACTTACTGGGCTTTTCCTTAAAAACATTTTGATTACCTACACATTGAACTGCAGCTCCTAACATTAGGAATAACTGCTTTCAAAATAAAAATAATTTTTAGGACAGAAGATTATGTTAACTAAATCATAACTTAAATAGTTGCAAATGCTACTTTGTTTTAACTTCCCTGAGTAAAAATAACCACAAGGTGCAGTTTAATTTAAATGACTTAAAAAATGGGGTATCTTTTGGTTTAGAGATGTAGTCTCACATTGCATCTTAGATCAGCTGTTTTGAGGTGAGATACTGTGTCAGTCACAACCTTTTCATAAATTCTGATGTAAGTACAATAGTATTAAATAGATTTCCATTTCAATTAATTTTAATTAGCCTCAGCTTAACACATTATGCTTTTTTAGGCTAATTGTGTTTATAATATATTAAAAATTAACACAAATGGTGCTTTATTTTCAGAAGGAAGGCGCAGATGTACTAGACTACAGATTACTTAAGAAACAGGATCTGTTTCCAGGCACAGTGTACAGATTCAGAGTTGCTGCAATTAATGGCTGTGGTGTTGGGCCTTTCAGTAAAATCAGTGAATTCAAGACGTGCATTCCAGGTTTTCCTGGAGCTCCTTCAACAGTCAAAATCACCAAGGTGAGAAATATACGTAATTCTCGTTCTGATGTGTAAAATTCTGGTCACTGGGGTAATCTCAGAACTCTTGGTTAGAGTTGGTTTTGTTTTTAAGTTAAAGTTGTCATATAAAATAGTGTCCAATGCTTACTTGGTTAACTCTGCTCAGTATAATATTCTTTAAGAAATTTGCTAAAAAGAATTATTTTAAGAGTTAATGATAGTTTCCCCATGGTTTTCTAGTCTTGTGTCATTAAATCAATAAGAGTTTACCCCTCTTCTTAAAAAAGTCAAAAGACATCCTTATCTCCAGAGTGGTGATGATAGGCTAGAATTTTCAGATAATCTTTAGAATTTGGGGGTTTTTAATATTGTTTATATATTTGCAGCTACCTACTATAATATTTTTCTCTCTTCAGAGTGTAGACTGTATTCATCTTTCTTGGGAGCCTCCTGCTTCACCCTCTGGAAATATTTTAGAATATTCTGCCTACTTAGCCATCCGTTCCACGCAGTTACAGGAAAATCCAAGTCAGCTTGTATTTATGAGAATATACTGTGGTCTTAAAACCTCCTGCATAGTGACTGCTGCCCAGCTTTCCAATGCCCACGTGGATTACACCTCCAGGCCTGCCATAGTGTTCAGGATTTCGGCCAAGAACGAGCGAGGCTACGGCCCGGCCACGCAGGTTCGGTGGCTCCAAGGTAAAGTCACTGTCACACACAGCATTGGACTGGAGCAGGAGCTATGCATTTCTTCCAGAACCAACACAGCCCTGCATGTGAACTTCTTGAAATATTGTTTTGTTCCTCACGGGAGTTTTATGCAATTCTAGTTGTTGCTTCTGACTTCACTAGAATTCACTTCAGCTCAGTTTTTCAGTCTAATAAGAAGTAATCCAGTTATGTATATCATATACATGACATACAGTGTAATCAGGGATTTTTTCAGTCTTTGCACCCTCCTAAATGGAAAAAAAAAAAAAAATCTATCAGGTGATGTGGTGTGCATTTTTGTGATGCATATATGCTTTAAAATCTGTGCTACAGCCAGAAGAGGTTTTGTCATCTTGTCCCTGGCCTTGAATTTGTACAGGTTGGTGATGATTTAGCATGGGAACAGACCCACTGAAAATAAAATCAGTGTTAGCCTGGTCAGTTCTGGCTTGCCTTGTAAGTAAGTCCATCTGGGGTCTCAACTATTGCCATCTTCTCATCCCGCTCCTTCCCATTTCTGGCTTAGCTTTGTTGGGAGCTGGCTTTGCTCAGCAAGAGGTGCTGTGGGCACAGAGGAAGGCAGGAAGAGCAGAGTGCCCACCCCTTTTGGGCAGCAGGGATCTGTGGTGTGGGGGTAGCTGACCTCAGCTGGTGGACTGGGAGCCACCTGTTGAATGCTCCACTGCTTGGTTTCTAATAGGTGCTTTTCTAAGATGGGGAGTAACAATCAAGAAGTTGTCTTCTATGATGTTCAGCATTTCAGTGGTGTTTTAACCCTTTAATTGGCAGGGGTTTTGACCATGATCTATATCCTAGAACTCTGAAACAGTGCTTGTTTGAAAATGCTTGACTGTATACCCCATGTGAAATTATGAAACATTTAATGATGTCTCCTTCTTTTTGCAGATATGAAAACATCAGGCTCGAAGTAGAAACGACTTAAAAAATCTCAAGTTTCGAATGTAGTGTTTAATGTAACTCTTGTACTATTTGTAAATGCTACAAATATTTTATTTTTGCATTGTTTTTATCTTAAAAATATATATAACCTTTTTTACGTTTGACACATCAACGTTATAGAGCCTTGCTCAGGTATGAGTATCATAGAAAATATATCAGAGATGCTGGGATGGAGGATCACACTCTATCCAGCAGCTCTTTTTGGTAGTGATAAGTTAAAATGTAAAGAACACAGAGTTTCAAACGAAAAGTGAATAAAAGAATTGGCACAAGTAGTAGTATTTGAGGTAGAGTCCCCATGATTGCTACAGATCTTGCATAGATAATTCATAAGATTTGGGATATGAGCAAATTCTGTTTGGTTTCAGTTCCCTGTACCACATTCTTCATTGTGGTGCCTGAGTACAAGGCAAAAATTTCCAGTTATTATATAGTAACTTAAAATGTATAAATATTTTAATATATACTTTTTTTGTAAAGAAATGATTTTTTCTACTATTTGTAACAAATATCTTAATCTTGAAAGATATCCCCTGAAAATTTAAAAGGAAAAAGATAAACTTATCCATTGCTCTTATTACAAAAAACATAAATTCATTGTAAATGCACTACTATTACTTAAAATTATCCTTTTGTAGTTGTACAAATCTTAAACTTGTAAATACCAATGTTTACAAGAGACCTTTCTGGTCTTGTATTAAAACTTCCATGAGATTCATTCTCTTTTTTTTTTTTTTTTTTTTTTTAATCCATATGCTTTGCTTTTAGCATATGCTTGCTTTTTGCACTAATAATAACTTACCTCATTCCTGTGTTAGTAATCACTTGTGTTGCTTCCATAACGTTTCTGTAAAACTTCAATCTGAAAATTTTAACCAAAGTTTAGAATACATGGTAAGCAATTTTGCACATATTATATGGCAACTTTTAACATATTTATTCCAGTTAATCTTCTTAAGTGCTTGTTTGCTTTACCAATATATTCTACCAATCAAGTTCAGTATCTCCCTTTTACTATGCATCATTTTACATTGACTAGCTAGCTGATAAAATCAACAAGCATTACTTCTAGGAATTGGTTGATCCATTCCTATGTGAAAAGAAAAAAAAATTGTTCACAGTAGTGAAATAAAGGTAAACATTTTAAATGCTATTTATGTATCTATATATGAAACTATGTTTACCAAAGTGTAGAGGAAAATGGCTGAGTTGGACAAGGTCACTAGGTGAATAGATTGAGGCACCTAAATAAGATTTATTTTAAAATAAAATCTAAATTATTTACTGTGCAATGAAGTTTATACTTTGCACTTTAATTTTGCCCCAAATGCCAAAAGATTATACATCAAGTAGAATTTTTTGCCTCTTCCAGTTAAATTTGTCTTAAGAGCATTTGTAAATATATAAATTAAAATCAATGATGTGCCTGGTTTGGTGGGAGAAGTATCACTAAAATAGTAGAGATTTAGCAGCTCAAGTATCCCAGAGCAGATTTAATAGCCAGGTGTTGGCTACCCTGAGAATCAGGGTTATAATGAAGTGCTGGTACAGCCTTAATTATAGCAATGCATCACATGCTCCAATAGCATCTAGAAAGTGCTGGGGACCATAAATGGCTATAATAGTGTTAATTGTGGCACAGCAGTAACACACGTGGTTTGACTCCAGAGAAAAATCATGTGTTTGTGACAATGACAGATATCCCAGTTTCACTTTAAACAGTGTTTATAGTATGAATGTATAGGACTTTTCCTGAAGTTAACTGGCTTTAAGATATTTGTGTTTTAATGGTCCATTTCATCAGGTAGGATCTCACTACCAATACTGTCTGATAACTAAAGTACCATACACATGAACTGTCAACTAGAAGAATAGAACTTGCTTTTTCTTATTAGTACTGTGAAAGAAGCCTTTAGAGAAAACACTTGTGGCTTTGATTTTGTTGGTTGATAGCTGTGATTGTAGAGTTGTTATTTAAGAATAAAACCTGTTGGGTGTGTCTGGGTGGAGTTTTTTTGCACTTGGTTTCACATGCTTTGCACAATTCTTTTTTCAGTGGGTATGTCACGACTACCAAAGGGTAAAACTGTGGCGTTTTCAATGAAAGTATAATTTCCTTGTGAGTGTGCTTTCTTCAGCTGACTTAAGATGTCACTTTCTCTTTTTTGTCCAAGTTGGGTAACGTTGAATAGTGATCATATGCAGCTCATCAGTTGCTCACAGTTTTACTTTAAACTGAAATTGTGGTACACACTGTAAAATACACTTTGTGGTCTGTTTTTAGAACTGTATTTATAATGTCTAAATCCCACCTGTTTGCCTATCAACTAGATATCAGACAAATATTGATTGTTCGATTTTAAAGTTTAAAAGACTGTTGACACCAGCTCTTTGAGACTCCATGTTATCCATTTATTTCAGATACTGCTAAAGAACGTGTAACAGAAGCTGAAATCTATCAGATTACAGTATCCATATTGTAGAAATGTCTAGGTTTACTGAACTCCTTAGGGAGGTTGTGACTGTGTAAGCATAGGACAGTCGTGCCAGTTATGGCAGACACTGTTACAGCTTCATCTTCAGAATGTTCTTGTGAAAGTGGAAATGAAGTGAACAATAACCTACACTTTGTGTTTTCAAAGTAATTATAGCAATATCTTTTGAATGTAGTTTGGAGTAGAGCACATGATCATGCCATAAACTCTGAAGATATAATAAGTATTACTGTTGTTATCTGATTATTTCAGGATAGCGAATTTGACGTGAACTTAGTCTTACAGCCTGTTACTTAATGACCTCTACAAGGAAACTGACATTTTGTACAATACAAGTTGATTAGTCTTATTTTGAAGCATTGTTTGTTCTTTGTAATAAAGTGGTTGTCCTATCAAATGCATTGTAAATACTGAAGTGTGTGTTTTTTCAGAGGTGTACATGTACAAATTTGGAATTTCTGATGCAGAGTGAGTAAATTTGTCAAGCTGGGGAAGAGGGTTTAATGATAAGCACTGTCATAATACTGTTACTCTTCCATAAATATTGTCTCCTCAGTTAATTCTTGGTTACCTCATGAGCTTTTTCCTTAGTTGAGATTCTCCAATATCCCTGCCCTACCTTCTGCAGTTGCTGTGCGCTCACCATTACTTTTCCCCCTCCCATGCCTTTGTGCCTTGCAGGCTGTGGCCTCTGAACTGAAATTTTGACATAACTTCCCCTGTCTATACAAGGGGCCACGTTGACAATGAGTGACAAGGAGTTTGGTGTTGCTTTGTTGCAGTTCGTTAAAAGGATGTGTGAGCACTTACTGTGCTCAGAAGGCTCCTGCTGAGGATTTGAACTGTGTTCATGTCCAGCTCTGCTCAAAATGACACCATCTCTTCTGGCAGCTGACTATGGGGAACTTTTGTGGGAATAAGCAGTAGTGTTGCAAGAAGCAGGGGAGCAAAGAGGAGCAAGTGAACTGAAAGGTACCATACTGGTTTGTTTCTGAAGAGACTTCACATAAGACACTGCTGAAAGCTGTCTGCTCCAGATTGATTCCTTCTTTGTGTTCCTAGCTATTGTAATAATGGCAGTTATCTTGTTATTTGTGGTTCTTGCATTAGTGGAAAACAAATGGGAAAACCTAAAACATCAGTGAGGAATCCTCTTGTGTTGTTTTCTTTCTGTTAATAAGATTCTAAGAGTAGGGGTTATTTTCTCTTGAAGGCAAATTTGAATTTGCTGTATGAATTCATCTTAAAAACAACTCAGATTTATTTACTTTTTCTTTACAACATTAGCTGGTCCCTAAGGTATTTTTATATTTCTAGTGAGCTAAACATCAGGGCTTTTATTCTGTAGCTTCCAGTTCTGACGCTGAATCATTTCCAGATTCCCAGGACACAGGTAAAGCACTGACTGCTGGCACTGTCTGGGCAATGTGTTCCTCCTTCTGCTAATAGTAGTGATATCTTCATTTTGAGGTGTTTGCCATTGGTCTGGAGGTGGAGATCTCTTTTATTGGAATTTCAAGTAGTCAGCTTAAAGTATCAGGAAGATGAGCTTAAAACAAATCCTCCTGATCCATAGAGTCTAGGATACTGCACTTCCAGCACTTCCCCCAGAGAAAGGAAATCCCTGTGGAGTGGGTGGGTGTAGGGTGGGCACCCAGCTGGATTCCAGTGTGAATGCATGGTGGTGGGGCTCAGCCAGAGAATGTCTAGCACCTGCAGCCCCTGGAAGAGGAGTTAGGAAGGCAGGAAGGCCCAAGAGATCTGTGTGAGCAGCTGGGCCCCTTTGTCTTACTCCCTCCTTACATGCCTCATGCTAGGTGGTGAAAATCTGGCACCTATAAATGTGGTAAATTTCAGCTTGGTCTGTTTCCTACATCTTTCAAAAGCCTGAAGTACTTAATGGTGCTTGTTGGGCTTACAGTCCTGACAGGAACAACAAAAAGATCTCCCAAACTGGGGGCTGGGCATAGTTTCCTGTCATTGTTTTTGTTTTGTTTTTTTTTTTTTTGGAGGAGATTCTTGCCTCTAACAAGCATCTGCTTCTAATATCTGATGTAATTGCTAAGTTGGTACAGCAGCTCCTTAAAATGAGAACTTAGGCTTGGATGTGGTATCTTCAAAGAGAAAAAGAGATGAAGCATTTCAGTGTGTCCTAGTGTTCAGAGACTTATTTCCCTATCTGTTGAAATTATAAAATGCTGTTATCCACACATGGAAGTTATCAATATACAGTTATTTCAAAGTGAGTCTTAAAAGAGGCACACTGGGTATATGCCATTTTAGAAGGTTCAAAACCTTTTAGAAAGTAAAAAATGTTTGGTTTGTTTTCATCCTCTTATTTTTTTGTTTCCATTCACTTATTTAAATGCTTATTGACAGGAATTCTTAACTGCCCTTTAGAGTAACCATCACTCTTGCAGGCAGTGCTGGTAATTCTCTTTTAACAAAGAGTTATTAGGTAGAAGCAGTTATCTTGTAACTTAGAGCAGTATTAGCAAAATCCCAAACTTTTCTTTTTTGTAACACTGTGCTAATTATTTCTGCATTGCACTTTGCCTGAGCAGGGAGGAGACTTTGTATGTTGACTTTAAATGCTGCCTGCTCCAGAAGGAAAGTGTTTGGAGTCTGGGAGCAACTCTTTGAAAGTACTGCCTTGAAAAAGAAAACCTGAAATATTTTAACAGCTTGAGATTTCAGCTACTTACATTGCAGCCACCTGAAGCAACATGAGAGCTGTCAAGCCAGACAACACAAAATGGCCAGGTTTTGTCAATATTTCTTCTTCTTGTGTGTACAGAACTCGATCCTGCTGCATCTACTCCAGAAACATTTTGGATGAGTTTCAGCTGCTTGGCTTGTAAAACGTGGCTGTTGCTTGTGGTTTTGGATAGAGTGAGAGCGGACTCCTCCTCTGCTGGAGCACTCCCCAGGCTCTGCAGTCTCCATGTTCTCATCCCACAGTGCTGGAGCCTGTTTTCCTGTAGCAGAAATGCACTCCAGCTGGCCGCAGGTGAGATTTCAGATCCTTTCCCTTCTCCCTCAGTGCTTAGCTTTTCCTGTCAGCTGGCTCCTGGCATCTGCCTATTCACCAGGCTGCTTTTCCCAGGATGTTACACTGCACAGGGAGCTCAGGTGGCTGGTGGGTTTCAATTTCCTGGCTGGGGCCAAGGAGGAGTTGGACAGTGCAGAAACAAACCCGTGCATCCCAGCATCCTTTATCTGTGTCATGCTGCTCTTGACAGGGACATGAGCTCTGCTGTGGTGGCCTTTCTTCCCACAGGGTGCAAAGTAGAAACAGTACATACTGCTCCTAATGTGCTGTTCCAAATGTTTTAGCTGCTGCTGTATTTTGAGTGACACAGCCCTTGCACATGAACTGAGCCTTAGTTGTGCTGTTGGAGGTGGTTTCATTTGTTGTTCATGTTGCTGTACAGCCTGGGTAAGTATCAGGCACACACACAGTAAATTAGCAGCCCAAAGGCTGCTCCTCTGCCCAGCAGATTTAAACCCTCAATACTTTTATTTCATACATAAGCAAATCAGGTGCCCTTGCTCTGATAAATGGGGCCTCTGGCCTGGCATGCTGCCAGGAAATGAGCCTGGAAATTTGCCTGGAAGATTTCTTAAAGCAGGGTAGCCAACTCCCTCAGTGCTGCTGTGCACTGCATCACCTCTGGCCCTGCCTCCACAACCATCCTTGGGGACTTGGATTTAAAACTCAGTGCAGCTGGCACAAATTTGGAGACTTTTGTGCATGGCAGCAAACTGCTGCCTGTCCCAAGAGTACGTGGCCTTGGATGTCACTGCAAGCTGAACTGGCAGTTTCCAGGGAGCTTCCCATTAAACTTTTACATCCTGAGGGTCAGAGGTGACACTGCAGTCCATTACCATGCCAATTTCACAAATCAATAGGTAAACAAATCAATATTTGGTTGCTTAAATGTAGTTTTCAGCCTTTGAAAGGGTAAAAGGGTGAATTATTTTGCCACAACAGCATATTTGATTTTCAAAGAGGAAAAATTGGTATTTTCAACTAGGTACACGTCTTACAGTCTACCACATCCAAAAGACATCCTGCCCTTTTCACCAAACTAGTCCGACAGGGGAAAAATAAGAGTAACCATTAGCGTTAACATTAGCAGACTACTTCCTATAGGACTGATTGGGCCCCATATAAAATATAATTTTGTTATAGCATTACTTGTCTTAAAATCTACATCCAGCTTTGGAGGTTTTTTTCAACCAACAGACAAGAAAATTCACTACTCCTTTCAGTGAAAAACTTCCTTTCTTCTACTTGGTACAAACCAAACCCCCAGAAAGTCAAGCCTGCACCATTTGTTAATACAGTGACTTAAAGGCAAGTTGTCTTACTGCTGTAAACGTAACTGAGGCAGCGAGTCTCTGTGACTTAACTGGAACATTAACCACATTCACAGCTCTGCAAAATGAGGAAGATTATAGCTATAAACAAAGCTGCTGCCAACTCTTATCATGACTCTTATCTCTTAGCAAGGTTCCTGGGGAAACACTAAAGCTTGGCTCTGCCCCTGCTTTGCACTGAGTGATCACCTGTGTGTGTGCAGTTGCCCATATTCTTCTCTCCTCCCAAAGGCTACAGAGAAATCACCTATCCATGCCTACAACATGTTCATGAGCATCATTCTCAAACTCTGCAATAGGAATCATCCCACAGCATTCACAGTGGTTTAGAGTGCAGTTCAAAGAACACAGCTCTTTTAATAGCCCATATAATTCAGGCTGATTTTTAGCTACAGGCAGATAAGCATGAGGCAGGAGGTATTTAGAATGTACCACCTCGTGCCAGAACTCAATCTGTGTTCTGGCTACACCATCCAGCCACATATTTTAGCATTCAGTAGAGATCAGAGGGGAGGAATAAATAAAATAGTTAACAATGCAATGTACATCAACAAGACTGGTAAAGGCACAGCTTCAACTCCCATTATGCCTGTATTGAAAATGGGATGTAGAACACCATCTAAATTAGTTTTTCTCATAACTGCACTTAGACTAGAGATAACAGCGTTTCTGTGCTTTTAAAGACACAAAGAGCACCCTATAAAGAAATACCAGAAGGATCAAGTTACACAAAAATGCACTTTTAAAAAAATTACTGTGGTAAAACTTGCTTGTGTCATGAAAAGGCACCTAAAAAAAGTCACTGTTCTTGGAAAAAGGTCTTTGAACATCACTGCTATTTCAAGCAGCCTTTCTCCAAGTCCTAGCATAGACTGCCACAGCTGTCCCAACTCAGCCTCAGTTTGGGGGTATCTTAGTACAAACAAAACATTCAGAGGACCAAAGACAGGAGTTTTGTAGAAACAGATGAGATGTAGCAAGAATAGTCATTCTTGGTTTGGGTCTTAGCTACTTGTAAGTTTTAAACACCTAAAGAGAGCAAAATGAGAACACAGATTTGTTGAACAAATATAAAGAATGCATTGGTTGTTCTGCTGCTAATACAAATTAGGCAAGTATTTCTTCAGACCACGTTTGTTTTATTTAGTGTACCATGGCTACAGTACCCTGCAAACTTTTATTATGAGAATGGTTTCAGAGAAACATGGAACAAAGTGTTGTATTATTACTTTTACTGCTGTAGTTTCAGGAAGAGAATGAGAAGTTAATTGCAGTTTTGTCCCTGGCCCTCAGAGGGTGAAGGGAGAAGAAAGAAAAGAAAAACAAAGTATCAGCTTCATTGCTCACATGATAATATAAACCACAAACTTCACACAATTTAACCTAAACTCTCAGCAGAGAGGGGAGCCTGAAAAATGTTGCTTTTTCCAAGCAAGTGTGTGGGATCACCTCAACCTGCTTTCTATACATCAAAATGCCAAATCTTTCCTAGCTTCTCCTTGGCTGGTATCATAGCTTTTTTCCATTGCAAATCTGGGAACAGCAAGAACAGGCTATGCTGGCCTGAAATAAACAGAGTACAAACAGAAGGGGCTGGTGTAGGGATTGTGTTATTCAGTTTTACATTTAATGAGAAACTCCATTTGTTCAGTCATAGCTGCTGGAGAATGACAGGCTGCCACAAAGCCCAGAACACTTATGCAGACTGCCCCAGAATACACTGGATCGCCTCCAGAGGCTCTGCCAGCAGGATGCTGACTGGTAAGAAACACT
This sequence comes from Certhia americana, assembly GCA_018697195.1. Classification (NCBI taxonomy): domain Eukaryota; kingdom Metazoa; phylum Chordata; class Aves; order Passeriformes; family Certhiidae; genus Certhia; species Certhia americana. The sequence continues at coordinate 52,206,138 of CM031879.1, read as the reverse complement.
GTTCAAATCTGCACATGAAGTTTTTGTTTAGCTAAAGATTTGATGCCTGTTTCAGGCTTCTGGGATATCTTAGGTTATGCTAGTTTCATAATACTGAACTGTTTCTTTTCTTTATTTTCTTTTTTTTTTTTTTTTAAGACAAAACCAGCAAGAACTCATATGGCAACAGTTTCAAGATTGGTTTGCTTAAATTAATAACAGGTATGTGGAAAAGTAATTAATATATTACATTTCAGTCCACTGCAAACAGTAAAAATACCAAAGGTCCCAAAATTCAGGCTGAGTAAGATATTACTAAAAACCCCAACCCCTACCCTAATAGGCTAAGACATGGCAACAAAATTACCCACCCAATTATTAAAGAAACAGCAATGTTACCAAGAACAGCTCACTAAATATACAGAACCACATTACCTAGGTAGAGTTTATTGCAAAACCAGGAAAGAGACAGCCAACCCGAAGTCCGTCTTTCATTTCAGATTTGTCTCACTTGTTCAGCTGTCAGCCACTCATGCACACACACTCACACACAGACAGCACGCAGCCTGGACACACAAAGTCACTACCACTTTTGAGTTCCCACAGGCTCACAAGAAACGTTAAAACATTTCAGTAAAAAGTTAAAATGGGATCTTTTACCACAAGGACTACAAAATTCCCCCTGCCCTTGGATTTCTAAGTTTGTGATTCTAAAAGTCATACATAAAAAGGAAGAGTTATTTCAATAGCAGAAAGACTACCTTAAAAGTATCAAAGTAAGTCTAAGGAGAGTTAATGCAACTGAAAAAAAAAATTTAAAAAAAAAAAAAAAAGAAAACCTGCATCACAGTCAGTGCTTTCATTAACACTGTTGATAAGCTCTAAACCTCCAGATGTAGTAGAGCATTCGTAAGTTTTGATTAACCTTTAATTCAGAAGTTACATTAGAAAAAAACAATTGTAGCAATTCTTTTGAGCTGCTAGTTTCATGAGAAAAAAGTCCCTTTCAGAATTTCAATAAATAAGCTGACATGTAAAGTTAGTTGAGGTTGTCATGCAAGACAAGTTACATAACCAAGACTAACTCAATCTTTATAATAAAGGCAACTTGCATTCAAAAATGAACTTTACCCTTACAATTTTATTCAAAGGGTAAACATGAATTAACCCAGCTGTTTACCTGAATTACAAAAGTAACATGATTCAATATGAAAATAAGAAACTGTCTACAAATCTCTGACAGTAATAAATTGCAATATACAATGCATACAGGAGTTATACAGAGCAACAAACTCTTGTACAAAACAAAAATACTTTAATACCTTTAAAATCCAATTATTTCTTTAAAATCATCATGAAAAAGATTTGAGTCAGAACTCACACCTCAATTAGTCAAGCTTCTGGTAGCTACATTACAGCTATTTAATATACAAAGAGATAAATCTCTTCACCAGTCATTAAAACTGCCTCTTCGTTAGAGTTGCACAGGTTTTCCGTCTCGTGTTCCCAGATGGAAAATTTTCTTCAAAATCATGAGAACTGAATTTGTTGAACACCAGAGATCTAGAGAAAGAAAATGCAAGCTTACATTCCACTGCACCTTTTCTGAAGCTGCAGAGCAGTTCACAGCAAGCAGCCATGAATTCTCAGTGTTGGACTGGCATGACAGCCACCACCAAAGGACTAAATAAAATTAATTCTCATCTTTCAGAACAGAGCAGCTGAACTAGTGTTTGGATTTTAGCAGCAGAAGGGAGAGTAGGGGACAGGATACAGGATCATACCTGTTGATATGATGTTGTGTAGACCATAACATTCTGCTGTTGGCCATCTGTGGTTATTAAGCCTGCTGGCAACTGGTTAGCTGAAAAAAAGAGCATTTTAAAAATGTTAGGCAGGAACTACTTGATACACAGAGCCTTGTTTGATGCGTCTGTCACCATTATATAATTGTTGTCCACTCCAGGACTACAGAGCCATTAATCTCCTGAGTTACCATCCTACAGTGGCATAGTCACATTTGTTACCAAGAATTACAAGTGAACAAGTTTATTCCCATTCAGAAGAAACACATAAAATCCAATCTGGTTTTGCTCCAAGAGTAAGCAGAATGTCCACCCCTGTACACAGGCAAATGGAGTGGAGCTCACACCCTGACCACTGAAAAGGCCATCTCCAGTGCCCAGTATCCCAAGAAACCTGGAGAATTCAGATGGCTTTGTTTAAACACAAAGTTAGCGCTTGAGCATAGCCATGGGGGAGGAACTCAATTAAATCATTGCACTGCTTTATGAACTGGGATCCATCAGGGACTCCATAATTCAGAAGCCCCCCCATGGAAGGCAGAAGAGAGGAACAGCAACAGGCAATGACAAAAAAAAAAAAAAAAAAAAAGGCACTGCCAGGATCTGACATTGCACTGGCTGAGCATATCCTTCAGGGCACACTCAAGAGCTCTGATTTCAGAGAGGAAAGAGGTGGCCAAAGAAAGGAGTAAAAAGTACTTCTGAGATGTTGAGAGAAAACACAGGCTGTGATGCTCCAAGGTAAACCTTCACAACATGTGTGTTGAGCTCTCACATTCAGAGTAGGTGCCTTACAAGTGCTATTTGGAAGCAAAGCAGCAAAACTCTTAAATTGTAGGTTAAGTCACTGTAGCACATTTTCCCCTAGGACACAAACAATGTGGCTTTGTTCTTTCAGTAACTAAGTATAAACAAGATGGATAACAATACAAAATTCTGAAAGCACAGCATAATCCTAACAGTTTTCATTTGAAAGCTGATGCTTGAGGATTTTGTAATAAGATTTTTGGTTGGTTGGGGATGTTTGTTGCCTTTTTTTTTTCCTTCCTCCTTCATTAAACAAATTTTCAATTGCTTCAGTTGCAGGCTAAGAGATGCATTAAGATCATAGTGAGAGTGGCTCCGGCAGGTCCAAAATTTACTACCCTTCAGTGTGCACATTCCACATCCAACACAGCTTAATGGTGAGTCCCTGACCCAGCCCTGGCATGAGGCCACCACAAAGAGCTGAGGGTTATGCCACAGAAGCACAGCTATCACTGCTACTGCTGCAGTGACACCATCATTCATTCCAGACAGATCTATAGCTGCTCCTGCAGAGAGAAATAGCTGCAGCACTTGACATGAAAGTAAAAAAAATAAATTTAAAATTATGTTAAATAACCGATCTACTACTGCAACGTCTTCTCTGCGTCCTTAATCCTGCCAGGAAAATTATAAAGTTGCTCTTTTCAAGTCACAGCGACCTAAAGTTTTTTCATAAAGCACTCTGAGGCTCCTAGGGCTGAAAAATAAGAATCTAAATCTAAACATTGTAAGAGACCTTGCAATATTTAGATTTAGATTCTTAATTTCCAGCCAGTTTTATAAGCTCCTCTTCCAGGCTAGAAGAGACCCAATGAGCCTGCACTGTTTTATGTAGTCAAAGTCAAACTGAGAGCAAAGTGTATTTCCAATCCTGAATAGGTAATTTGAGTCTTCAGGCTTTAAATTTTTGATAGTTCAGTAGTTTACCAGTGATTTTAGACAGATATTTATCACATACTTAAAAAACTAAATCTTGTCAGTAGATATGACTAGAGCTGTGCTTCATAATTCCTCTTGTAACAGGTTCAACATTACCAGCCTGTAACATTTAAAAGCCAAGGTGGAAACTACATGCAAGGATCAGCACCAACAAAATCAGTGCAAATCCCAAAAACTGTCAGGCTTTAATCCACAGTAAGAGAAACTACACTGAATGCAAACGATGCTGCTCACCCTACACCTTCTTGCTGCCAATCTGTGCATTCTTTTGAGTTTAAGAAATATTAAGTTCTTTAGAGTTAGACAAAGGTGATTTTCTTCTCTGCCTCATTTCTCAAAGATGAGCTCCTCAGGTCATCAAGAGGAGTTAATTTTACCTTTTTCCCCCAATAATCTTGCAAGTAGAGTGAATGGGGCCTAAATATGTAGTTACTGGGGAAAAAGAAAAGGAAAGTTTGCACCTTGCATTACAACCTGTGTTTAAGTGTAAAGAAAAAATACTAGCACTTATATAATATATGCATTTATAAGTTTTCCACAATTGACATGAGCTGTTACTAGTCCAGGATATATTCCTCAAGTAAGAATGCTGATGCCTGATAGAAGTGCTGTTTTTATAAAAGTTGTAGTAATAACATAATAAATTAAAAAGTATTACTCACTAAATGCTTCTTCTGTGAGCTCCTCACTTAGACCATCTGCAGTTGTAACTGTTCCTCCAATTCCCTTTTCTCCTTTCATTGCCTAAGAAGAAAGAGCCCAGAAAAAGCAGAAAAAAAAGATTGAGATTTTTTCTAAAGCCCCAGGAGCTCTAGCCAAGGTTTGAAACTTGTAGAAGAGTCACAGTGCAACAGCTGGAGCTTGAAATCCCAAGACCTGTAAAACTCTATGGATTTGAGAATGTGCATATTACATGAGTGTTTTTCATCTCAGCCATACTCCTGAAACAAAAACTTGGCAAACCATGACTGTGCGGTTCTAAGAAAGGCATTTCACCTTCTGCAGAGAGTTCAAAATCTGTGGTAATCCAGAAGGAGCATTTACAAGAAATCACAGAATCTCACCTACCAAGAATGTGCAACATTTGCTTACCAACCACACACAAGCACCACCACCATAAACTAAGAGCTGACATTTAAAACCAAGATGTGGAATTTCTTCTCCCACGTGAAGGACTACAGCCAGAAAGGGTATCAGCACAGAAAACCAAGGCCCCCAGTCATCTGCATGCAGTTTTACAAGTTTGATACTCTATGCTATTATATAAGAACATCCAGAAAAATAATGTGGGCATAAAAAAGGATTCTCTGCAACTGTTTGGTGCAGACAAAATACTCAGTTACAAAACAGAAGTATTTCAACCCTGAAGACACCCTTGCTGGAATAGAGATTTAAAACTGATGAGCAAAGCTATTTAACCCATCCATGCAATTAAAATCCAATCCAACTACTCTGCTACCAGGGCATCTATAATCTGCAAAAATGCTCAATTAAGAATGAAAGTAGCACAGACCCACTTCAGACTCACATGGTAGGAACTGGAACTAGTTAAGTAATACTTGCCTTTTTAATAAAAGCACATACATCACAGTATGTGTAACTGCTACATAGAACTGGGAAAAGACACACAGCACTACTCCAACATCATATTACACCTCCTGATACTCAGTTATCAAGCAAATGACCTTCTGGGAAGGGGAAGCTTCAGCTGCTGCCAGCAAAACAAATATTATTAGAGAGTCTGACCTAAAAAAATCTTAGGTTTACAAAACAAAGAAACTCTGAAGAGCATCCTTATCTACTGTACTGCAAATTTAGACAGGGGGAGGCAGACTAGAAGGAAAAAAACCCAAGCAGAAACAAATTTCTTTGTGAAAAGGTCTAAATTGCTGAAAGGAAGAAAGTCACTTTGAGGGATGAATTAAACTGTTTGGATCACATACCTACTATGTACTATGCATCAAAAGCAATATGAAGGACAGGCTAAAAAATAATTCAAAAAGCCCCATGAAGCAGATAGCTTTCCATGTGAATCCTTATTCCAACATGAGAAAAACAGTTTTTTCTTCTGCAGATCTGAAGTCCAGACAAACAATAGGCATTAGGCCAGTTCCTCAGAGGATGCAGTCAGTACACATTGAACCCAAAGATCGAATTAAACATTCTTAATAGGCACCTTTAAAGAGCAGAGCAATTTACTACCACCAATATATCAGAGGATTTATTCAGCTGAAAGCTTTAACTGCTCTGAATCAGCAAGTCTAGTCAAAATGCTTACTTCCTCCTTTTTCTCTTGACATCCTCTGGAATGTTTTTAAACATTACATTACCCCCTGACCAAGAGCTGTGAGATACTCTTCAAGTTACCCATTATACAATTACAACAACAGAGAGCTAAGGATAAACACAACCAGGTTAAATAAATGAGGAAATACCCATATATACCAACCTCTCTGAATTTTTGGAGGTATAACTTCAAAGGTTCAACATAGCTATCAAACCCCAAGGTAGACATGGCAAAGAGAATATCCTCTCCATTGATGGTCTTTCTTTTCTCTTGATGACACCTCTCACTTGCTTCTGATGTTATAAAACTGATGAATTCACTTACACACTCTTGTACACATTCCTTTGCATCCTTAGCAATCTAGCAAGGAAAAAGTATCATAAAATCATTAATTAAGACACAAGACTAAAAAAACTCACCACAAGCCCCCCAAAGAATACACCAGATAATAGAGGAAACATCCCAAAACCCAATGATAATATCCATTTAGGCAACACCTGCACAGCAAACCACTGGATGTCCTCACTGCTCTACATAAGACCAACTGCAACATGATTGTACACGTTTTACTATTTCAAGCAGCACAGCCAAGTGCAAGGATCTCCTGAAGTCCTGAACTCTGTACAAGCTTTTACACACATATGCTTCTTGCCTGTTCATTGCAATGTCACAGCCCACTTCCTCTTCTTTTTAAGAGACCTGGTAGTTTCAAATCCACTGCAGTACATTCCCACAAACACAGCAATGACAAGTATTTTTTATCCTGCCCAGATTCAAGGACTAGAATATACACCTAGCAGCAAGCCTTTCTAATGCTTTAGTATTCTTGTATAAATTTACCAAATGAGAATTCAAATGAAGAAACATATGCCCCTGGCAAGAATGAAATAAGTAAATCTGATTACAGTTTTCAGCCAGACAAAAGTCATTTACACAACTTAAAATTACAGCAAGTATTACTCATGAGTACTTGGGAAGCTGACAGGACTCAACAAAAAGATTGTAATAACTAAGATTCTTATTCTTCACATGAAAAGAACCTAAAAAATTGAAGCAGTAATTGTGTGCAAAGTCTTCACTAGTTCCTCTGATATTTTCAGACACGTGGGGTGAGATTTTTCAGAAGTCATCAGCCAGCAGCTTCCCTTGCAGTTTTTCACAAAAAAAAAATCCAGATTTTTCAAGATAGTTCTACATCCCATATGCTAAATTCTTGAAAAAAATCTCATCTTGATCACTAAAAATTTATGACAATATGGACTAGGGTAGAGTTTTTCACAGCAAAGTTATAAATGTAACATTCAGATCTCCAGAAAGCCCTGAACACTATGAAAATACAAGCAGATGCAAGTAAATTATGTCTTGCTTCTATTTAGAGCATCTCCAAAAAGAGAAATCAGTTTTAGCTAGAGGAAATGTTACTGGGGCTGGAATGGTGTTGGATTACAATACAGAAACAGCAAGTCATAGGAGCCCTGAAAAGGTTTAAGATAAACAGGTAGAATGATGAAATACTTATACAATCACCAACTCAGCTGAATGGATTAAAAAAATCTATTCTTAAAAGCAAGAAATAAATAAGGTTTTCAATATCTGGCCTTATCTATTCCACAGTATGAAGCAGACTTCTTAGGTCACTTTGGCATTTGGGTATGTGAATATTCAGGTGATGGAAGGCTAACAGTTCTCTTTCCTTCAGGATGAGCACTGGATTTCTATTTCAGCCAAAATGATTCACTTATTCCACATTTTATGCACCTCAATGAAAGCAGACTAAATCTCTCAAGAGAATTGCATAGAAAATATTCTTAGTGATTGTCAGCAAGTTAGATCCTTTATGACAATTTCAGAGAATCTCTCTTAGAAAAAGGAAGCTCTTGAAAGCCCTATGAAGAACAGTTCTGGATGCTCTAATTACAGCAGTTACTAAAACCTTTCAGAAATCTAAGAAAAATGGACTTGGTCTCAATCACCTCCTGCTCCTGGGGCTTTTTTACCTTTCTTTTTATAACGCTTTTCTACGATAAACCAGCATAATTTGGAAAAATATGTTGTTCTAATCAGCTCAAGTTCACTGAGAGGAAGGAACAAAACTCATTAATACATCTTCTTTTCCAGTCAACAGTATTACCTTTCCTGTTTGAGGTATGGCATTTTTCATTATCCTTGCCACATTTGCAATTGGAAGATATATATCTTGTTCTCTAAAACTCTCTTTTGAGCCATTTGTATCTTCATGATCATTCATGCTGTCTTCTGTGTCTAATGAAATGAAGAAAAGTTAACAGAAATTATATTTGATAGACGGCAGGCAATAATTTAGTTTAAAATCTTACACTGAAGCATGAAGACCTTTGAAAGCGCAGTGAGTTATCATCATAGAAATTATTTTAAAAATAGACACAACATCAGAGTACCTTTATAAAGATAGCATTTTATCATGTTATGCACGGAAGTGTACATGGCTGCTGATCACCAACCATTCTTAATGCCATGTCAAAATACAAACTGTTTCCTAGAACGTCAATTTTTCTGTCATCCCCTCAAGGTCTCTGTGCTAACATCAAAAAATCCAACCTCCCCCTCCAGACTGCAGAAAAAAATGCTTTATACAGTGAGGCATTATGAGAACAACAGCAAATTCTTAGCCTGAGAGAAGACAGCAGAGAAGGCTACAAGAACTGGAAGAAAATATATGCATACAAACAAGCCGAGAAATAGTAGTATTTACTCTCTCATTTCTTACCATCGTGAGGCTGTATCACATAGTGACTGCCACCAATGTAATCTCCAGCAATTCCTAACTGAGAAGCATCTGTTGTGGAGCTGTCACCATCCATCTACAACCAGAAGAAGGAAACCTTTCAGGTGTGACTGTTACATCACTAAGTGTAGCTATTACTCAAACCCAGAACAAAATATGAGATCAATTAATACACACATAAATATTCTGTTATTGGAGAACTGCATCCCCATTGTCATTCCTGAGTTTTATTGACAGTGGAAATAGTTCAACTTTTCTGTGCAGCTTCCCAAAAAGCTCAGCCAGAGGCACAAGCCATGCACAGAATCATTTGGTTCATGTAGCACATAGATAGCTCCTATCACATGCAAGGTGTCTGAACAACCTTCAAAACATACAGCAGCCCCCAGTTCGCTGAATGCTTTACCTATTAACTACTACACAGAGTGCATCCTTCACTCACCTTTACTCTCCATGTTGGTTTGTCAAGCCCACTGACAAACTTCTAGCCAGACCATGGGACCAGCTCTGCATCCTCATCCTCCCTGAAACATCAGTTACTTCTATGTGCCTTCTGAGTCATGTTTTAGCATTCCCTGGTCCTGCCCTGCCTCAGTCTCCAGGCATCCTTAGGTGCTCCTCTCTCTGATGTGGTGGCCAACAAGACTTCTTCAGGAAGCTTTGGAGATGGGGGCGGTCACAGTTTAATAGGTAACTTAAATGCCAGAAGAAAAAGGGAAGCCAAAAGAGCTTGTACTTCCTTCCTTTTTACTAACAAGTTATACACACAGCCCCTGGGGAGGCAGAGCCCAGCTGACTTCTTCACTCACTGACCCCACACCCTCTGTGTGGATACCTTAGTGTCTCTGAAGGATCAACAACAACTGGTTGTTGCCAGTGAGACCACAGAGCTCACTTTTTTGCACACCCATCAGCCTGAAGAGGGAGGGAGGGAGGGAGGGAGAAGCAATGTTGTGCCATTTTTACACTTACCCAGAAATATGAGCATTTAACCTCTCACTAATCTGCACTTTGCTTGTGGCCACAGGACTGAGTTTCACTTTGAAACCTTCAAGCAACGTCCGGTGTTACACTTGACCACAGATCCACAAATAATGCAAGTGCTGCTCACATTCCAACAACAGCTGGACAGAGCTTTAGGAGCTGCTTAAAAGAGAAAGACTCTTCCAGCTCTTCTTGATTGTACAGAATATTACACGCACTTACATAAAGAACTTTAGTTCCCCTTTGCTGGGCTTTTATAAATCAACTTCACTTCTTACACAGCAGCTCTACCCAAAGGAAGGGCAGTATTTTAGGCATTAGCCTTCCATGTGCCATCCTTCACATAAATTCACTTTGTCCACATTTTGCAGACCCTTTGTTGGGAGATTTAACTTTGCTTTTCAATCTCCCAAAGGGTCTGCAGTTTGCTTACTCAGCTTAGTGTAATGACAATGCAAGGATATCACAATTCTGCATGTCATGACCACCAAAACTGACATCGCACATCATTAAGAGAATTGTGCCTCTCCCTTCTGCACTTCGCAACAATTAAAACTGTAGTCTGGTAAATCCCAAAAGCTACCTCCAAAATTAAGTTAGGGTTTTCTGGTAGTCTTGTTCTCAGTTTCAGCTCTCTGATCCCTACTAGAATTTAATTCAGGATGTCAACAATTTTTACTCATCCCCAGTACAAGGTATTTTAAATACCTTGATCTTTCTTCCCCTCTCTTTTTTCAATCTTCTGTGAAACATTTCTTCTAAATTATTTCCTTCCTCCAGGGTTGCAATATTCTTCAAATTTCTGCCATGATGTGATAACTAACTGGTTTCTGCTCACCTCTCCTGCAGGGTATCCCATCTGAATCTTTATTGCCAAGACCCAGCAACAGTAAAATATCATCTTGCTTTCATTACCTCAGCTTGCCTTCAAATGACAATTCCTGCTTGCATCTCTTTCAAACCTCGTCATCTACAGACTGTTTTGGTCATATAATGCATCCTTGGTCACATTAATGCATCCTCAAGGTCATATTTTGCTTCTATTCTTTTCTGTGTGCACATTTCCAGATCTACTTACAGGATGTATTATTTCACCATTAGTGGGAATTTGTGTGGACGTTTACCAGCACTATGAATCTAAAATAGTGATTAGCAAAACTGACAGGAAAAGGCTTGCAACAGAAAAAGACAGATCTGACTCAGATAAAAAAAAAACAGGCACTGACAGCTTAACATCAACTGAAATTACTTCTGTTGGTATTACCTGAATAAAGATTTCTCAGCAGCCAGGACAACCTTGGGATAGGAGATATGGGACACCATTCTGCATAATGCTCAGCATAACCAGGTCCTGATTCAGGAGCACAGGATAATTCACAACGGAAGTGGCCATGGGAGGTCTCTACTCCAACCCCTGCTAAAAGCAGGGTCAGCTCTGAGCTCAGAGTAGAGCACTCAAGGTATTCTCCAGCCACATCTTGAAGGCCACCACAGACAGAGCCTGCCCAGCTGCCCCACAAACCTCCTCCAAAGCTCAGCTGACCTCATGGTGAGGGAAGGAGTGGATCTCAGCACACCACTTCAATCCAAGTAAGCTGATGGAAGAACTTCAGCCTGAGTTGTCATTCAATTCAAATCTAGATCCAGGCATCTGAATATAGCAACTGTAATGAATATGCCATCCAAGTCACCCTACTAGTATTTCTTTGAGCCCGATGGATGACAAACATGACCTTGCAGGAAAATGTGGCCACTCCTATCCCAGTCATCTCATAACGAACAGTTACACACTCACACATTACAGTTTTCATTTCAGATGTTCCAAACTCGATCACCACATTATCTGATTGTCAAGCTCAGCACAAGTTCTGTAATACATACAATGTTCAGAAAATGAGAAAACACTGTTCTCACTAGACTGTTGCTAATTAATCCCACTCCTTTAGACAAACAAATAAAACCCCAAACCAACCAATAAAACCCCTCCAAAGCTATCAGACAAACTAAATTGTGTGTCCCTGAAGTTGCTCTGGAAAGGCAGCAGTCCAATGTAGCATAGAAACAACACCTTGCCTACACTAACTGCAGTCACTGGGAGACTAAAAAGGCCAGCAGCTCTTATGTTGGCCAATTTAGTTGGAAGATCTGCTACTTTAGATGGAAGTAGATGCTAGAACAGGCAAAATCCAGGGAGATCTAATCCTAAAAGGTTCAGGTGGGCAAGAACCCTCCTCTCATATTTTGCTTTAGACAGCCAAGTTGTTACAACTTGCTTTCAAGAGAAGTAGCCATTTGCAGATTATACATCACATTTGCATGGCAGTTTCAGCATGCAAACATTGCAATGGCTTTTAATACAAGACCATCTCCTACCTCTGTGTGGCTGCCAAATTGCACCAGGGAGAGCTTCTAAAACCTCAGTCCTCCAGCAGCAAGTGCTGTGCAGGAAGCAATTACTACAGGTTGTACATTACCCTCAGTCTCCAGTGCTAGGCAGACACTGAAGCTCCTCCATGCATACACATGGACTGAACCAAGACTGAGAGCTAAACAGATCAGAAGTGACATGTCAGTCTCTAAAATGACCATGCCATTGTCTGATTTTATCAACAACTAGGGAGAGTAAACAAGTACAGGACACAAGCGTACAGCACTACACCGCAGAAGATAAATCTGAATACTGAGCAGCAGCACAATGTTTTCTGTTAGTGGTTTTCTGTTTGTTTTTTCCATTTCTAATAAAAAAGAATATTACTAGGGATATACAAACTATGTGATGCATGGAAATAAACCAAAGAAATATGTGAAAAGAGAAAAATTTCAAGGGCATCAAAGAAGGCTCATTGATAAAACCCAAGTGAATGAACACAGAGGTTTACACTGACTTACATCTGGTATAAATATTCTGGAGGATGCTTAAAAAAATCTGCTCCTGTCAGCTGCCCACAACTCAGACTGCTCCTATAATATGTCTATACTAAACTAATAAAACATCAGTATCTCAAAGTAAATCTTGCATCCTGCTTAATCTTATAAGCTCTCTTAAGAGTGCAGTCAGTATCAGTGGCTCAGCAAAATGATAACTAAAGAAGAATGCAAGCCCAAACTTGCTAGCACTGAGAAGGGACTAAAGCTTAGATCAGTATAAGTGTAAAAACAAAGAAAAAAAAATTGAAGAAACAAGATTTTTGTTTTCGGAAGGGGGAACTTATCTGGCAATGATTTGCAAACTGCCCTCTTGAAGGGAAACCAAACACTTCTTGTGATTTAAGTATTTCATGTGGTATTTATTCACCCTGTCTCCCAGAATTGCTATCCTTCAAGAGAGGCGGTAGAAAATGGTATGTAATGAACTGAAGCACTCGGTACACATTCCATGCAGTCATGTCTGCCAAAGAAGCAGAACCAATAAAGCTGTAGGTAGTAACTACATCATTCATTTTGCCATACCTTATCATGAGAGATGTAAAGCTGTGAATCAGCACATAACAGCAGAGACACAAAGTTTTATTTGAGCTTTCTGCACCCTCTCCTGTTAAGCAGAAAGGTTTTTCAATTGAAAATACACCTTCAATTTCCTTTCATTTTTCAGTGACTTCTGGGGATCCTAATTTCCCACTGAATTCTCCCCTGCAGCAAGAAATACCAACTGGTGAATATGTTCACAGGACATTGTTCCAGCAGATACACGAATATAAACACTAAACCCCTTAGCACATAGCTAGAACAAAGCCAGATGCTGCACTCTCTCTCCACCTCGGGCTTCTTTAATCCCTTATGTTCAGTGTTTTCCCCCACAGCAGAATAACACTGGGAAAAGCAAAGTGATGCTGAGAGAACCAGACAGTGTCACCAAGGCTCATTAGAATCTGGGCTGTACCAGGGTCCTTCCCCTGGCCCACGGGGAGGGCACTGCCACCTTTCCACCTTCCCACTCCTAGTAAGAGTCTATCAACTCTATGTCTTATCTTACAAGCCCCAATGCCACTGACCACAGGCCCCCTCCACATGGATCCAGCTAGAGCTGCTAGAGCAGCTGGTGGCTCCTTCCCAGGCTGGCTAACATCCACAAGCACTCTTAGCTCCAATACATAGGGCTGGACTAAAACATCCAGTATTTTCACATCAAGAAGGAGTGGGTCAGTGATACAGAGCAAGCAGGAGAAACTGAGTTTCCAGGCATTCTCTTTTCTGGCAGCAGAAGAGAGAAGCTGGAAGGGAAAATAAACAAGATGAGCAGAAGAATGGAGGCAGTTTAGTTGCTTTTGCAGAAGCTGGAAGAAAGCAGGGCTGAACACACTGCACCAGCATCTCCTTCCTTCAGCAACCTGACTGAAATTCCCATATTCCCTTTCAATAATAAGTTTTTGATAATTTTCTAGCATATCTTGTGAAAAAACAAGCTTATCTGTTTATTAAAACAGCAGCCCATAAATCCTTTCTTTTTCTTTTGAGAAGTTGGATTTTTAAGTAGGTTATTTTTCCTTTGTTGAGGTAGTAACTCAAGTATGCCAAGCTGCTTTTTCCTCTCAAGCAACAGGACAAGTAAGAGTCTTACAAAGCTAGTTCAGACCAGACCAATATTTTCAGCTGAAACTGTTGAATTTGCTGACACTTGCTTTTATTCTAACAATGTTATTTACGCATACTGTTTAGTATGCGTAGATAGAGCAAAACATGACTATTTTTACAAGCATCCTGCCACTAAAACATCAATTTCCAAATACTAAGTTTCTTTAAAACACTACTGCAAAAGTCAGTACTAACAGTCAAGTTTCTTTCTAAGCAAAATTTAAAAGGTGGAACATTAGATTTACATTTGAAAGCATTAAAGGAAGAACCTTGCAAACTTTTTTTTTAAATGTTGACAAAACAGGATACCAGACTTTCAAAGTTTCAGTGTTTAGTGTTTCATATCTCGACATTATCTTAAACATTCTTTTCCATTCAACTTCTGAACACAGCCTCCCTTCATGTAACTATTACCACAAATAAGAGTTAAGCTTTGAACTGCTGTGACTGTCAAATCCTTGAAGTCTAAGGAGTAACACCCAGTGCTCCTAACTTCTCCCAATATAATGTCCTAGCTGTAAATGCCAGCAGCCAAGACCATGTGTAACCACCCGCTCACTGCACAGTGCAAAAGCAACTCACACAGGCCTCGGAGTGATTCAGATTGAGCCATCTCGGGTGTCCTAGAGACCTGCAGATGGATCCCGCCTTTACATCACAACTGTCACGCCACAGGCCACATAAGCAAAGAAAAAAAGAAAGCAACCACTAGCTTATTGTTTAGGAACAGTATGCTAATGATTATATATAGACACCATTTCTCCATTCCTGCAAGCCAATTAAAGCCAGACTGAATACTGCCTGAAGTGCTGCCTGCCATTTTCCTTTTTTCTACCATTTTGCCAGTTCCTTTTGAGAAAGCTGATTTTTTTGTTTTTAATTGACAATAACTGCCATCTATCAAGATGCCAAGAAAAGGTTACTACGTGTAACAAAGTCCATGAACAGGCTGAAATCCAGACTTCTGTCTTCCTCACTGCCTAGAAATGTTCAGCTCGTTGCCATCAAAATTTTGCCATCCCAAAAGTAAGCCAAGCACACTAGGTAGGTTTTACCTGACAGTTCTTTTCAGAACAAAATCTTTTTGGTTAAGCCTCAACGAAATTGGTAAAGCTAGAAGTTGATTTTCTACTGCCACTGTACTGCATTATATATATTATAGCTGCAGAAACATTACTAGGACGCATGATTTTTTCATTGTTTGCCAATAGGATTGTCTGTGAATAACCTCCACAGTACCCTTCAGGATCACCAACTACATAATTTCTGGAGGCAGAACAGCGGCTAGCACACACAGGCCTGCCGAATAACACCTGCCACACAGAGAAAAGTTGTGCAAACGTAGATAATGGCAGGGTCCCGTCTCTGCCATCTGCCCCGTGTCACAGGACAAGTGCTGGTGCCACCGCGAGCCGATCGATCCCATTTCCCGATTTCATGCCCTTCAATGATGCAAAGGCAGCCAGCGCTGGAGCACGGGGGACACCTGCCTACTTACACCGACAGCCTCCGAGCCTTCCCGGGCACCCAGCTCACATCTGTTCGAGAGCTAACTCGTCTGTCGTGACCCCTTGTTTACAAACGGCACAAGACGACGAGTCCTCAGTTAATCAGCAACTTTATTGTTGGTCACCTTGGCTGCGATTTCCGCGCTGCCCGCACCTGCCCGTGCAGCCCACCGAGGCATTCCCGCCCGCACGGCCGGCCGGCACTGGCACCGCATCCCGGGGCCTCGCCCTACGCTCCTCATCCCTGCAAAACACCGCCAAACCTCCCAGGAAATTTCAGTCTCCACAGCGGCGCAGGGGGGACCGAGAGGAGAGACCGTGCCGCTGTGGCCCCGCTGCCCGGCTCCCGGCCCAGCCAGAGGCCGTGGGCGTGGTGGGGGTCCGTGCCCCTGTCTCCCGCGGCGAGGGGAGGGGGCTCGGTCTGGCGGACACAAAAGAGCGCGGAGCCCCCTCCGCCCGCCACAAAGCCGCGGCCCCGGGACACAGCGAGCGCGGCCGGCGCGGAGACGGAGGGATGGCGGAAGGCCGTGAGCCCCGCCAGTGCCCGCTGCTTCTCAGTGCGGGGTGCCGGCCGCCCGCGGGGCAGCTCCGCCTGCTGCCCCCACCCCTGCCTAGGCCGCAAAATGGAACCGGAGCGGGGAGGGCCCCGCGGAGAGAGCGGGACACCGGCGGGGGCAGCCGCCCCACCGCCCCTGCCGACACCCCCCTTGCCGCCGCCGCCTCCCTGCCCGCTCCGCTCCGCTCCCCGCCCGCCCGCCCCGCTCGGCTCCCCGGCCGCGCGGCCCCCGCGGCTCCGGCCGCACAAAGCGACGCGCGGCCGGTGCGGGGCCCGGGGCGGCAGCCCCGCACTTCCTGGTGCCCGCGGCGGCGGCGCGGCGGCAGCGCCGGGGCCCGGGGAGGGAGACGGACATTTCATTCGAGCCTGCAGTGGAACCGGTTACCAATCATTGGCCGGAGCCAGGCACAAACCTCCAGTGCGGCCCTGGTTGGCTCCCTCCGCAAATCGGCTGTTTGGTTGGACGGAAAATGGCTGCGAAGGAACCAGTCCCAGCGCGGAGCCCCGCTTCCCGCAGCCGGGCTGCCCTCCCTCCGCGCCGCCTCCCCGCCACTCGCGCCGGCTCTTCCCTCAGCGCGCGCCCTCCCGCCGGGCCGGCGCTGCCCGCCTCCTTTATGGAGCGGCCGGGCCGGGGGGCGCCGGGCCCGCCCCCCCCCGCGCGGCGCTGGGGCACTGTGGCGGCCGGGGCTGCCACCGCGGGCTGGCCCTGCCACCGCGGGCTGGCCCTGCCACCGGGCTCGGGCCCGCAGGGCTGCTCCTGGCGAGTCTGTAGCGGGGCTTCTGACCAGGCTCTTCCCTGCGGCCTCGGTCTCACAGAATCACAAATGGGTCAGGTCGGAAGGGATCACGGTGTGTCATCTCATCCGGCCTCCTGGAGTACAAGGCACTCCAAGGCACAGGATTGCATCCAGGCAGTTCTGGAGTATCTCCTGTGAGGGAGACTCCAGTCTCTCTGGGCAGCCTGTTTCAGTGTGTGGGCACCACACTTTAAAGAAGGTCTTCCTCATGCTCAGGTGGAAATTACTGTGCACCAGTTTCTGCCCGTTGTCTCTTGTTCTATTGCTTGTTACCACCAAAAATGCCTGGGTTCATCCTCTGACACCCTCCCTCCAGATCCTGGTGGACATTGATGAGGTCCCCTCTCAGCTGTCTCTTCTTGAGGCTGAACAGGCCCAGCACTCACAGCCTTTCCTCCTGAGAGAGATGCTCCAGTCCCCCAGTTGTCCTCATTGTCCTGGGAGGTGTGGGCTGGGGGACAGTGGCCAGCCGTGTCCCACTGGCCTTGTCCCTGGCCTCACCTCCCTGCCGCCTCAGCTGCCGGTGCCTGTTGTCAGCAAGGCAGGCACCATTATTGTGAATATTCCAATATTCCAACCTGTCCTACACCTGCATCAAGATTCACCAGCTGAGGGGAGAACAAGTTACATCCCCAGCGACTTCCTACATTTTGCACAGCCTGAGAAAGGAGAGGCTGATGAAGAGAAGGAGTTCCTTGAAGGAGGAGTATGGCTCATGGAACCCAGGTCTAACCAACCATTTGGTGGAACAGAACCTTGGGTGAGGGAATCTGTGGGTGTCTACTTCCCCTTTCCCTGAAAAAAGTAAAATTTCACTGCAAACCATAAAGGATCACTTGCCCCTGGTGATACAGGGCTTAAAGAGAACATTTTTCTTCCACTTTTAGGCTTTGTTCTGAAGAAATATGGGCTGCTGAGTGAAGATATTAGTTGGACTGACTTCTCCACTGAGATATATAAACCTCTCTTATGAAGCATTTATATGAAACACTTCATAATCCACTAGTCCCTCCATTCACCAGAATCAGAAAGAGCCAAAAGGCAGCCAAAGTCATTCCACACATCTGCCACCAACACTTGTACATGCAATCTCCACAATGGAGGTAATAAGAATATTTTTGGTTTGTGCAATTCTTAATAACCTGTAGTAATTCTTCATTATTTGAGGGTCTTAAGTATTTTAATTAAACTAGTATGAAATTCACATTTCACAATAGCTTCTGCTAGCATTCTCTTCTGGTTAATATCTGATAAATAGAGTACACTCCTCTCCTAGCATTCTCTTCTGGTACTGGGATTTACACAAAGCAGAACTCAATAAATCTTACACATTTCCACATGGTTTCACATAACAACATTAGTTTCACGTGCTTTGATATATTGTAAAGATTTAGATTCACTTAAAATGCCCATGTATTTGGATTGTTTTGAGTTTAAATTGAAACATCAAGCGAGAAGGATTTTGAGTAGCCATGGGTTTTTACTGCAAATGCTATATGCAGCTTAATGCTGCCTCATGGGTACTATGAGTAGTAATTAGTAATTGTTTTTTAAATACCCAAAAGATGTTAAGTAATGTAAGAATATTCACTAAGCTTGGGACCTTAATGCGTTTCCCCCTTTTATCTATTTTATAGCTTGTGTTAACTAAGTACAATGCCATGACAATACATGATTGATCTATGCACTCTTAAGATCTTTGGGTGGATTTTGTCATGTCAGCCCAGAATTTCATAGTGATTAGAAAGATGAACACTGACCAGTGTGCAGATTTTTCAGGGCACAGAGCAGACAGTGCTCTTTTTTTGAGCTGCTAGTTGCTAGTTTTAAATCTTCTTGAAAACACAGCCCTCAAAATTTTTTGCTGCATTTTTTTCAAACTTGAAATAAAAATATTGTTTCTCCTGTGGTTTTTTTTAACTGATATTTATCAATGTTTTGTTGATGGAAAAACTACTTTTCCACTTCTCCTCAGCACTTTTCTTTAGGACAGCATAGTGAGAACAAGAGTTCACTTTTACTGGTGACAGAACAGCACTCAGTGGTTAAACTTGTCAGCCAGCTGGAGCCAGGGAATCCAAGACAGCATTCCCATTTATATACATTTTATATGTGTTCCTCCATTAGTATCAATTTCTGTCACACACACATACATTTTATTTCATATTCCTCCGTTAGTAATAGTTTCTATTACACACTCAGTCTTCAATTGGTTTGTTATTTTATTCCTATGCTAAGTATACTCTCAAGCTCCATATTTTGTGGGGCTGTGATAAACTTCCTGAGATTGCCAATTTGTGCCTAAAATTTTCAGTGAGAAAATCAAAATCTTCCGATATCTTCTGTTCTATTTAGTAGGTGTAGCTAAGGTGAGCTAATATGCTTATTTAAACCAGAACAGATATATCCGCTTTTTCGAGAATGTGCCTCACTTGTGCTGTGGACTCTACATTTGGAAAAGTATGTGCTTGAAATAAGAAATTCCAATTTTTGTAGAAATAGCACTGGATGTAGGGTGGGTGAGCTGTTCATCTTTCTTCAGAGTTCTCAAAACGGTGAGATTCTTAGTGTAATAGACTGGAAATAGGTCTGTCATCAAACTGTGAACTCTGTGGGGCTTCAGGAACTGGCATTCATTCTTAATAGCCATCTTTCTAATGTTCATTATCTTCTTTGTTTGTTTTTGTAGATCAGAGCATTCTTGCTTGTATTTGACAATCCCAAGTTATAGGTAGTTGAGACTTGATGGAAGCTAGCAGCTTTTTTTTTTTTTTTTTTTTTTTTTTTTTTTTTAATCTGAAAAAGATGAAATGTGGAAATCCAGAAGAAATTATCTACAGGTAATTAACCAAGTCAGAGTGGGATGAGACCAGATGGAATTAAAAAAAGTTCAAGACATTTTTATTTTTCTGAAGATCAGTAGCTCACTGCTGTGTTGAAAAATTCTTCAGCTAATTAAGCGTGCTTTGCTTTTTAGATAGTATTCCCCCTTTAACAGTAAAATTTCTGCTACACTTGGAAGGAGCTGGGTGCTCAGGTGCCTGTGTGCTATGTGATCCCACAGCTCTGAAGGGGAGACACATATAGCGTCTTCACCGTGCCAGTGCACTTGAGAGGCAGATCTAGAAAAGTAGCTAGCTTTGATGCTCATGCCATGAGGACCAAAGGATGTGTTTATCCACAGCAGACTGGTATCCTGCCAAATAGGGGGCTGGGCAGGTGCAATTCTGAAATTACTACATCCCATTTAGGAAGTATGGTCCAAAGAGCAAAGTGCAAGCTTGGGTACAGTTCCCAGGCCTATTGCTTCTTGTATGACCTTGTATGACTGTAAATCCAAACCATCAGATTTCAATTGAGACATACATAAATGCCTGTGAAAGTCTGAATTTTAATCATATTGTGCCTCAATTCCCCATCTGCTGAATCAGTAGCAATATTATTTTCCTATCTTGAGCTGAACTGTGAATGGCTTAGATACTGAGAAAGCAGGAGAGGAAGGAGTACCAGAGGTAAGAAATGGCAAGTGAAATTATTTTCTGGAGGCTTCTTGTGACCAAGTTACTGTATGCAAATCCCTAAGGAGAACTGAACTCTTTTTTGAGCCTTTTCCTCACTACTGCTCAACAGCTTTTCCACCACAGGTTGCACAGAAATGTAGGATGTTGAGACATATTCCACTAAGTAAATTTGATTAAAGTTGACCAATGTTTCAAAATTTATTGGGGGAGCTAAGACAGATAGGCTGTACCTAGTGCCTAAATCTTTTTCCTTTAGAGAAAAGAAAAACCAGCTTACTGGTTTCAGCAGTGGAATGGGTAGTGAAGCAAATAGATGCAAAGATACAGCTTGAAGTTTAGGTTTGCTAGTTAATCTCAGCCTAGTGGGGTTAAATGTGGCTGGCAACAATCCCTTTGAAAGGTAGCTGGAACAGAACTGACTTGTAATCAGGTAATTTATATGTTAAGACATGTCTAAAACATAAAGTATAGACATTCCACATGAGCAATAGGAACTTCAAAGTACACATGCAAGACAGAACCGCTTGAAGGACTAGAAGAATCTTGGCAGAAGCTTCTAACTTGTCCATGAGTCATACAGCAACAGGTGAAGGTGAAACTATAACAATATCTCCTCTGCTTTGTTTTCAAAAAAGGAACAACACTGTTTTGTGATGTAATCTGAGAAGAGCTCGCTTTGCAACTGTGCCATTACAACCTCCTGGATAAAACCGTTAGCACTGGTTTTCTCTCTCCTCAAAACACAGAAGAGAAAAAATCAATGCTCATTTTAAATAGCGAAGGTTGAAATAATTTAGCTTTTTCAAAACTTATGACAAGTAATATAAAATATAAAATGGAAAAGCTAAGTAGCTCTGGTTAAACTTTAATTTTTCATAGCTAAATTAATTATACATTTGCAAGGGTCATTCACATGAATTTGTTTGATATCACTAGCATTCAGCTGCATTCTATGGTTATGTTTTGAATTTTCTCCCTATTACCAGCTACATGTGGGATTGAAATTTCTCAGTGGTACAAGTATGGTGAAAGATGTCTTATTTAATTCTACTCTGCAAGAGGACAGGCAGCTTCTTAATGGCTATGCAGTGAAATCCTACATCTCCCAGGGGTGGGGAAGCTGGGTTCCATTACAGCTCTGTTTAGGGTACTGCAGAGGGAGCACAGAAGGCACATCAGATGAAGATGGGAAATGAGGAAATGTGGACTTTTGCCCAGTCCAGTTCTGATGACAAAGTTACAGTTCTGAAAGCCCTGAGGCTGTCAGCATTGACAGTAGTGGATTTACAGAGCAGGAGCTCTGGTGGGCTACAGAACTAAGTTTTTCTCTGTATCATGAAAATTTACTTTCATAAAGCCCATGTTCTCCCATTGTGTCCATGTGGTTGAATTGCACAACTCTAACAGGTCTGATCACTTGGTTTTGCTTGGCATGTGCCATGGTTTAACCCCAGTCAGCAAGTTCCACATTTGTTTGCTCAGTCCCCCTCTCCTCAACTGGGAGGAGAATCGGAACAAAAAAGTAAACCTCATGGACTGAGATCAGAACAATTTCATGATTAAAATAAAATGCTATGATACTACTAGCAGTAGTAAAGAAGAGGAGAGAGAGGACAAAACTCCAGAGGAACAAGTGATACACAACACAGTTGCACACCACCCACTGACCAATGCCTAGCCTGACCCCAAGCAGTCATTGGCAGTTTCTGGACAACTCCCCATAGTTTATTTACTAAACATGACATTCTGTGGTATGGATTATCCCTTTGGCAAGCTCAGGGCAGCTGTCCTGGCTATATGCTTCCTCCAGCTTCTTGTACCCATGCTAACTAGCAGAGCTTGGGAAGACAAAAAGGCCTTGATTTAGAGTAAACATAACTTAGTAACAACTAAAACATCAATACATTATCAACATTATTCTCATACTAAATCTAAAACAAACACTGTGCCAGCTACTAGGGGAAAAACTAACTCATTCTCAGCCAAACTCAGCATGAATGGAGGAATTCAGGACTTTTCTAGAAGTATCAAAGATTTCCAGAGGCTGTGACATTTGTCATTATTTGTAGTTTCCTTCCTGTAGATATGGGACCCTAAACTGCACTGCTTCAAAGGCCTGTGTAGCTTATCATTCTGTTAGCAGCATGATGGAAATGAAACTGTTCTCTTACACTCGGTCACACAGGGAGCCATGGGATCTTAACCATGCCCCTGAACTGTCACTGACTGACACCATCACATTTGCAGTGTAGGCAGAGACATAGATGACTTCTGTCAACTTAAACATGAAAGCTGAAATTCTTTTCTCTTGAACTTGTCCAGACTAAGGACTAGAGATAGGGGCACTCTTTAGAAGTGCCTTTCTTCAGAAGGATGAGTTAACACCGGGACATGCCTGTCTTTCTCTGCTGACTACAGAAGGAGCTTAGATCCAGAGCTTATACAAGAGGCCAAACTTTGAAGTGAGATCTCGAGGTGAGAAAATGAATCTAAGTTTGCAAACATGACCTGTGGTATTTCAATTACATTAGTATTCTGAAAATGCAAGGATTGTGTCAGCTTTAATAATGCTAATATTTAGGTGCTTTTACATTCAGCCCCAAGAATTCCATACTTTATAAGAAGGTGGCACTGTGGGCTCTTCATTTATTCAAACAGCCCAGTTAATATATAGAAGGAATATTTAGAAATTTTCATGGGAACAGAAATTCTAATACTATTTTAATGATCACTGTTATAATAGTCAACAGGGAGCTGGAAATCAATTATCTCATGAACAACTGAAGGACTCTCCCATTGATGCACCATTTAGATAATTGTAGCTCTGTCACACAGTTCTTCAGCAGCAATCATGCATTACATATTTTTGCTATAAAATACCCAAAACATAGCCCCATACTAACCACTGTGAAGAAAATGAACTTTATCCCAACCAAGCCCAGCACATTTCTTTATGAGATTTCAAGACAGAGTAAAACACCTTACATTTTGTCTTTATAAAGAACATTATTAATTAATATCTCAATGTAATTACTGTTTTTATTAGTCCTTCAAATATTTCGTAGACTTTTTACACATTAATTTAATTTATCACAGCTGACCTCTTAACACCAACACTGGAAGCTTATGCAGGCATCCTGGAGCACATGACAAAGGACTGTGTCCAAATGGTTCTGGAATATCTCCAGTGAGAGTGACTCCACAACTTCTCTGGTCAACCTGATCAAGTGACTGGTCACCCACACAGTAAAGGAATTCTTCCTCCTGTTCAGGCAGAACTTCCTGTGCATCAGCTTCTGTCTGTTGCCTCTTGTTGCTTGATACTACCCAAAGCAGATTTAAATCTGTGTTTTGGTACTGAACTGAATTAGGGTTTCAGTCTCCCAAGAACTTTGGCTCTCAAGAGGGCTTTGAGTTGGTGTCTGTGTCAGGGAGATACTACAGGATCCAGGTTGTTTTTTGACTGTATGATCCTGCTGTCCTATGCATGTCCTTACTACTGGGAAAGGACAGCATGAAGACCATTTATGAAGATGACAGCAGTAGAAATTGAAATATCGAGTGTTTTCTAAACAGAGAGGAAGATACAGCCTCTCTCCCAAAGAGTCTAAATAGTGAGAGAAATGTAAAGACTGACAAAAACGTGTGTCCCATATGGGCAAGGCATAAGATTAGATTATTAATAACTGCAATTTATTGCATTTTTTTCCATCCTGTTCTGTCTACTTTCCATTATTCTTGTCATCATATTCTGCTTATATTACAGGGGTTCAACACTGAACCTCATTTATGTGTGCAGTTCAGTCAACTAAGAATAAATTAAAAGATAAATTAATATACTCAGCTTTCCTTAAGCCTCATTAAAAGTATAATTTCTAGGTAAAATTTTAAAAGAAAGAGGGCCAGACCTGCCCAGAAAAAAAGGCTAACTTGTGGAATATCATGAGAGGAAACAAATGTTTTCTGGAGAAGCACATAATGAAGTAGGCAAAACTGGAAGGAGGATGATCTAACCAGATTATAAGAGTAAATCAGCCAAAACCAAAAGAGTTTAATATCATCTTGATCATAACCTGTGATTCAGGAGAGAGCATGAAGCCTGTGGAAAAAAATAAAAGAACTGTCTTTCAAGAGGCCAAAATCAGAAGTAGTCTGACTAAAATAAGAGTTTATGAACATAAATTCTTCAGCTGTACTTTAAATGGCCTGATGGTAGTGTTTGTGAGGAGGTTGTAACAACTGGTGTAAGAGGTTATGTGGGCCAGTAATATGGCAGGAACAAGCAGCCACATGGGAGGAGTGGGGTAAAGAATGTGAAAATGCATGCCAGTCTTTGTGTGCAGCATCAAGATTCTGTTCTACAGTGAAACTCCTTGATTATAAGTGACACTGGGTAATTCTGATTTTTGTATGCACTGGTTTTACAAAACATCTCAAAAGAAGAACTTAATTTTTTCCATTACCTCAGTGAATCTTCACTGCAGCAATATAAGATCCTTCCCTTAATGAAAGGAAATGTGATTAGAAAATAATTGCAAAAGAATAAGCAAAATGAAACACTGTGAATGAATAACAGGACTGCAAGGTGGGTTTTAAAATTTTATTTTTCTTAAATTGCTGAGTTGCCAGCTGATAGTCCTCATGTAATGAAAATATTGCGATGGGGTTTGGTGGAATAGGGAACCTTCCCTAAGCTTGTTCAGCAAATTATTTTACTAACTGTATTTCTGAAGCCATAATAATCTATGAATGCCTGCAATAATTATTATCCTCATTATTGTAAAAATGTTTGCTATTACAGATAGCTATGTTGAAGACATAACTTCTAAAATCACAGTGGTTATTCTCACAAGTTCAGAGATTTTTATCCACTTAACAATCTTAAGTTTAGTTGTTTTTTTTCTGTGTTTGAAACCCCAGCTGACACTGGAGATATCACAACAGAGTAAAAGAGTAATACAGGAATACAAATAGGCTTTGCTGAAGTCCTCTGAGCAAACAACCTGGGGACGGGGAGGCAATGCCTATTAAACATCAAGACTCAAAGTCATTATCCTCTTCTCTTGCTTCCCTTTCTTTTGATCCTTTGTGGCTATTCATTACTACTTTTGTGGCAGAGTACTGAAGTAGACATGATGCACTGGGCGACACTTAGGACTTATGCAGGGCAACAAACCAACCCAGTGGGTCACTAAGACTAAGAATTCCTCGGTCTATGACATTCATTTCATTGCCATGTGTTGGTGGCACAGCATCCTTCACGCTCACTCAGCCAGAGCCTAGCAGTCAATCAGTGCAACTGAAAAGAAGACCCATCCAACAAAAACATCAGTGGTTGGGTTTGCATCATTTTAAAGCCCTTCAAACAAATGTGTTTGCTCTCAGCAAGAATACTGATCAGATAAATTATCTTGTTTGATGTAGTGTCACACATTTCTTTCCATGTGAAGCATTTTGTTGGGTTAGTATGGCCGGGTTTTGGTAGTGGTAGGTTACAAGGACAGCCTCTGTGAGAAGATGCCAGAACCTTTCCCTCGAAGAAGGGGAAAAAAGTTATTGAACAGATATAATTGCAGGCAGAGAAAAGAAGAGTAAAAATATGAGAGAAGAGCAACTCTGGAGACAGTAGGGTTTCAGTAGAGAAGGAGGGGGAGGAGATGTTCCAGGGGCTGGAGCTGAGATTCTGCTGCAGGCTGTGGGGCAGCCCATGGTCCCAGACAGGCCTGGGAACCCTTGTAAAAACCCTGCTGGAGCAGGCTCCAGGCAGGGACCTGCAAATCTGTGGAGAGAGGGCCCCATACTGGTTTCTGCTAGGAGTTGTGACCCTATGAGGGACCCAGGTTGGAGCAGGCTGTGCCTGAAGGACTGGACCCTGTGCAAGAGTGACCCACTTTGCAGCAGTTCATGGAGAACTGTTGCCCATGGGATGGACTCACATTGTACTGTCTCCCATGGGAGGGACCCCATGCTGGAGCAGGGGAATGACTCTTCTCCCCAAGCAACAGCAGAAACAACCTGGGATGAACTGTTCATAACCTCCATTCCCTGTCTCCTTGTGCTGCTTGGGGAGAGGAGGTAGAGCTGGCAAGGCAGGAAGGCTGGGGGGAAGGTGTTTTTAAGGTTCATTTTGCTTCTCATTATCCTGCTCTGGGTTTAGTAAAACATTCAGTTAATATCCCCAATTCAGGACTGTTTTGCCTGTGGTAGTATTTGGTGAGTGATTTCTCCCAGACTTTATCTCAACGCATGAACCCGCTGTTCTATTTTTTCTCCCCTGTCCACTTGTGGAAGGGAGTCAAAGAAGGGCTTTGGTGGGTGCCTGGTGTCCAGCCAGGGTCAAACCACTAGGAGAGTGAAGAAAGCTCATATTGACCATTGATAACAGTGGACAATTGTGTTCAGGCTTGGTGGTAGTTTAAAGGGTTACTGCTTTCATCTTGCTTTGGCTTCTCAGCTGATTCCAGCAATCCTTGGCAGATGTTCCTCTTGTCACATATTTCGTGATGTGAACTTTTTTGCTTTATCTGGTTCTTCTTCTTAGGGTTAGGATTAAAAGCGTGAGAGACAGAATTCTTGTTTGGACTTGGACGTTTGTTATTTTTTATTTGAGTTATAGTTTCACTGACTGTGAGTGTTTCTACGTGTTAAGTTAATAGAGCAAAAATGGAGCACAGAGTAATGCTTTTGAGGTCTTTTTAAGTTTAAAATACTCAATTATGAGATGCTAACTAATTTATTTTAACTTTTAATAACTAATCACTTATGCTTTATATTGCGTATTTTTTTACTCAATTGCACAAAATTATCTAAACTTGTGAAGAAGAAGACTATGTCCTAAAACTTCTATCTTGTTGCATATATATTACTGTATCTCAAAATCTTAAACTCTAAATTTTTCACTTTGTGAGGTAACACACTTCTATTCAACTACACACATCATTTCAGTGTTATTACTCAATTCTGGAAGCTTTTTTTACGGCTTCAGGTCAAAGGTAGTGCATCTTTGAGGCTCATTCCCCGTCAGCACAGAAAATCTGAAATCCTCTGTGTCCAGGGTTCCAACAATATTTGAGTGTAAGCCACCGGGATGGGGTTTTACACTTACACAGCCTCGGCAGCACTGTAAGGTAATGGTGGCACATAATGCCCCAAGCCCAGACGGGAGCAGCGTGGCCAGCCTCACGCAGGTGACCCTCCCGTTGCAGTGTCCTTTCTGTCTACGTTTATTTCTTAGCACGAACCATTAACTGTGAGGGGAAAACCTCTCACAGAACACCTCCTGACCGCCCCTGTCTCGCAGCAGAGGGCTGGCCGTGGAGCGCAGGGCCTGTGGCCGCCCGGCACCGCCAGAGGCCGCGCCAGCCCCGGGCTGTGTCCGCCCGCCCGTCGCCATCGCGACCGTCGGGCCGCGCTCAGGGGCTGCGGGCGGGGCCGCAGCCGCCAGGGGGCGCCGCCGCGGCCGGGGCAGCCATCCTGGGCCCGGCCCGTCCCGTCCCATCCCGTCTTACCCCAGCCCATCCCAGCCCATCCCGGCACGGCACGGTCCGGCCGGCCCGCGCCATGGGCAGCACCCTGCGGAAGAGCCAGGCAGTGCGGCAGGCGCCCGGCAGCGGGCCCCCGGAGCGGCGGCGCCCGACAGGTAGGCAGCAGGCGGCTGGCGGCGGACAGCGCTGCCCCGGTGGGCTCGGAGCGCGGTGTGGCGGGCGGGCGGCCCGAGGGACCGGCTCCGGTTTCCCTGTGAAACACCCGGCAAGGCGGAGGTGGGGCCCTCTCCCTTGCTGGGGGGGTGCCGTGTCGCGGTGCAGAACCGCTTCTGCCTTCAGCAGGGTGACCGCGGAGCCCCCCGTGGGCTGGGTTCCTGCTCCCAAACACGGCCTCTGCCGCCCGGCTAAAGTCCCGGAGTGACTTTTTGGGGCAGGCTGTGCGCATCGTCCCGCTCACGGTAGGTCAGAGCGGTGCTGGGTGTGGGACCCCGGCCCCGGGAACATCCCGCAGTGTGGCCTGAGGGATGGCTGTGCTGAGGAGGGAACGAGGTTGGGAGATGCGGACACCATTTGGAGTTAGATGGGTGTTGAGTTGCCCTCTGGTCCATGGAAATGATTCCTGCCTACCCGGAGTGAAGCATCTTCCCACGACAGAGTGGGGAAATTTGTTTCAGCTGACTGCTCTGTACCTTGTCAGAGTCAGAGCTTCAGCCTGAGATCCGCCGTGGGCATAGCATTAACCGTGCTCTCACCGGCTCTATAAAACCCGATGAAAGGAGATAAATAATGGGCTCGAAGTAATGAACGCCTGAAAATGAATCTATGCTTGCATCTGGCACTGAGCAGCAGTTCTGCCTAAATGAAAAGGCACTCTTAGGATGTAGTACTTCATTGAGCAGGGGCTACTACGGGAGTATTTTCAGCTCTTACCAAATCCTTGGGAGAAGGGGCTGTTTTTAAACATCTTCTTGTATTGCAGTAATTTGAGGACATTGACACAAAACCACCTCGGGAACTTCAAGGTGCTATATGATATTTTAAGTCTTACAATGCAGGATGGAAATTGTCAGAACCTTGGCAAACAAAAAGTAAAGCTGCCTGTGCAGTAAGAATTTGCATGAGGCACAGCAGGAGCTGGCAAATACAAAGATGAGGTTTGTAACAGTTTTAAAACTCTTGAAATAGGCTTATTTTTATGGCTCCATATTGCTTAGATCTTTCAATTATACCAACATAAAATCCTCCAGTCTGAACATTGGAAGCACTGGATGTTCCTTGATCCTAAGAGGAAGGAATGGAGAAGAAGACAAACAAACAAAAGATCTCTCAAACCACTGTCTGGAGAGTCCAGTTGTCCAGGACAGTGCTGTGACCTGACAGCAGTCCCTTACCTAATGGTGCCACTGCCATGTTATGATTTAGAAGTACCTAATTTAGTTTTAAATCGTATATTGGAGTCTGTGCAGGTGTGGTAGCGTGGAGTCTGGGGCAGAGTGAGCTGCTCTGCAGTTATACCCAAACCTGGTTCCACTGGCCAGCAGCAATCTATCTGCTGGCATAAACTCAGAAATGAAACCTGCCTCTTAATGAGCATTTTCAGCCTTGTGAAGCTGACTCATTTAGGCTAAATGACTTAAAAGAACATGTTGTTTGGGCTTTGGTTTATATGTTCTGCTCTATCTTTGCTTTTTCAGTTTAAGATGTTACTACTCCCTGTTGCCTATTCTACAACTCTGACAGCATCTTAAAGTAATTCTCCAGGAAGGCTGGTTTAAACTGTGAGACAAGGTTTATATTTCAGCATCGAGGCAGCTTTGCTTCTGGGATAATTGCTTATGAGTAAATTATTTTCTGAAGCCCAGTGTCCATTTCCCAAAGGAACATGTCAAGGATTTTAGTGTCCATCTAAGGACAAGAGATGAGAGGAGTTTTGGGTGCTGTTGAAGAGCTTAAATAGAAGATTAAAGCAAAAAACCAGAAATTACAGAAATTTGAACAGAGATACATAATTTGCATTAAAGTGGAAATGTAATCCAAATACACTAATTACTCATTTGTTTAACTGACTAAAACATGAACAATCTGAAATTACCCCTTTCTATAGTCAGTCATACCAAGCAGTAGAGTTGTTTTAATATTTATATACCTCCCTTGGACAAAGTATATTTAAACTTATATGCATAGTGGGAGAAAGAAATTGGGCTTTTGATAGCTGTAAGAATTTCTTATTTGTTCTCTGGATTTTTTCCCACTTTTCCATCTTTTATCAATGGCCATATTAAGTTCAATTATTAATTCACTGTAAGATGTAAAAATGTTTAAAAAAATAAACAGTAGAAACCTGGCAGTGAGCACAACAGGCAAAAAATGGTGCCTAGCATGGGAAAAAGTAAAAATATTAAGACAAGGTGCTTATGTATAGTTTGCATAACAGAATTCTTAAATACATTCCTTTGTCCTTACCTTGTGCTTTCAAAAATATTCTCAATCTTCAAATAGCATTCAGTGTACTTCAACAATTGCATTTTGCACGTGCAGTACTTATGACATTTTGTGGTGTAAAGGTACAAAAATTGGAAGTAACTGAGAAGGGAGTGCTTTTCCTGATTTTTTTGTTAAATTATCTCCACACTTTCATAGTTTTCTTTATTATAAACAGGCATTTTACTGCAGAAAGGATTAAGGATGAAATTCAAAGTTGTAAAATAAGGGACTAAACTTACACATCCCAGAATTAAGATAGCTTGGGTTGCAGCTTTTGCTTTGTAAAACATATTGTTTGTTTCTGTGGGACTCTACCTTGTTATAATGTCAAGTGCTGTTTTTTTTTTTTTTCATCCCAGACTCATAGTTGAATATTCTGAGGGGCTGTGTTTTAGGTTGGTTTGCTTTTGATGTACATTGAAGCTGCTCGGCTTCTTTCAGGACTGAGCACTCTGGACACACTCACTGGTGGGCCTGCAAAGTAGACTGGGAATGAAATTTGGGCTGGATTCTACAAGGTCAGGTAAAAAAGTAGTTTTAGCATAATTGTTCCTCGTTTTTAGTGCTAATTTGAGAGCCTCTGAATGCAGCATAACTGTGAGCTGGAGTAACAGGGACCTGCGTTGGTGGTCCTAGCTCTGTGCTGTAGTACAAACACCAGTGGTAATTAGGTTGTGTTGACATTTACGTGTGGTGAGTGTCAGAGTAATGAGGCCCCAAATATTTTTACTTTTGCAGTATTTCCTGGAAATGTGTTGACCATATAATTTAAATGTGAGCTGCTCAGGTGACAATAACAGATGTGTCATAGCATTCTTGGTGCAAAAAAGTAGAGTGAACTCAAATCCTGGATGTGGCTTAATGGATGTCCATGTCCTTCTTCTACCCCTGTTAGTAATTATGCCATCCCCTTGATTTCTGCTGTGAACAGAATCAGTGCTTGGCTCTCACCAGTGTATGGTATTAGTCTCCTTTCTCCAGTCCTTTTTATGGTTTCTCTGTTTTCAAAACTTTGGAGATAAACCTCTTTGCTTGTTCCTGTCTGAAGGTTCTTCCTCCATTAAGCCCATCTCAGTCACCCTTTGGTAGGGTGCCTTGTTTCTGTTTTGATTGTGCTTGTAGAAACCAAATCAAATACCAGATAACATTGTGCACTGTGGTTTGCTTAGTGTACTGAATTGCTAACTGATTCCCCTTTTTCTTTGCCACTGCTGTCTCCTCAGAATATTTCTTCTACAATGTCTCCCTTGTTTTTGCTATCTGTTTTTTTATACCTGCCTGTTGTCATTCAACTGCCTTCCAGTTTATAGCTCATCTATTTCCTGTTATTTCTGTTTTCATTGCTTGTTCATTTTTTTCCTTATTTGTACTTTTAAATAACTTCCTTTTTGAATGTGGTGTCACATTGTAGGTCTTCCTTGCAGAACCATCCCCTAACTTGCTGGTTATATCTGATGCCCTCTCTTTTTCCTTATCTTCAGTTTGGTTTTACATTCTGTTTTATTTCCAAAAAAGTTCATAGCTGTTGCTTTCCTTAGCATATTGCCTTTCCTATATGTACTCTTTATGCCTTGCAGGATTGAGTATGTAAAGGGATTAATTTATGGTAGACTCCATGGAATTGTGTGACCCCTGATAATTTTTGGCTATTACAACCCTATCTGACCCAGCACTGTCATTTGCATAAAAGAGGTACAAATGCAAAGAGAGGAAGTAAGTAGAGCATACAAATACTTTTATTTCTATAGAAAATAGTAGTGGCTTAGTCTAGTGTAGTCCTAGGGGAATCTACATCCTAGCTTTTCTTAAGAATTCTTTTTTTTTTTTTTTAATTCATTCTTTTCTTAAGAATGAACTGGTTTTACCAAGTGAACTGAGATATCTCATTTTATCTTCTGTTCTAGCAAAGTTGCCTGTTTTGCATGTTGAGTCAGATGCTCAGGGAAGAGAGTGCTGTTTGACACAGTCACCTCTCCTGTGTCCTGGCATTGCTTCCCCAGTATGGTGGGAAGGAAACTCTTTAATTTCCTTATCTTCTTTGCTGTTTGCACAGCCTGACACAAAGCAAGCACTTCTTGGTAGTACTGGCTCACAGGTGTAAGGTATTTGTTGTTTTCCAGCCACCCTTCACAGCAGTTCCCAGCCAGACCTTTGTCCGGGCTGTGTGCATTGGGCTGGTTTGTCAGCTCGCTTTGGTGGCAGGAGAGTTCAGAGGGCAGTGAGTGACCTGTTAGGCTGTGCTGCTTCCCTCTCCTCGCAGAAATGCTGTGTCATTGTTTGCTGGGCTGCTACAAGCAGGATAAAATGGTTCCACTTAAGTCCTTTCGTTTTTCAAAGACGAAAAACTTTGATTACTCTGGATTAAAATATTAAAATATCTGGGTTTTTTCCTCACCTCTTAAAAAAGCCCCACTTGGCGGGGGTGAAATCTCAGGTTTCTGAGCCAAGTACCCAGGTATTTTCCATGGTGTTGTGTCTTAAACTTCATGCCCTTACTGGGAGCTTACCTACAAAGAACTTGTTTTCCTTTAACTGTATTCACTGTTAATACTGTGTTGTTTGACAAAAGAGCCTGTTGTGTGTGAGTTGTTTTCCACCATTTTTTATGTTCTCTATGACTCAAATGGAAGGCTGATTACAAAGAAATGTGTGGGAATGAATAAATGGCTTTAGTTGTGGTAGAAACAATAAAGGCATGGCCAGTGGCAGTAGGGACTAATGAATGGCACCAGCACCAGGAGATCCTGTTCCATCCCTGCTGAGTACTGTTTTACTTCTCTGGCCTCAGGTGCCACACTTATTCAACTGAGGCTGGTTGTGCTTCCTCGTTGTGTCAGAGAGTTGTTTATTTACTGACCAGTAATTAAAAAAAAGGTAGCATGAGAATATTAATCACAGTTTGTGGGAACCACAGGTTTGTGTTGGCTGCAGGAATTTCAACAAGAAAAGTCAGGAAGCTCATCTCTTTCAGGTCATCCCAAGTAAAGGCTGAGCCAGTATGGATGGCACTGTGAGCATGATACGCTTTACAGGTAGTTATACCAGAACTCAGCTTCCTCATTTTGATTTAGATTAGACAAAGCATTAACTAATATGGGTAAATCCCAAAGCAACTGTGACTTTTGAAGGAAATGGACAAAAATCTGTGTTAAAATTACTGGCATTGTGAGATGATATTTTCCATAAAGATTGCATATAAATTGTTATGTGAGATATCGTAGCTTTTACCACAGTTCCAGAGGCAGACAAGTTTTCTATTAAGATTTTCATAACCTACTTAGTTTAGTTCACAATGAAATAAAATTGAAGATGAAAGCGGTCAAAGATACATAATTAATTTAAGACTGGCTGCCTTCTGCTGAAGAGGAGAGAATCTGAAATTTACTTTGTTAAATTTGTACAGCTTGTTCTGTTAAAGCCAACCAAGTTTGTATTGTAGATGATTTGGAACATCAGCATGTGATGTTATGCTCACAGAAAACATCCCTATTAGTGCTAATTAGAGCAACCTGGCTAATTCCTGTATGGTTTACTGTAAACAATTACATAAGGAATGAGGAATGGCTGAAGACTTTCAAGGGCAAGCACACACTGTCTGATATTGCTGAGAAACTTTTGTGGATGAAAGCACTACTAGGAAAGTCTGTGAGAAAGGCCAGGTCTTGCTGGAATGGGATTTTAAGTTCCATAATTATTATGGCAGAAACTTGCCATGTAGGGCTTCCTAACAAACTAAGCAGTACAGTGATATCCCTGTTGAAATCACTAAAGTAATATACTTTTTGATAAAGCAGTTGAACTTTGTGGTAGCTGCAATAATACTTAGTAAAGCAAAAATAAAACAAATGCCTGGAAGTAGGAATTACTTCTTTTGCTAGGAACTAGAAGTTTCAGAACCTCTTTTTTCAGACTGATAGGATGAAACAGATTATAAGTTTGAGAGGATGATTGTTAGAGAAGGGGTGTTTTGAGTGTTGAGTTTTTTGCCATAGGTTCTTCTTGGATGGAAAGGTGGTGGATTGCAGCCCTCCAAACACAGTGCTGACCTATCTTGAGTGGAAGACTGATTGGAGGGTGTTGTTGAGTCAGTCCCCAGATGTTCATTGGAAAATTAAGCAGAAAGGGTAAATTTTGTCACTTAATGCCTTTTTTTGAGTGGGAACTTTTCTGCTGGGTATAGAGAGCTTTGATTCAGACTCTCAGATGGATGTCACTTGAAAGTTTGTCTTTCATTTAATCCAGCATTCATCATTCCTCTGTCAGTGTTTCTTCTTTGGTTTGTCTTGGTTTTGTAATTCCTGTCCTGCTATGCAGAGGTTCAATTAACAGTTGTCAGTAGATTTTTACTGTTCTTTGATAATATTGTGCTATTTGTTACGCTGACAGTGATGAGGGGTTTCTTTCTCTTCTGGCTTAGAGAACTCAACTCTTAGGTTGGAAAGTTCCCAGAAGAAAGTTTGTATCTGTATGTTTTCATACTTACAGAATTTACTTTAAATGCTTTTTGTACTCAAATAGTTGTGGTAAAAACAAAGAATTTATATTTTCATGAAGGAAATAGGTGTTTTGGTGTAATACTATGTACCACTGTCAGGACTCTGCTAACAGAAATCTGATAAAGTAGAACCCTTCCTTCAGCTAGTTGCAAAGTTCAGTTATACCACATTTTGCCTCCATGTTGATCCCATTCAAGCAGTCCCTTATTTAAATGGAAGGAGTTTTAAGCTCTTAAGGTATGAAAAGGGTATTAACAAAAATACAATTGAAATTAAAGGGCTTTGCAGCAACACAGTGGATAAATATAAGCAATAACATAGTTCGGAGAATTTCGGATTTCTTAGGAAAATGGACTTTACTCTTTTGCTTGTCAAGTCTTAAAGCTTGATGGGTTTTAAATTTGAGAGCCCAGCTGATAGCTCAGCCCCACTCACTCCTCCCTTGTGGGATGGAGAGAAAATTGGAAGGGTGAAAGTGTAAAAACTCATAACTGGGACAAAGACTATTTAGTAGATAAAGAAAATGACACCCTGCCAGCAAGGCCACAGGCTTCCATTTCCTCTCAGTTTAGTCATTTCAGTGATTGCAAAGCAGCCTGTCAGTGTACGTTTGGGATATGATCCAGGCTGGAGGTATGGTTTTTAAGGGCACAGGGTTTTCCCTGGTAATCTGAATGATGTAATGGCTCTGCTGCTGTCACTACCAAATGTTTGAGTTTGCGCAATAGGGGAGGTAGTGACCTGTGAGGATGGTGCAGAAGTGAGCAAATCTAGAAGGAAGACCTGAAAATTTCTCAACCTGCAAAGTTCACTTGGACAGAAGATGAATATTTATTGTCATATGAAATAGTCTGTATTTCCCAAATGCCTGAAGATAGGGCTGTAAACCAAATTACGTGTTTGCTCAGAAACATTACAACTTTAGAGGCGTTTTCTGAACTCCTGCGATAGAGACAACTGTGTTTTAAATTATAGTTTGTGAAGTTTGTTCTTGTTGGTAATGTTCTTTTGAGTGATACAGAAATTCAAGGTAAATCAGTGGAGACTTTTACCTTGAAGCACCGCTTCTCAACCTCCAGAGTGAGTAGTTGAAGGCCAAGTGCTTTCCATGGGTGCCCATGTCCTGCCTCTGCAGCTGGTAGGATCCTTGGATCGCTTTTGCAGGGTAAGGCAATTCTTATCCTGAAGCAGTTCTGTTAACAAAGCTGGTCCAGGCTGTTGGTTTGGGCTTATCCTGTTCCCACCTGATGAAAGCCTTCCAAAACCAATCATGCCTTTTTTTCATTCTAGCCAGAAGTTACACAACGTGCAGTCAAAAGTTCAGAGGTCTCGGTGCTGGGGAGGACTTTGGTTTATGAGAAAGCTCCCTCCCTGTGAGGAAGGATATAGATTGAAAATGCCATAGTTGTTTCACTGTATTTTTTTAATCTCTCAAGGTGGGGTTTTACTGGTTTAACAAGTTCTGAGAAAAACTGACACTTTTGCCATTACCAGCAAGAGGTGTTGCTGCCTCCTCTTACTCTCTACTGGTCTGGTAATGCCTTTGTCCTGGCACCAGCTGTGGTGATGGCAGGATTGTTCCCTGAGCTGGCTGAGCTTGTTAGACTGGTGGGAAACCGTCCACGACTTTCTTTCTCCTGGGTTAGTTTGCTCCTAGGTTAGTGATTTGATTTAGCTCATGCACAGGTCTGAAGTCTGCCAGAGCTGGTGCCAAATATGCAGGCACCAAGAAGGTGGTGGAAGAGAATAGACTTGTCCCCGTTTTTTTTTGTATTGGTTGGTTAGATTGATTCACCCCATAAGAAGGAGCACTTGGCAGGTCATAGGGAAGGTGCCACCTCACCAGCCATCACCTCCTAGACTGGGATTAACAAACCCAAAAGTTGGTGGTAGTGCAGGGCAACAGCCTCGCTGGGCTTCCCTGCTACAGACCTTGCTGAGTAGTGCTGATACGTACCAGGCAGAGTCATCCTCACCACTACATCTCGGAGGATTATCCAGAGCAGATCCATGGTTCAGGTTCTCTTCAACAGTCTCACTCTGCAAAAAGGTGTCTGCTGACTCATTTTTGGAAAGTATCGATTATTCACCAGGGCTGTGGGTTATTGCAATTGCCGTTAATGGATGGAATTGTATGGGGAACAAACTGGTGACACACAGAGCCCTTTCTGCTTTGTCATCCTGCCTATGGCAGGTTGCCCAAATGAACAAGGGAGAGGCCCCCAGAAGCAGAGCCAGCCAACAGACAAACTCTTTCAAGTCTCTGCCAGGGGCTATGGATTGCCCTTGGGTTTTGGGGCTGTTGCTAAAACCTGGTACCTCTGGCAGAGATCTACCTGAAAACAGTTAGAGATATTTATACAAATGCCTGTGTTGGCATATGACTAGATTTTTATCTCACTGAAGATACAGTTTTAGGTGAACATTCCTGAGATTGTTCAAACGTGCAGGAATAAAATACTCCTTCAGTTGCTTCAGGTACACACAGGATTGTAGCTTTTATACAGTAAAGCAAAAAATTATCCTGTGTGAAGGTTGTGAAACTATCCTTTGTGAAGGCTGCTCAAAACCTGTGTTCTTGCTTTTCTTTTTTCACATATGTGTCTTCCCCAACTAGAACAGGAAAAGTTGTATCCATCGCTAATATTAGTGTTAACTGTTGAATAACATTTCTGATCTTTAAACCTCTTTATCACCATCACCAAGGTAATCTTCCTAGTACCTTTGTGAGATGAAGGAATTTTATCAACAAGTTTCAGAGAAGAAGTCAGAAATGACAAGACTGCAGACCAGTTTTCAATGACTGCCTTTTTTCATTTGTGTGTGTGTGTTGTGTGAATGCTTTTCAGGTTTGTGGGCTCAGTGCCCAAGGAATGTATACATAGCATTCAGTATGGCTGTTTCTCTAAGTATGGGCACATATCAGGGTTTGCTAATTAATGCTGGTTGTACAGTGCAAAGTATGTATGTGATTAAGTACAAACAACTGTGTACTGACCCATTTATTGGAAATTAAATGTAATGTAATCCAGAGGTATGTGAAGGAAGGCAGAGCTGATAATAGATTCCAATCAGCTATTAGATTTTCTACTTTTCTTGTTTTCAATGCCACATCAAATAAAGTTTCACTGGGTATAAGTACATTTTTTTTTTCTTTCCACTAATATGCTTAAGCTTTTGTATTGGGTATACATATATATATATGTCAGTTATAACCAGTGGGCAAGCAGATCTTTTCCAGTCTTTTGAATGCATTTATCAATAAATTGAACTGAAAGAAGTTTTCAGGCACCTAATTACAGGAAAAAATGAGAATCTTTTAATTAAGTTTAAAA
This sequence comes from Certhia americana, assembly GCA_018697195.1. Classification (NCBI taxonomy): domain Eukaryota; kingdom Metazoa; phylum Chordata; class Aves; order Passeriformes; family Certhiidae; genus Certhia; species Certhia americana. The sequence continues at coordinate 52,167,820 of CM031879.1, read as the reverse complement.
AGTGCAAGACATCAAGTGTCACTTTTTGGACAAGAAAGCTAAAGATCATAATTTTCTTTTAAGACTGAAGTTTTAGGCTTAGCCACAGGAAATACGATTTCCTTGCTTTGATCCAAGCATGTTGTTAGATTGGCCAAAAGTACTGAAATCTCAGCCAACTCTCGCATGAGATTTTATTCAACAGGAAAATATCGCAAGTCATCCTAACGTTGCAAATGAGTCATGAGTCGCCTTAGGAAACACTCCCCTGGGACAGACATGCCACAGATGAGGAAGCGATGAAGCTGCCAGGCCACTCCCCCAGAGAATTTCTCTCGAGGAGCAGAGCCCTCATAAAGGACGTCTCTCCAGACACTACGTTATTTTATCCTTTATTTCACAGGGGGAGCCTCGAAGCTGCGAGAAGGGCAGCGCGAAGCAGCGGCAGACGCTTCCCAGCCGCTTGTTTCTGTACGGAAGAAGCAAATAGGAGGTCATGAGAGAACTTTAAAGGTAGGGGGAGATACATTTCCAAGTCTGTAATATTGTTTTGACATTGAAAAATAATCAGAGTGTAGACTTTATTGTAAAATTTGTAGTTCATGGGTGAAGAGTAGAGGAGATCTGTTCTCAGGATGGGATCATGGTCATGAAGAAGTTCCCCCAGGAAATGGGCTGCAGAGCTTGTCAAGAGCCTGGATTCTTTGGATCAGGGTCCACAAGGAAGGGAGGAAGCTTGTGATCTACCTTGTCCAATCTAAACTTTTAATATGTTTTCAGAAAGAGTCATTACGAAGAATTAATGAGAAATTAACCAAACAGTAGGAAATAAAAACTGAAGTTTCTTAATCCATGTGAGAACATAAAGCATTTTTCTTAAAGAGAAAAAAAAAAAGTAGCATGATATAAATAGTGATCTAAGCAAATGAGTAGTTGGTGTGGTTACTTTCTATGCATCATAAAGATACTGTTCTTGGTAGCTGGGTCTAATGACTGTGGGGGGAGTTAGTCTTCTCTTATGCTTCACACTCCTGTTTCCACTAAGCAAGGAACAAGGTGTGCTTTGGAAAGGAATGGCACATTTCTCTAATTTTACATCTCTAAATACAAATGAAATGAAGCTTCATATCACAGTACAATACACGCCCCTTTGCTCTGATTGTGGTAGGAAGTTTGATCCTGGCTAATGGCTGTGTTAAAAATATAGAAAAAAGGGAACCAAGCAGAAAGTAGGTTTAGTGGTAGGGGTGTGTGTTGGGGTGGTGGAGCAGGAGTAGAAGAGGAAGGAAATGAAGTATTTTTGGATGTCTTCACAGCAGCCTCGGGTGTATTCTAGGTATTTTTTACTATTAATATGCTGCCCAGGGTTATGAAATAGTTCTACAATCTAACTTTCTGCAGGCAGATGCACAACCTGAAGTTCTGCTGACATTGCTGTGTAATTTTTCTGAGGGATGGGGGATTTTTGTCAGTTGTATGGCTGCACTGGCAGCAGTCAGTATGGTAGACATAGTTACAGAGAAGGACTAATCAAACCTCAGAGGAAGGCAACAGAGAGGGAATAACCCCAGAGGAAGGCAACAGTGGAATGGACTGAGTACAAAGGGCTGTTTAATGCAAAACAAAATCAAGATGAAAAGATGAAGGAAACTTCTTTGGGCTCTTTTCTTTCCTTTGATTTGCCACAACTATTCCAGTAGTACTGAATCAAGTCCTACCAAGTTAGGCGGACAGAAACACATTTGTAAAGTAGCAAAGTATGGGTTTCATAATTTTGGGTTTGGTCTTAAAAGTTTTTTCATTATTTTAGTTGATGCTCACTGATTTACATCAGCTAAGGAATCTAAGTTTTACTCACTCCAGATCTTGTCCTGCAGTTTGAGAGGCATTGAGCATTTTGTCACAACTCCAAAAGGTTGAGGGTCTGAAGCCTTCATAAATTGGAGTTTCATAAATGAAGTCAGAAGGTTCATTTTAGAAAGTGTTTATGAAGACAGTGGCATATTCTTTGTGGCATAAGTTACCAAAATGCATTTTAGGATTAAAGGGTAGTTTTTCTGTGGTAGTAGTTGTGATTAAAAAGAAAATCTTTTGTGAAACTATAGTGGTCACACTTGATCCATTTGATGCCAAAGTTGTGCTAAACCAAAGCAATGATAACCACTGGCATATTACAAAAACACAGTTTTCAGAAATGGTTTTCTTTATTCTGTTCTGTTCTTTCTGTTGGTAAGGCTGGTAATTATTGGGGATTAGTGCAGTGTCACATAGGATTGTTGTATTTTCCTACAAACATATGCAGGAGGAGGGAAAAAATGCTCATTAAGAAAGTCCAGGGCAGATGAAAAGAATAAAATAAATTAATGGAATGCTTGTGTCAGCAGTTATGTATCTCATCCTGGAGTACAGTATGAGAAGGCGCTAGGGTTGCATTGTTGTGGAAAACTAAGCTCTGCAAGGAAGCCCAGTGCTCCAACAAACAAGAAAATTTATAGTTCAGTATCTGATATGTATGGAGCTATTCACAGATGAATTAGGAAGACAAAATTTAAAGCTCATTAAAAGCAGAGCTCAGAAAATTCAGATGCAGTTGTGTTCCCTTATCACGATATTTGCTACTAAAAATACTGATTTTTGAACATTGTGGGTAATGTTTCAATATTCCCTAATACTTTTTGTTTTCTCTGTTCAGGCACATAAGGAAGAAGACAATCCTCAGAAAACAATGGAAGTGAATGGGCTTATGCCAGTGCCAGATTCCTATGACTATGATCTCATTATCATTGGTGGAGGCTCAGGAGGTCTGGCAGCTGCCAAGGTATGAGTGGGAAAATATACACTTACACTTTCCTTGTAAGTAGGTGGGTGGCATCCTCAGTGTCTTGGATTTGGTATCTTTAACACTGTAGGGTCACAACACTTCTGCTTGATCAGGGAAATTTCTTTTGAGGTCAGTGCCAATTATACAGTATTTTTTTCTTTTATGTTCTGAAGAAGGAAAACATGGTATGCTCCATAATATTGCCTAATACTCCTTACTAGAATAAAACTTGGTCCCCATTTATGGGAGATGATGCTGCTGGAAGACAGCAGGTAGATATCTTAATAGTGTTTATTAGTATATTGTATTAGTATATTTACATTAGTTGAATTTAAACTCAACTCATAAATGAAAAGGTTTTCAAAACTATTCAAAATTAACATCAGGAGGTATCTAGTTTTGTATAATAGTACTATCTTTTCAGACATAATTATGTATCTTGTTTTAATTCTTGGCAATGGGGAAGAGGCTGTGATTTTTGAGCTTATGTAGTTGCATAAATGGAGATTTTTGCCTGTGCTTAAGTTATGGTCTCACCCTTCATTTCTAGAGTCTGGTATTTCCTGCCTGTAGCCAGATGAATTACGGGGTTTGGTTGGCTTTTGCTATTAGAAGCATATTTAGAATTAATTAAAAGAATTCACAGTAGTACAAAATACACCAGCTCCTAGAGCCATCATTATCCCAAATATTTTAGACTTACAGAAATTTAATATAAGTCAGTAGCTCTCCTTTACATCAGTAGTCAGACATGTTGTGTCTCTTCTGTCTGTGGTAGGATTAACTATTTAGAAGTGAATTGAGCATTCCTGTAAATAAAGCTGCTTTGTTGTTCAAGACCTGGAGCTGGATTATTTCTCCAGTCAGAGGTATTTCTTTTGTTCTTGAGAAGTGGAGGAGGTCATTGCAGAGTGAAAGAAAATAAGGAGAAAATATTTTAGAATAGCGTTGGATTCACAGTGAACCCTGGTCCCTTAGAAGTACTGCTGTTACAATGGAAATGTGCAGGGCTGAGTGATGGATTATAGATCCATAGTCTATTTTGGTAGTTTACTGCTTTCCTATCGATAGGGGCACTGTTGTCATGGTGTAGGATTGAGGATTGAAGGTAAGATCTATGAAAGTTCTGAGAACCACAGAGAGAAGCAAACACTGGGTTTTCAGAGGATGGAGATGTTCTGGGATGGGAGAGAGCAACAAGAGTAAAATCGAGTTTGAAGTAGTGCAAAAAGAGTTTGCAGTAATAAGAAGCCAGCTGTTGAAATTTCCATAAGGAGACTGACACAGTGATGTTTATTGCGTATTTTTTCAGTTGTAGGGCAGAAAGGTGTGCAGTAGGAAGATAAACTGCCTAACTCCTTCAACTCAGTGTGTAAAGTACATTGATTCTCAGTGTTCTCAACTGATTGTTGAGTAGAGCAGAAGATGGTAGATCAATAAAGTCAACATACCTATCAGCAGTGGTGTGTATATTTCAAATCAGTTTCACGTAGCTGAATTGAAACTGTTTTATACACATAAACTTCTGACTTTTACTTAGTTTGTTCAGTTTTATTAAATGAATTAACTAACAGTGCTTTGGAAAAAAACCAAACCAAACCAGAAATAGCCAGCTACGCAGCTCACACAAAGTTCCAGAGGTCTGCACTCAGGTTTGCAGCAGTTCACCTAGATTGGTTAAATGTGTACTTTTCACTCTGATACACGCACCTTTGTGTGCACATCTTCCTCTCTACATTGTGCCCAGAGCTTGTTATTTTGGAGGCAATTCTCCACAGGAGTGCTAACACTGCCAGGCTGACAACCCAGCTGCAGACTTAGACTGGTGCCAGGCCCCGGCTCTCAGTTGACACAGGACAGCTCCCTGAGCAGCCTTTCTGTGTTCCTGCAGCACTGCACTGAGCCCTGAGAGGTTTGAGAGCCTACAGGGCAGGTTTGTGGCTGTGGGCAAGTCACTCAGCAGAAGTGGTGTAATCTGTGTGTAATCTCTGCCAAGGTGGCAATGCAATGCTGTGCTGTGTTATGTGAGCCTGTAGCTGAGGGAAGCTTGGGAATCCATGCATTCTGCTTAGCTAGCCCTGGCAAGGCTCTTTGGAGCAGTGTTTAAGAGTTGTCATCATAAAGGAGCTTTAATGACACATCTCAGTCCCTAAGTGCCTTTCTGAGGAGCTTCCTCAGAGGTGCTGCTAATGGATAGGAATGAGCTTCTTGGCGAGACTGGATCTTTATTGGAAGTGTAATTCCTGTACAGCAATATTTTCCAAAGGTGTCTATAGCCTGCGTTATTTGAAGTGTGATTTGCATTTTGCATGAAGTAAGGTACATTTAAAATTGAAATTCTGATTGTCAAGTATTTGGATTAACAAGTATAACTGGTAACAAAATGCTGAAGGCTGTCCAGCTCCTCCCAAACCAAACCCAAGGCCTTAGAGTAATATCCTGTTCCTATAGTTGTTACTGCTCACATGTCTAAGAACTCATCACATGGTGCCAGCATAATTGTGGCTACTCCAAGTAACAAAATTATTTTGCTTCAGCTCACAGGAGGAATCTGTCATTGTTGTTTCTCAGCTACCTAGTGCTTGCCTAAGTGTTTTTCCATGGCAGCTGTTACTGCTGTCAGTTTTTGCCCTTTTCTTAAAAAACACAAAAATTAGTATATGGTTCTCAGTATCTTTTACAGGCATTAACTGTAGATTTGTTAATGAAACTTCTTACGGGAAATATAGAATCATAGAGTCATTAAGGTTGTCATGCTTGGCCATGTGACTGCTTGTGTCATTTTCTGATGTGTTTTAAAAAAATGCTGGAGAAATCATCTTTGGAGGGAAAACTGGATTAATTAGGAATTTGTTAAGTAGGTTAAAAGTAAATGGGCATGATGGGAAATAGTCTGAACAAAGTGACAGGATGGAGGAGTGAAGAGGAGGTTGAACTCACAGATTCTCCTGTGTATCAGTTGGTGCCATGCTGTTTTGTAGCAGGATGAATGCTTTTTTTTTCCTTTTATCTTCTTTTTCCTACTGAATGCACAGATGAATTCAGAAGATTAATGACTGTCTGTTCCCTTGCAAATAATTCATTGTTACTTAATTAAAAGTCACAAAGCTTTTCAGCAATGCATGATGTTATCGTCTACTCCAAATTTGACCTCTAATATTTAGATATGTGTCTTATTTAATTTGTTTTGCAGGAGGCTGCCAAATATGGAAAGAAAGTGATGGTGATGGACTTTGTCGCGCCTACGCCTCAAGGAAACTCATGGGGTAAATTTCTTTTCATTGCAAACCTTTAATAAAGAAGCTTTGCTTAGAGACTCTGATTCTCATGTTTGAAATCTGCCACACTGATGTGAAAACCACATTCTGTTCCTTTCTCTCAGGTCTCGGAGGTACATGTGTAAATGTGGGCTGTATACCTAAAAAACTGATGCACCAGGCAGCTTTACTGGGACAAACCTTGCAAGATTCACGCAAATTTGGGTGGGAGTTTACGGAAGAAGGTAAAGAAGGACACTATTATCAGTTTTGTCACCTGCACTGAAAATCCTGAGATGGTTCTCATAATCAGGAGCTTGTTGCACTGCAGCATGTGCTGGCATTGACAATGTGAGGCAGCTTTGAAGATACTACATATAAATTGAAGTGCTTTTCAGGTTTGAACCATGGGGCTTATTGCCTCCATGTTTTATCTGTTTGTTAATAGCTCCTGATCATGTTAGTAATTGATGAGACTGTTGTATGAATAAAAGCAGTAAGATACTGCTCCATTTCTGAATATACCACAACATCTAAGGGAAAACATCAGAATGTTGCCTGACAGAAACTTCTTAGAGTTACAAGCAAGGATTTCTTTTCCCTAAGTGTCTCTCACTACTGTGTAAGAAGACAGATTTTACTTTTTGTTATCTCTGATATGCATGGTTATAGGATTATTATTTATTTAGGCTGCAGTCCTGTATTTGGAAGTATGCAGAGGCTTACCTCTTAGACATGCATTGTCTTCATTTGTTGAGCAATGTCACCTGCTCACAGCTGTCAATATATATCTGCCAATATAAAACTGTCAGTAATTCAGTAAGTCTTAATTTTCAATGTTTTAAGTGATACCTATTGCTCTGTGATCTCATGATATCTGTGCTGATGTAATTCTTTGAATTTCAGTAGATTTACCCTGAAATAAAACAGGTGTAAAATAAACCCAGTAAGACTGCGTCATGAAAACAATCTGTTTGAGAACAGAAGTTTTGCTGTGGAAAAAGAAAAACTCAGACTAAAAGATGAACCTTCCTCTTTTGTTTCTGACAGTCAAACACAACTGGATGACCATGACAGAATCTATTCAGAATTACATTGGGTCACTCAACTGGGGCTATCGGGTTGCGCTGAGAGACAGGAAGGTCACGTATGAGAATGCATATGGAGAATTTGTTGGGCCACACACAGTTAAGGTACTCCATAGCCATTGTTTGCTGTGTCTTCCTATAAGTGCTGTCTGAACAGAGGTGCTTTTCAAAGAGAGTAATTTTTCCCGTGGTGGGGCTGTAAAACACTCACTTTGCACTAATACTTTTTATGCAGGCAACAAACAAAAAAGGAACTGAGAAGCTGTACACAGCTGAGAGGTTTATCATTGCCACTGGTGAACGGCCACGCTACCTGGGTATACCTGGAGACAAGGAATATTGCATTAGCAGGTAAAAACAGGGAGGAATATGAAGTCATTCCTTGGGCGTAAGTGCTTCCCCATACTGAGGAGCACAGTCTGCTTGAAAGGAAACTGTACTCAGATATTAGGGAAAGTGGAAAAAGCATAGCTGCTGATGTTATGAAGTTGGTAGAAATCTGCTTTGTGCATTGGGGCAGTCTTGAAACTCAGCACAATTTTTTTCCCAGCTATTCAGTGAAGGTAATTCAACTTTTGAGAAAAGTGGTTTCAAGTGTCTGGTTAATTGCTAATGCCAAGCAAAAATGTTATATGAAGATTAAATATGTTTTCATATCACAGTAACTTTTAAGTTACTTGGTGTAGAAACAGAGGTTGGGATTACAGGCTGACAAAGCTATAGCAATGAAATAAATAACTGGCACAATCCCTCTGAAACCAAAACACCATGTGGTATGTTTCCCTTTTAATAAGTAGAAAAGAAATTAAAGATAACAGATAATACACCCTGTAAAGTAGCTTCAAGGTGGAGGAGTCAGGAATCCCAGAGTTAAGAACAATCAGATTGAGGTTGTCTGTGTAATCTTTACTGAGTTCCTTGGGGCATAGGAGCTATGCTGTAGCCTTTAATTGCAGAATCGCATATTATTCCATCACCCTAAAAAAAGGGACACTTATTTTAGATTTAAATCTTCAGAGAATTTTATTGCCAGACTCTGTAGTGTCTGCTGAGTCAGTGTGGTGCCTCCATGAGTCCCGGCTTTGTGGTTTTATAGCCTAGGTCCAAAGTGTGGTAGAACTGATGTAGTTTGATAAAGCAGTTGAAAGAAATGAAAAGCAGGCAAAAGAGCATGTTTTCCATAATTTTGTCTTTGCCTGTTACTGTGGTTTTGTTGTCTTTGTATATCTGGCACTGTGTACAATCCTTTAGCAAAAGGATAAGTTGTCAAAGTGATGATGGTATTTTATCTTAAACTGAACCCCTTCCTCTTTTAGTTCTCAAGAGCTAAAATTTGCAGCAAAATATTTAAAGCAAGATTCAGAGGGGAAATAAATACCTATCTTTTTCAACAATTTGTCCTAAATTTCTATTCAAAAGCTCTCCACATTTTTGTGGTGATTCTGAGTTTTCATACTCCTTTTTGTATGTGTACTCCTAAATATAACTTTTTCATCTGTCATGCACTGATTTTGTATTCCAGATGAACTTCTAAAAAATTAAGCAGGGTTTTTTTGGTGTGCAGGAAAAACAATAAAGTTGTACTCTTACAAAAAAACAAAAAACAAACAAAATAATTGACTGCCTCTCATTTCCTTTTCCTTTTTGCTTTTTTTTTTTTTTTTTTTTTTTTTTTTCCCAGTGATGATCTTTTCTCTCTGCCTTACTGTCCAGGGAAAACCCTGGTGGTTGGAGCTTCCTATGTTGCCTTGGAATGTGCAGGATTTCTTGCAGGCCTTGGATTAGATGTCACTGTAATGGTGAGATCCATTCTCTTAAGAGGATTTGACCAGGACATGGCAAACAGAATTGGTGAATATATGAAAGAACATGGAGTCCACTTCATTAGGAAGTTTGTGCCAATCAAGGTAGGCTCAAAGTGAATACAATTGATTGGGATGTACCTATCATAATGTTTTAAGATGTAAATTATTTTAATTAATACAAAAGTTGAACTTTCATTGCAGTATCTGCTGTGATATAGAATGGGTTAATTTTTGTTTTAAACTAGCTCCATGAAACTTAATTAATTGAAAGGTATCATTTAATCTTAATATTAAAATTTTGTGAGATTATGAAGTTCATTGTTTTTATCAGAATTAGTCGGGTTAGTATATGTTGCACTGAAAATGTTACCCCTGCTCATCCTGGCTCTGCAAATGTTGAATATACTTAAATTCAGCAGTTTTCCTGAAATCTGTGAAACTTCTTGCAGCCCCTTAATTAAGTAGATTCAAAATTCCCTCTAAGATCAGGGTCCAGTGCATCACAAACAGTTCCATTTTTCATTGCCAGTTTTCAAATTTTCAGCCAGAAAATACTGTTTGTATGCTGATGATTAGTGGACTTTCCAGAAAAGTAAATGGGCTTTAGAAGTATCATCTGTATTGTTTACTTGGCAGAGTCCTTAAATACTTGTTCAATTTTTGTTGAATTTGGTAAGAGTACTCATGCAACTACTTATATACATATGTTGGCACATGTATAGGTAAATTCAGATTGAATTTAAACCAGATTAGAAGTTCTGGAGCTTTTTGAATGCAAAATTGCCCTATCAAAGGCCTCAGAGGGTGCTAACAGTATTTTTCTTTATGGTATTTTCACAATAGGCCTTAATTATTTTAAAATAGCAAATCATGTATTAAGCAATTTCAATTTGGTGTTAAACCAGGGTGCTGCTGAGTTTAACACTTTGGGGATTAAAACATTAAATGCAGTGAAGACTGTTCATTTCCACTCTTAGCAGTATCAAGAGCAGCTTTTAAAATGCTCTTGCCAGTTCCTACTGTGGGTCTGAGCCTCTCTCACAGAAAGAGTTGTTGTGAGAAGTCAGAATGAATGTTTCCAGGAACTTAGTTTTTATGCAGGTTTTTGTTGCATAAATCCCATGCTGTATGAAAAGTAAGGATGATTATCTAGGTTTTGTTGCAGACATAGCTTTTTGTAAGCTCTAATGGGGAATGAGAAAGAAGGAAGCTGATTTTAGAAGCCATTTCAACGAAATGGCAAGCAGGATCCTCCAGTTGCATCCTGTGCTGAGCAGTCCCTTACCACAGTCACAAACTGCACTTCTGTGTATTTTATACCCTGTCCCTTCACTATATGTCTTTGATTTCAATGGGAATAAAATATTTGGCCCTGTTTATGATTGAGAATATCCTTCAGCTTAAGTTGCTGGGTAGGTTTTTAGCAGGTTTTCTCATCAGACATTGTGTTTAAAGTTATGCATGTTGTGCTTGTTAAAACCCTTTGCTGGGACTTTTGAAGGCAGAAGATGAATTATTATAAATAATGCTGCCTTTGAACAGAAACAGTTTAGCACAGTGATCCTTTAAGGTTGGTAGGATGGCACACCTAGCTTTTCAAAATGAAAAAAAAAAAGGGCAGGACAGGACAGGAATAAGAACTTCATCACATACTTTGCTCTATCTTCCTCTAAATATTGAACATGAAGTAGGAGCAAGGGTGTTGTTGAAAAGTACCTTTTAATCTGTAGGATGAACATTAAAATGTCCCAGAATTATGTTAAGTGTTGCACACTTACATGTCTCTTGTATGTGCTGCTGAGGATTTCCTGTGACAGTGGCTTCCCATAGGTGGAGGGAATGATGGCAGCACTTGGAGAAAATGTCTGATGGTGTTTCCAGGCCGTGTAAGAGTTTCCTTCGTACTCACTTCCTCTGTCCCCCATGAATACAAGAGGTCATATGATGGGCTTGGACAAGAACTTAACAATCAGTCTGCTTTTATAAACAGAAATGAGATTTTCTTGTGTTGGTCATAAGAATAAATGCAGGGACATAAAAAAACACATTAAAATATGCTAGTAAAAATGCAAAGAATCTTTAGAGTAAGTGCCTCATTTTAGGTCATAGTTAAAACCCTCTGAATAATAGGTGGTGGGAAATATATACATTTGTATATTTTTATCTTAAACTTTTTCTTCTTTACCCCTTCCAAAATGTTGTAGGTTGAGCAGGTTGAGGAAGGAACTCCTGGATTACTGAAAGTTACAGCCAAGTCCACAACGGGCAACCAAATAATTGAAGGCGAATACAATACTGTGAGTCCTGTCTATATATATGAAGAATGTGAATTAGCCTTCCATTAAATGATGATATTTTGTGGGGTGTTTTTATCCACACTTTAGATTTTTAAAAATTATTTTAGTCATTACAATATGCTAATTGCACACAATCAGCAGGTAATTAATCTGGAAATAGAAGTCCCAAAGTCAATGGTTATTTTGCCTTGCCAAATCAGTTTGCATGCTTTTGAAATCGCTTTTTAGCTTATGGGTGTAGATGAGCTTTGTCTCAGTTGCAGGAATCAGTTGCAGGACTTTTTCCCAGTGAGATATTTGTAATAAATGATAAGTATAATGATTTATAATAGCTTTCGAAGTAATTAGGGCATGTTTTGTAGTTAGCACAAAACAATGGTCCATGCAGGAGTTAAACAGGTGGCATGTGATCTCAAGACCTGTTGTTGGCATATCTTCACAAACACAGCTAATGCCCTCTGGCAAGGCAGTCAGGATATTCATTGCACACTTAAAACAGTAAAATTGCAGTGTGCAGGTGTGGTATTGTATGTTTGATTGACTGTTTCCATCACACCTCACTCCACTCATTTTCATAGGCCTTGATGCTGAAAGGAGACAAAAAAAAAAGGGGAATTGAGTATTTGGAACCACACAGAATGCATAAAGAGAGGCCTTTGCCAGCCTGGGACTTCAGACTGCAAACACTGTGTGCCAGTGACCTCATTTACAGTGCATCAGTCATCCCCTAAAAAGGACACACCTCAGTGCATCTGGGAGCCAACACTGTGAGAAAGTTTAACAATGGCAGCAGAGCTATTGCACAGGGTTGGAATACTGGGGTTTTTCTAGTCCATAATAGTGAAAGCTTTTTAGCAAGGAAATCAATACCCTCCCTTCATTAAGGAAACTTTTGGTTTCTTATTGCTACATCTTCACTGAAATGCTGTCACTCCTCATAGAAGCTGTGAGCTGTGTGTGCTGCATTTTAAGACCTTCGGCTCTGAAGATGTGGTGTGTTTGATCATCTGTAAGGCTTGAAGGAGATCTTGAGATTCCTTCAGGACAGTTCTTAGTTGTCATGTGAGAAGCATTATATAGTTATCTGGGCAGGTGTCCAAGACTATAAAGCGTGTAGCAATTTTCCTTGTGATTGCAAAAGTTGGAACTTAATTTGTTAAGATAGCAGAGTTGATGGGATGGGTAAGAATTTGGCCTGGTCTGAACACATGCTCAAAGAAATAATATTCAAAAAATAATATTCTTTTACAGCGACTTGGCTAAGAGCCTATATAAGTAAATTACATTTTCAGTTCAAAAAAATGCTATTTTATAATATTTTTACTTGCTTAAGCATCCGAGTTTCTTTCCTAAAGACCCCTTTCCTTAAGGAGCATTTTGTGGTCACCTGGTAAGGATACAGGATAACACCTTGGTGTAAGACTGCAAGGAAATAAAGAATCTGTCCCTAACTGATTGGTTTAGAATACTTAGGGTATTCTTCTAGGGGAAGCTATTTGCCTGTTTTTAATCTTAGCATTAAATCCTGGTATTATTAGGTCATGTTGGTAACATGGCTTGCCTTAAACTCAATGAATGTAAAATGGATAATAAATGTATTCACCTTACTGTGACCAAGCCTTAGATACTAATATTGTGTATATATTGAAGATAATAGCCAAAGGAAAATGCACTTTTGAGGCTTTAACAATTAGTCACGTGCATTGCTGTTTTGCAGGTGTTGCTGGCAATTGGACGAAATCCATGCACAAGAAAAATTGGTTTGGACAAAGTTGGAGTGAATATCAATGAAACGTAAGGACAGATGTCAGTGTACCACTCACTGCTGAGCTTGTGTCATGTTACAATGGTAGTGGTGCAGACACATCCAAAAGCTTGGAGGAAAAATTTGTCCCATGTTTGTGTACACTTAGATGGGACAAATGTAGATGGGAGACCATGTAGCAGATAACTGCGTTTGCTCCCATAGTACTGTAACATTTGCTTTTTTTGTTGCTGAAATATCAATTTCTAATTCCTGGGAGAAAAAAGTGTCTTGTTTCATTCTTTCTAGATTTACAGGTCTTTCTTAGCTTCTCCCAGTAACAGGGTTTTCTTGAATCTGTCAGTTGTTCCTCTTACTCTTTTTCTCATCTCCTTGCTTTTATCACCTCTTGGAGGAAAAACCTGTTTGTTCATACAGGCTTTTAGAGCAGTGAGTTTTGTTTATATTTTAATGTAGATGCTACTATATATTATTTTCAAAGATAAGGTTCAAATAGCATTCCTTAAACTCCCAGGTGAAATTCTTTATGTGTTTTAGGTTTTGGAGGGTTTTATTTCTTGCCTTGAAGCAACCCTTGGGTACAATCTGTGTCTTCTGTAGAAGAGTATTTGATGTTTAATGTAGTGAGGTTGTTGCACCAGGGAGTGGAGCTATCAGCAACATTTTCAAAATTGGTAACTAGAACATCTTGCAGGCATGTGGGTCCTCAGAGAGCTTCCCTTTGAAGAAAAGACAAGGGACCATGACCTTGACCAGAGCAGAGTTTTTATGTATGAATGCAGTAACTGGTGTTGTCAAGGGGAACTGTGATATTCCAAAAAAATGGAAATTTTCACCTACTCAAAATTGGCAGATCCATGTTGGCTTGTAGAACAGTACACATCTTTCTGATGTCAGGACATCTATTACTAGCTTAATAGAATGAACAATAAAGTTATTAGCATAAACTGTAATTTTTAACAAGTGCAAAACTGAGGAAGTTGGATTTTTAATATGGGAATTGCCTCTGGTCTCTCAAGTAACTCTGTGACTGTTTCTGTCTGTCTGATTAGGTTTCCCTGTTACATGTGTTTCCTGTGGGGGCTACTTCACTATCTCATTTATTGATGAAGTAGGAAATATTAATAATTAAAAACTTCCATTAGCTCAGTGCACTTACAGCTAAAAAGCTTGCTGGCTGTCCCTTAGGTAGGGTGTGTAATAGCTTGACCTGTCTCTGTGTAGGAGCCTGAAGGATAAGTTTCTATAAACAGCTTCAGTCAATGGACTGAAATTTCAGTAGTGGAAAAATTGTTTTGTCCTCCAAATGGAGTGGGAGAATGTCTCTTCCTGTCATTCCTGACAGTTGCCAGTTCACAGCTCAGCTGGTGGTAGAGGGTGTTTCAGGAAGAGGTTTATGCTTCACCTCAGTGATTCAGGAGATGAATTGCAGCTTCTCAAACAACCTCCTTATCCAGTGTGTGAATTCCTGTAGTCTTGGTCAAATTTGCCCTACTTTGTATTCCTGCCCAAGACTGCAAGATTATGAATATGAATTCTTTCTCTCATACTTCACATAAAAGTCTTTATCCTAAAGCTAAGGGGCCAGCAAGGTTATTTACACCTACAGTCTTCACAGCAGAACACTTGAACCTTTTTTCTTGTTAATTCAAATTGCAGAACGGGAAAAATTCCTGTCAATGATGAGGAACAGACAAATGTGCCGTATATCTATGCTGTTGGAGATATCCTGCAGGACAAGCTGGAACTCACACCTGTGGCAATCCAGGCAGGAAAGTTGTTAGTTCAGAGGCTTTATGCTGGGTCAACCACTAAGGTAAGGAACAAGTTGCCACAAAACATTGTCATTGCTCTGCTTCTAAGTGCAGAGTGCAAGTCTGCTTGCTTATGGAAAACCCAGTAGAATTGTAAGGATTAGCTTTGATGATCATTTTAATTTTCCCCTGGCAAAGATAATACTGCAGATGTGTTCGGCTAATTGTGTAGGATGAAATTAATACCTTATGGATTAAGCAGTAGTCTCTCTTTTTTTTTCCTATTAAGAGGGTTTAGTTTTCTCTCAGAGTATAATGATAATGAAATTAACAGAGATCATTTAACTTGTTTTTAATTCTGCTTCCTTCTCTAAAAGTCAGCAATTTTTCCCATCCTGTAAAGAGCTTTAACACCAATTCAAAGGCAGTTTACTAGACCTGCCTATGGTCCCTAAATAGAGTGGAATAGGAGTTTGTGATGTTTTTAATTTTCAGTGTTATTTTCAAGATCTTTTTTTCACTTCTTATCTCTATGTTTTCAATGCAATACAGAGTCCTAATTGTAGTTGAATATAGACACAAAGGAAGATCAGATGTACCAATGACACAGCATGCGTTTATACCTGAGTAGTTGAATTAATGAATTCAGTGTTTATGTTTCGTACTAGTGCAGTTCTGGGTTTCAGCCAGGTTGTGGTTGTTCAAATGGGACTAACATGTGTACTCATTTACACCTTATTTTTAAACCAGGAGGAAAGAAGAGTGCCTTTAAAGAACTGTTACGCTGATATGGGTGCTTATCTCACCTACATAACCATATGACATGACCATAAAGGCTTCTCCATTTCAGAGCCTGCTGTGTTCATAGCAAGTTCAACTATCAGCCAGATTTAGAGCTTGATTGAATTGTTTGTTTTACGTTGGCAGGTACTGCAGTAATGGAACCCTAAATCAGTGTGCATAAATGTCATTGAATTAGCCAGGCAAGGTTTAAGAAACTGTAGCAGGAGGCAAATTTTTTTTATTACTGCAGTGCTATGGATATGTGTTAATTTACATTTTATGCTAGATAAGTCTCTCAAGGTACAAAAATCCTTATGCTGCCAAAGGAAGCATTCTTATTCATTGAATCCAAGAAATGAGTAACTACTTAAATGGGAACATGGCTTACATAGACTTTTTAACAAGTATGGAAAAGATGATTGAAACATAATGAGGTGTTATGGATAAGTGGGGCAAGAACAGTAACCAGCATCTTAGTTGATCCCCAGTCACAAAGGAAATTAATTAGAGTTGAAATATGTAGAAAATAAAATTCCTAGAGATGAAATAGAGCTAACCAGCCTGCTAGTCTGCTATGGCAGAATGACTCATTTGGTGGATGTGGGAAGAGCAGTGGATGTTTGTTCATTTTGAGTCTAGTAAAGGCTCTTGACATGGTCTCTATAACATTGTTATGGACAAACAGCCTGGATGAATTGCAGGCTGGGTAAGTGGGCAGTGAAGTGGGTTGAAAAGTGGTTGAACAAAGGGCTGTCACCATCATTCCAGAAACCAGCTGAAGGCTGGTCACTGGTGGTGTGCCACAGGCTTGGACTTGGGTCCAGTGCTGTTTAACATCTAAACTAATGGATCTGGATGCTGAGAACAAGTACACCCTCAGAAAGTTTGGAGATGATACAAAACTGGGAGAAGTGGCAGGTTTTCACTGTCCCCCCAAATGACTATACTTCATGTCATTGGTTCTTTGGCATCACCTAGGCCACTTATTTTCCATCAGCTATGAAAATAAGTTTTGAATGGTAGTGGTGCCCTTGCAGCGTCCCCAACTACAAATAACATGCTTTGTAGAAGTGATTGAACAGGGTACTTTTTATCTCCAGTTTGACCTGTGATCTAGTACATTTTTAAAATGGGGCACTGAATTTCCTTTTTTATTTAATCAATGCATACTAATGCTAGTGTGGCTTTAAACTGTCTTCTTGTTCGTGCTCTAATTAACACCTCTGGAATGGACGAACACAAAACTTTACCTTAATTTAAGACAGTATAAAAAAACAAAAGAGCTTTCAGAATTGTGAATAATTGAGCTTTTCTTCCTGTGTTTCAGACTGCTGTATGCTGGTTTTATTACTGATGTTGTGTGGGTTTTTGTTTTGTTTTGAATGCCATACAGTGTGACTATGTGAATGTTCCAACTACTGTATTTACTCCTTTGGAGTATGGAGCCTGTGGGTACTCTGAAGAGACCGCAGTGGAGAAATTTGGAGAGGAAAACATTGAGGTAAATGCCTTAATTTCATCTGGGTTTTAGTTTTCCAATTTGTAATTTAAAATAATGTTAAGAGTCAATTAAAACAGCATTTTGTGCTCTGATGTAAGGATAGGAGGTGACTAGGTACATTTTTTGTCTCCCTTGGCTGTTCCTAGACATGTTATAAAAATAATCCTCAATTCCTATAGCTCTAATTGCAGATATGTTCTATTTTTGGCAAAGAGGGACTTAAAGGTGGAATATTTGGTTTAAAAAAAATAGAAAAAAGGTTTCTTTGTGTCTGCAAATACTTCAGGATAAATTTAAGCTGGGTATGTGCTGGAAGCAATACACTGGTTTTAATGACAAAGTGGAGCTTTTGTACCTACAGTGTGGCAAATTCCTTACCATAGTGATTCTTTACTTTGTAAAGCCAAATGCTATGCTCATTTTACCTGTTTACTTTGACTGTACAAAAAGGTATGTGCTTAATTTTACTCACATGACTAATCCCTTTTCATTCCCTGGGATTGCTGGTGAGGAGTGAAATTAGATAAATATAAGCACTTAGTGCCTGAGGCCGTTCTTCCAAAATGCTGTACTGACTACACTACAGAAAGCAAGAGGGGAGGAAATCTCACAATAAACTGAGCTTTTATGTCCTGCAAATATCACCTGAGGAGCATTATTTACAGAAATAAGCAAGTAAAGGGTAGTGCATGAAGCTGAGAACTTGTCGTCCTCTTAGTTGATATTTTCTGATTTGGACTATGGAGAAAAATAAGTAAATACGGCTCAAAATGGCACTGTGAAAAATACTGTTAACCTGACTACAGGGCAAAGACTTAAATGCTTTTCTGCCCACAAAGTTTGTGTATACCCAGTCAAATTTTTGGTTTTGAGTGAAATTCTTGATGTTAGATGTGAAATTCTGGACCTTTTATTGTGGAAAATGCACTTTTAATTTTCAAAGCATTTTATTTTTTAAAATGTGCACCCAGAAGCATTTGTGTTCTGGCTGAGTCCTCATTTAGTGTATTCTGACCTCTTTTTTGTGTCACCTTGTTGGCTTTTGTTTTTGCAAGCCACAGTAAGATTATTGAGTCACTTGTGATTTTGTAATTTAATAACAGCATGGTGAACTGTGTCCTGGAAATGTTCTCCTTTTTTAATTATTGGATGACACTAGTACTTGTTTTGTAGAGTCTTCTGTCTTTGGTATTCATTGAAGGAAAATAGTACAATCATAACTTCAAATGTTTTAAATGTACAAAGCTCGTTATTTAGGATAATCTGGCAGCTTCTGGAAGATCATGCTCTCTGCTTGGAAATTTTACATCTCTTTTTTAACCTGTGTTTTATTTCCAGGTGTACCATAGTTATTTCTGGCCACTGGAGTGGACTGTGCCATCCAGAGATAACAACAAATGCTATGCAAAGATAATTTGTAATATTCAAGATAACGTAAGTGTGCTTTTCCTTCCAGGGAAAACAGTAACAATATGTTTATCATAGGAACAGGTGATTATACAACAGCTATAAATAGATAATTTTTAACAAATTAAAATTAATTTAAATTTGCATACCTTTTGATGTATGATAAAGGTCTATAATAATGCATACTTCTGTGTATACAAAATCAACTCCCAGTAAAATACAAAATTCTACCATTACTATTTGTACAAGGTACCTCTTCCATATATGTAAAATAAGAAGTAGAGATCTTTAAGACTGTTCATTAACGTTAACAAGTGAGAAAATCAGTGCATGTAAAAGAATTAGAATGTTAGAATTTTATTGGTTTATTCTCTCCTCCCCAAACTTGGACATTCTTTTCTGGGAGACTCTTCTCTCTGAAACTGAGGTCTCTCAGAAACCATCACAACTTGTAACCTCTCCAAACTCACATGTGTTCATAAAACTCTTGAGCTTGTTCTAACAGGATAATGTATCTTGCCTGCACAAATCCCATTTAGGGTGTTAATGCCAGGATTATCCTTGGACTAGGATCAAATTTTCTGGTCATAAAGATGTTTAGTACCTGCTGAAACAAAAGCAAAACTAGTAATTATTTAGAAGAATTGGTGTGCCCATCTCAGAAGGATCATTGTCTGTTCAATAAAATTTAGTTGATTTTAATAATATTAATTATTATGAAGACTAATATTCTATTAAAACGTATTCCTGTTAAGATGGTGGCATAGCTATATGTCTTATAAAAAACTCCAATACTTACTTTATTCATTTTTCTTAGGTACATATTTATCTTACTGCAGTCTTTCTAAGCATCATGTCACTGTTCTGTAAAATTTGCAAACTTCTCAGTTTTTGCCCATCTCCTCTTTTTGAAGGAGTTTGCAGTAGTGTGGAAAGTATTTTAGAACCTTTGGCTATGCTCTAATCCAAAGTAACTTAAGAAAATGCAACAGTTTAATGGTGATTTAAAGTGTTTCATTAATTTATTTTCACTTCTTGTCCTGAAAATTTGAATCGTGTTTAAACATCTAGGGGTAGTGTTGAAAGTTACCCTGGAAGAAAAATAGTTCAGTAACTGTTTAAAATTCTCATTGCCTTTGTTTCATTCCTATGGTTTTATTTTGACATATTTCCATATTTTTAAAGGAAAATAAGGATAATTCCATTTTACTTATTACCCAATTGTAGCTTTTCTTATTTAAATAAACCCTATGGTAAATCTCAGTCCTCAGACTTACTGAAATAATAATAATCTTTCAGTAATATCCACTATACCCAATATATGTGATGTTTATCAGGAAGAGCAGATAACTTTTGATACTCAGCTGGGCTACATCTATGCTTACCAAAATCTGATGAATTCTCTGAAGGCCTCTGAAGGCCACAGCAGTTGACATGTGCTAAATTTTCATGTTTCACCCTTTAAGAAAAGCAGGTCAGGTTAGTACAGCCGAGTTCTGCTGGGTGTTCTTTGAGGCTGTATGTGCAGTGTGATGTGTTCTGCAATTGAACAGGAGTATAGATAGGAGAAGTGTGAATAGTACCTTCCTTGTATCTGGATGGGTTTTTTCCAGTCTCTAAGTGTATTACGTCCCACTGAAAGCCAACACTCCCACAAGAGTCATTGGCAGTTCAGTTACAGTGGACTTTCTTGTCATGTCTGGTTGACCAGACATGTAGCTGACTACATCAGCTTGTAGTCCTTTCCTGTGAGCAACTAATCAAACTGAAAATTCTTCAATAGATACCTGCCACAAGCCCTCACACTGAAAACCTTCATGCAGGGTGCTCACTTTTACTTAGGCAAGTGTTCTGCTGGCATGAGTGGAATAACACACTTGAATAAAATTTCAGACACATGTAATTGAGCATAGACGATGGGGAGTGTTAAATTTGCATGCTCTGGATGTACTCCTGTACAAAACTTTGTAAGAAAGCTGACTCCTGAGTTCCTAGTTGAATCTTTGGAGAGAGAGAGAACAAAATTACACCATCTCACATCTGTTGGTGCTAATGATAGTTTACATTTTAGTGGTTACATTAATTTATGATGTGTTTTGTAAGCTGATTAAATTATATACTCTGCATAAGAAAACTTGACACGTTGTCTAAAGAGAACTGAATTCATGACTGTGCTTGCATTTGATTATCTTTGGCATTTAGGAGAGAGTCATTGGTTTCCATGTCCTTGGTCCAAATGCTGGAGAAGTCACCCAAGGGTTTGCAGCTGCTATTAAATGTGGGTTGACAAAAAAACAGCTGGACAGCACCATAGGAATTCATCCTGTCTGTGCAGAGGTTTGTATACAAAGTCACCTCAAGGCCCAGCTTTCATGGCATTCTGGGTTCAGGTGTTGGAAATCTGAAAAACAGATCTCTATTAAAGAGGTCCGAATTTGAAGGAAGGTAGGGGGGAGGAAAGGAGAGAAAATTATCTGGTTTTAATATTTAGGATTCTAACACTTAGATTTAGTCTGGGATATTTAATTTTTTTTTAATTGTGTTCATTTGTGAAAAGTTTATGGCTTCCCTTAATCCAGTTCTCTCTCTACTGGGGAGTACAGAATTTTTCTCCCACTCAAGATTATGAAGGCTTCAGATACTATTTCTGCTAAAGTGGTTGTCAGAGCTAGATTAGGGTACTCAAAATAGCCTTACAAACTGGTGCTGGTAAAGGGAACCAGCTACATGACAATTTTTCTATTAAACTCCCTCCTCTTAAAGATCTTTTCTTTATCCTGTAGGCCTTCAATTCATGAAGCCACACAAATATTTCTTCTTCTTTTTATCTTGCTGTTCCTCTTTTATGAAGAGCTCAATTTTCTCTAGCAGGTGTGGGACAGCTCCTCCCAGATGTAAATCAGGGATTGATTTTAGTAGCATAAGGACCAGTTTCTGTTATCTGAGGATCCCTGGAAGCTTGTTTTTGACCTGTGTAAGTCTCCATACAGAGTCTCTGGTTGTGTTAGAAGTAAAGCAGTACAAGGCTGCACCAGAATGCTGCTCTGCAGAAGTGACATCCACCTCTCATTTCCTATTTTCAAGGTGGTTTAGTAAAAGCAATGTAATAAGAACTCCATTAATGGAATGGACTGCTAGCAATCTGAATCAACTTCAAAGCATCCACAATATAGATTCTGGTCTTTGTAGTACCATCTAATGGTGTTTTTGGAGGCCCTTGAAGAGGGGTAGCAGGTCCTTATCTCACCAGGGGCCCTGGGGGGGGGGGGTGGTGGTTCTCTGAGGGAGGCATTCGAACCTGTGAACTCAAGTGGGGTATTAGCATATGCTGTGTGAAGAGAGGATGAGAGTCATAATTTATTCTGGACATCTGAGCTGCTAAAATTGAAACTGAATAGAATGATGATTAGACATAATTCAGGGAGGTAATTTCAGATAATCATATTTATTTGAGTGGGGAGAAAGAAATTGGCTCAGGAGAAATATGCTATTTAAAAGCTCCAGGGAACAGCGATCATTTTTAGTGACAGTCTTCAAAAGGGTTTTTTATGCTTTTACTTAATTTAATCTCTTGAGCAGTAAACAAAAATCAAAGTGCAAGATGGCACTCTTTGATTAGAAAAATGTTTTGAAAACTGGGATTTGTGAGGAATGAGCATATTGGATGAATAGAACGATGGATAATATCACTGTTATTTTTGTTACATCCCTGTAAAAGTTAAAGAAAATGAAGTCTGATTTGAACAGGAAAGGGGCAGTGTTACAGGATCAAGTGCTGACATCTCCACTGGCACTAGTACTAATTAATTGCTAAGTCTCCTGTGAAACATGGTTTTATTCCACTTGAAGAAAACCTTAAGACCAAGGGTTCCATTCTTACTGCTTACAAATTAGAGAGAGATTTCCCGTCTCTTCTTGGAGCAGCATTTTATTCTGCAGAAAACAGGAGCTCGGAATGGAATTTCTTGCAAGTTTAAGTCCAAATAACTGCAAGCACAGAACTAGTAGCACCTCATCCCTACAGAGAATTACATCACAGCCTCAACTGCAGTGTGCTTGCCTAAAATTCAGGGGGGTACTATTCTCTTCATCTGTGATGAAGAGAAATTGTCCTCTGAAAACTGGGGTGATTCTTCCAGGTAAGTAATGATGGCATTCCAGCCATTGGATCTAAGGTTTTGTCTTCACTTAAGCAACGAACAAATTCTGTCCAAAAATATGTGTTTCCAACAATTAGCAAATGACTCCTGCTGACTTACTAGGGAGCAATGTGATTCCCTCCCACACCTGGAGCTAGCAATCTGGCCAGGAGGAAAGCAGATAAATTTTGTGCTTTTTAATCTTGGTCTTTTGAAGTGAAATAACAATAAATGAAGACTCCCATATGTTGTCATGCTGTGGATCAGAAATAGCCTTCAAACCTCCCTCTCAAGACATGAACTATATTTTATACAAGTCACTGTTCTTCTGCTGTATATATTAGATATGCATTTTTCTTCCTGATTTGTGTATAATGCATTATGTGCTTATAGAAAGTGGAAAAGGTTTATCATTTATTGATGTTGTTCTCCGAAGAGCTGCTAGCAGCCTTAATGCAGGAAGGCTTGTATGTAGAGAAATATAGGT
Source organism: Certhia americana (assembly GCA_018697195.1). Classification (NCBI taxonomy): domain Eukaryota; kingdom Metazoa; phylum Chordata; class Aves; order Passeriformes; family Certhiidae; genus Certhia; species Certhia americana. Next base: position 52,144,737 of record CM031879.1, on the reverse strand, counting down.
CTTTCTGATCCCCATTATCTTCAGATACTTCAGTGTTATTTGCATAGCTGAAATGTGTATGTACTTTATTCTGGGCTAAGTTTATTCTTCCTGAGATATTCTTCCTGAGATGGCTTTGATGATAACTAATTATTACAACTTTGAAGCATTTAGATAGCAGTGGTTTTGATTTCTTTTTTTCCTTTCTGTATTATATGTATGCAAACCCATGCAATTATTTGCATAGTAAAGTACCAGTATTAAACAAATTTTTGTAGAATTTTCCTTCCCAAATTTAAATCTGTTAATTTTCCAAGAATTATTTAGGAATAATATATATGTATTATTTTCTTTAATGTGACTGGAAAACAGGAAAGATTGGAAGTTTTAAAACTAGTTTTACTCAGTGTTTTCATAGCTGTTGTCGAGAGGACGCAGATCCCAGACATAATACCTTCATCAGCAGTCACTTCCACATTTCTATAAGGTCTAGAAAGGCACAAAGGCAAAATTCTCTCCAAATGCCCAGGCCTTGAGTTAACTTCACTTTCCCAAACAAAGAAGTTTTCTTTGAGCCATAAAGACACTTATTCATTAGGTGTACTGGAGTTTATTATTGCTGAGCTTGTTCCTGCTGTAAAAACTTAGGAGCATTAAGACGAGAGGTGATATAAAGCTATGTGACTTCCTTGATTCTTCCTTTTCCACTGAAAAAGGAAGAACATAAGCTAAATGAAGAGAACAAAAGTTATTTGTATGTGTATGTGCTGTTTAATGGCAAGGATTTTAAATGCATGATTTTCATTATTATTTTCTTACTTTAAGAAATGACTGATGCTTTGAGCATCATGCCCAAATTAATCTTCCAGGGGAAAAAAAAAAAATTAGCCATACTAAGAGTCTTCTTTCTTCTTTGTCTCAAGGTATTCACCACCCTGTCTGTGACTAAGCGTTCTGGTGAAAACACCACTGTGAGTGGATGCTGAGGTTAAATTCCCCCATTCTTACTATTGCCAGAGACTGACTTTCATCACAGTGTCTGACTCCTGCAATTCAGAACGAAGGTTTTGGGAGAAGTTGCCTGCAGAAATGTGTAGAGCTTAACCTGGATATTCCATCGTCCTAAGGAGAAGAGCTCTGTGGGAGTTGGTGACTTGTGGTGCCTGGCTGGCAATTAGCAATGCAATGGGAATCTTGACTGTCGAGTTGGTGATTAGCAGGGCATTTAATGAATGCTTTCATGAAGTCATAGCCTGAAGCCTACATTGTCTGGTGGGCAGTGATGGAAGAACTGCTAACACAGCTGGACAACAACTGTTTTGGTTTGGCTTTATTCCTCTATAGTTTCTTTCCTGAACATTCCTTTCTACTTCTTTCTATAACAAAGAACTTCCCAATTCAGAAAAATTCTCCCCAAGTTCAGCTAATTGTATCAGATAAAATAGCTCCTATGTTGTGGGTCATGACACAGCAAATGCAAGGTCTCCTCATGAACATGCACTTTACCAGCTCACATGCCTATGGAGGGCATGTTCTACTTGTTTGATCATGAGGAAAAAAATAGCCTTGGAAAAAAGTTTAGTACCATCTAAAATAACATATTTCTTGCCTTCCAAACTGACTCCGTTGTCACTTTTTATTTAGAGAGCCTTATTTGTGAAAACATTCTTCTCAGTGAGAAAGGAAAATAATTTATTAAGGCCTTTTGATATAACACAACAGAAAGTTGTGTTTCTTCCCTGAAATCATGCATATAATGCAGATAAGATGATCTTAGCTCTTCTTGAAGCTTATGTGACTATAATGAATCTGACTTGGAGATGGCAGAATTCCAATGTTGAATGAATTGTACTTCTAAGAACTCTGTGCAACTTCATGAAATTTGAGTAAATTTCTTTCTTTCCAGGTGAGCTGTCATAAGCTGCTCTGTTTCAGGTCTAAACCAGCCACTTTGAACACAAAAGTATGGAGAATTCCTGGAGATTAGTGAGAATAAATAGAATAAAAAACCCACAAAAACCCCACAACCAAACTACACCCCCTCCCAAAACAACCAACCAGCCAAACCCTGCAGCCAAACTGCAAAAACCAATAGTGAAAAATCTGTTGTGTAGATAGAGTCTGGAAGTTCTTTTTAGTTCCATGTTTGCTATGTTTTATATTTTTAAAGAAAACAATATTTTTAAAACAGAGGTTTTGGTTTTTTGAATATCTTGATTCTTGAATATCCCTCCTCTGCTGGATAAGCTGCATATTTACTTGTCAAGAGACGGCAAAAATGCCTCTTTGTAATTGGAAATGAATGTGTTTTTTGATCTGTTTTTCCATTTCCTTCTCTTTTAGCAGAAAGGTTCACATTACTTTTATTAAATAGTTCTTGGGAGTTCAGTAGTGTGGCGTGAACAAGGTGAATTCCCGAGCCCTGTGGGCAGAATGCCTCATGCCTAAATTCCTGCCTGGTTACAAATTCTTGTATTTCTACTGAGATTTCTGAAATAGTGTTGTTATTTTTATAAACCCATACATAATTGAAGGATTTTAAAACCTGTTTTGTATGGTATCTGTAATGGTCTGTGATGGTATTTTTCTGGCCAGTTTAATAAATAAACCAATTTGCACAAGGAGATGCTCCTTTTGATACCTCTTCCAAGCTGACACCAGGTGACAGCAAGGCGTCTGTTTTTTCAAAGGCCAGAAGAGGGCACCGTGATAAACCCAGCTTGATTTGCCTTTCTCTTGCATTTTGAAGGTAGATCTTTCTCTGAAAAACAGGGTTTGAGGCTGTTTCATGAGCATTTGTTTTGTGTGTTAAACATTTAAGAAGAACATACTTAAAAGATAATTAGGAAACAAGTATTTTGCTGTTTACACCAGCTGCCATCTGTGTCACTTCTGAAAACCCAGGAGTGCAGGTTCCTGAGCTGTTGGGCAGTGTAGCTGCTCATATTTAAGCACATGGATAGCAGCATTTTCAAGCAGGTGTGTAAGAAAGTCAGGTCCTGGAGATCAGGATCCTTTATTTCCTGGAAGGAGTAAGAATATGTATGAGCTTGGCTTTGCAAAGGTGGACCTACACATATCTATTCTTATGGGTCATCATTAATGATGCATGTTTCTACACTAATTGCTTCCGTTTTTGTAGGTGCTTGTTTTAATTACTTCTATTTTTACTTTAAATTTAAAATTGTGAGGCTTTTTTTGGTAAAGCTTTTTCTATTAATTCTCCATAAGGGAGACATTTTTAGGTGTGTGTTTATGTCATCCGTGCATGATGATAGAGGTATATAATACATTATCACATAAGGATTTATTAAATACCAAAGCTAAATATTCAGTGTTTATGTCAAATTGAACATACTTTGGCTAATGCATACTTTGGGAGCACATACTAGAAAACTTGCTAAGCTTATCAGTATTTATATTCTGCTCATATTTATTTGTTATTAACATTTTTGTATGCTCGTACATGAGTGTTAGAATCATCTTCAGATACTACAGATATGAACATTGGCAGAAAATTTCACAGATTTGAACAAGGAATTTAATAGAGTTTCATTGACAGCTCCCAGATTTTTTTCTTTCTTTCTCTTCTTTTTTTCCCCCTTTTTTTTTTCAGGCTCCCCTGCCCCAGATGTTCATTCCCCTTTTACCCCTCTCCCCTTGGTGTGAGTTGTCTGAGCAATCCTAACTTTCCTGTAAGTCTTGTATTCCAACTTGCATCCCACCTTCCCTCCTTTGAGCCCTGCTGCCTGCCCAGAGCTCCAGTGCAGGAGGCTCCCTGGTTGTAGAACTGTAGGATGGGCAGGACCTGTGTCAGACAAGGTGGATTTCCTGGAGATGCTGTGGATGCTGGAGATTTCTTGACAGGGTAGGTGTCTTGCTGTGCTATGTGGGATGACCTTGCACTCATAAAGCCTGTTAATGATCCTCTCTCTAGCTGTGCCAGAAGGAACCAGATGGCTGAGTCTTTTACACAAGACTTGATAGACACTTTTCAGGTCAAAATAGGGTATAAATGTTTGTGGTAAATATCAGCCCTGCAGAGAGTGAAGTTTCAGAAGCCCTTTCTCTTTGATGACCAACTTTTCTGATTGCTGAGTTGTCCGTGGTTTGGGATGGTGTGAGACTGTTCTTGCCAAGGCCTGTTTGGCCTCCAGAGAAGAATTAAACTTGAAAAGGACAAACAACCTAGAAAGAAGGCACCAGGAGTTCTGCCACACCACTGGCCTCCCTTCTTCATCCACAAAATGGCAAAATGCTCCTGAAACGCTTCCATCCTGGAGGCATCCATTTGTGCCTCTGGGGTTGTTTTGTTTTGGGGGCTGCTGGTGGGGCAGTGGGAGTGGAACAAGGGCTTTGGCATCCATTAGGGAGGGTGGGGAGGGTTGTCAGTGTGGAAAGGCAAGGGCACAGTGCAGGTCTCATGGTGTGATGGGTACCAGAGGGCTTGGTGGGGGTGTATGGCTGAGAGTGCTCCCAAGATTCCACAGAGCTTGGGAAATGCAGGATAGCCCCTGCCTCTCTTCAGCTGGGTCCATCCTGCAGGGTTTGTGGGAGCCTGCAGATCTGAATATGTTTGTTTTCCTTTTATTTGCCAAGTGCTCCTGACCCATGTTCTGTTTTGCAGAATTTGACTTTACACATATGATTTCTTTTTTATTCAGTTGTCCATTTTATGTCTCTTTTCTAGAAGTTAGAAATCTTCCTACTTACAGACTCCTCTGAGGGAGTTCTCTCTCCTCAGAGAAAGTGTATTTTTGCATCTTAAAATCATGAAATAAGCTTAAGCAAAGTGTCGTGTATATCAGGACAGAGAGGGAAGGCTTTCCTTTCCCGTAGCAAACCTGTGTGCCGGGCCTTGCTCAGCACTGCTGGTGACTCCTGACCTGTCCCATCACACTGGCTGACCGTCAGGTGCCAACAAGGGACGCTTTTCCACCAGGAAGGCCATGCTATGGCCAGACCCCTTAAGTGAGCCCATTCCCTGCTACAACTGGCCATCATGAGCCCAAAGAAGTATCCATCCCCTTTTTAGATTGCAACAGGAGCCGACTTGGGAACATAGTGACAAACCTGCAGTAAACTCCAGATCCTTCTTTCCTCTGTATACACTTGTCTCATCAAGTGACTCTTTCCTTGAAAATAGATTTTATCCTAGGTTAGGCACAGAATAAATTAAACTCTGCCTTTTCACTTGCTTTCAAAAATAAATGGTAACACATTTAGCCTAAAGATCTGCTTTCCCTCTTAATGTCAGTGTAAACTGACCACCCGTAATGAGAAGTGTGCGTATGCCATGCGGTGTGATGTGAGGTGGGCAAAAGTGGTGACTTGCTTTTGGGTTTGACACAGAGTAGCTTTCCATACTCTGGAGCTTCTGAGCAATTACATAATCTATAACAGATATATATACATGGACTGTGGGATAGGACAACTCAAGGTCTTTGCAGCCATATTTTCTCTTGGGTGACGCTTTGGGGTTGCTACATCATGGAAGGAGGGAAGATGCAGAGAGAGAAACTGCATGATGTGAGGTGTCTGGTGGACCCCACACCACCAGAGTATCTGAAAATAAAAGCTCATGACTTGTTTTAACTTCCTCTGGGGTTTGGGGGGCCTAGATGGAGCTGTGTGTGGAAGAGGGCATGGCAGGTCAGCACCATGGTGCCAGTGCAAGGGGGGATACAGAGAGACCACACCACCCTTGTGTATGTTTTTCTTGGCTCTGCAAGCACCATTTCTTCCTTAGCTCTACAGCTGCTAAAAATAACCGTGGTAAATTAATGTCTTACACTCACATTAAACTGTTGAAATTACGAACAGTTGTTGCTTATTGCACATTTAAAGCTTATGTCCTCCAGGTTTCTTTTTGGTAGCTGAAGTTAGACAGGTAATCCTGATTGTGCAGCCATTTGCTTTTTCTTGGAGGAGGGTCAGGTACAATCCAGGAAAGGTAGAAAGGAGCCCATATCTGAGGTGAGTAGTCTACCTGAGGACTTCAACAGTGGACTTGTGGGTTATTTCTGGAGGATATTTGATGAGCAGAACTTGTCCCAGGACTGGGATGGATGAAGGTGAAGTATCAAGGCTATTTCTGCAGACCACCTTCCCTCATGAGCACTCTGAGCAACTCTTACTGCAGAACCAGAAGAGGAAGCAAAGCAGTGATGCTACTAACTCCTTTAAATGTGTTATTTTAATGAGTCTGACAGATGGGTATCAAGCCTATGTTTATTTCTCTGCTATCTGAGGTACAATGTTAAAAGAAAACAGTGGAAAATGTATGGGAGCCACATCTCAGTGCTCAAACAGCTCTTGGGTTCTTTTTAATGCCTGAGGCAAATTAAAGCACAGTTGTTTGGTTGGATCACTCAATGGGAAGTATGTTGGGGTATATGAATGTGTGCCTTTCAGTTTAGGAAGATAAAAATAAAAAATGTGTGTCAAAGCAAGAGTTAGACTCCTGACTAGGCTAGGGATGTGTACATGAACCATCAGTTGTGTACGCTGTGAAGTACCTTTGCAGATGAAGTCATGGTGAAAATCAAAGCAGCCTGAAAATAAAACCCGTGGGGAAGTTGCCATAAAGGACTTTAAAGTAGTGCCTCTGTTTTAGACATGTTGCCTCCTACAAATGAGACAGGAGAAAAGCAATGCACTCAGGAAATGTGAGGTGCTAATGATTTTCTTAGAACAAGAGGCATGGTACCAACACCCATTTAAATGTTGCAGAGGTTTAACACTCTGAGTTGATACATATTTACTTTTGCTTTAATCTGCTTGTCTTTCTCCTCCCTTTGTTTCTTTACCACTTTTTTTGTTGTTTTAGACTTGTGGAGTTCTCCCAGCACCTGTTTTTAGCAGTCCTGAAATCATAAAACTTGTGGGAAAGGCAAACAAGGAGCAAAGATTCACCATTTCTCACTATAGAAGAGCTATGGCTGAAGCAGTCAAGGAAGACTGGGGTTTTCTGCATAACATATAACTAAGTGCAAGTCATTCATGGTATATTATAATCTTAAAATACACCTGTGTTAAAAAAAGAGATTAATTGTATGCATATAGAGTCGGAGTTAGTAAAATCTGACTGTTTATTATGGTGCAGGGTGCCCTTACCCCCCCAAGTGCTGGAAGCTTGGGCAGGAATCGTACAGGAAACATCACTATACACATATTCAGTATGGTTTTTCTTCTATAACCTTTAACTAATCATTTCTAGTGAAGTGGTTAGCCTGCAGTTTAAGGTGAAGGTGTTTTGTCTCCAATTTGGAGTGGTTCTAGTATTGTGCAGATGTTGCAAGGTGTGTTCATACTGCTGTTTGAAGAAAATGCAATTCTCCTTCAGTGGTGCCATGAACTGAATCAATGACTGGTACGTAAAAATGACATTATCCTGTCTAAGATATTTCAGCTGAGAGAATTGTTAATGCTGCTCCTATATGTGAATTCTCTCATGCACAGCTGCTGTGGAGTCCCCCATGTGTCTGCCCTGGTTGATGACACCAAACCCTGTGGACACAGAAGAATGACAATGATTGTTTCTGAAGGGTGATTTGTACTGGAGACTGCAAGCTCAGTTACCTTCTGAGCTCACTGCTTACATAGTTCTCTGGAGAAAGGAGCTCTCCCCAGCTGGCCTTGCATTCATCTGTTTTTCAGTTTAGTGGGTTTTCTTTTCAGACCTTCTGCCCTTCTTTCCTGAAAGAGGATAAACCCACCAAAACAAAAACATTAAATCGGTTAAGAAAAAGAACATAGGAATCATTAATGAGAAGCTGTGTTCTGCTCTCTTTTCTTCTCCCCTGGGATAATTGTCTGAGGTCTGAAACAGCTCACCAAGCAGCCAAATGAGCAATAGAGGAAGTGATGGAATGGGAGGACAGGAGAGTAGGGTAAGATCTTTTGGTGACAGAACTCATTCAACATTAGCTCAGCCCATCTCACCTCCAGCAAGGGCAAAATTCACTGCCTGATGCCTGTGGAGTGTAACTTTCTTCTGAAACTTGACTGATGAATTTCCAGTAGATCCCCAGGTAATTTTAGTTTTAAGATTTATTGTCTTTCAGTTTAGAGTGGTTTGCAAGCAAGCTATTAGTCTTACACACTATTACTCTGCAGCTCCAGGACAGTGTGAGTGAACTCTGTAGAGCCAGGGTGACTGACCACGGCACAGGGGCTCAGTAGTTGGTTTGTTTGAAAATTTCCACACAAGTTTCTTGTCCCCACAAGGCATGAATCTCTAAATCTGCACTGTTCCAAAATCAAAACCAAACAGGAAATCTCTGCTGCTTGCAATTGTGGTCCCATTTGTAATCAGCACATTTATTGTAGAGCAAAGGTTCTCATCCTTGAGTGCTGGCTTCCTAAGGCTCAAGTTTTCTCACTGACTTAGAGTGAAGGAGGTGATGGCCCTGTCCCACAGCTTCAAAGAGATTGTGGTAGTGTTCACAGGTGGGGCTGCCCATCTCTGTTCTGGGACACCAGGCTGTGTCCCAGGCACTAAACTCAGCCACTATAGAAGTTCTGGGGGCATTGCAGATTTGTGGATAGTTGTCAGAAATTTCAACAGCTTGTTTACTTGTGATGATTTGTTATACTCACTGTTAAACCTTACTTCTCTTACTCACTGTTAAAATTCCACAGACACAGACTTTTGGTAGCATTTGGCCCTTTCCTTGCAGTGGGTGGAAGTGAAGAGATTTGCGGATCAGTGCTCAGGGGGATAGAGGCAAAGTAAAATGCATCTTGCAGTTGAAGGTCTTTGTCGTTACATCTAAAGTAAAATTATATCTGAATTTTACATGATGTGGGAGTTTAACACAGAGAACCAGCTTTATCTACCTGATCCATGCTCATTCCTAATCACCAAACATAGTAGCGAATACTCAGTTTCATTTAGCAGAACGTAATACTAAGAGTATGAAATTTTCTTCTGCAAAACTGCTTTTTTTCTCCAACAGCACCAGTGGTATAAAACCTACACAGTTGGGAGAGGATTTCTCTCACACTGAGGTGAGTCAGAAATTGAATCCATTTACATGCCATCCATAATGCACTTTCTTGTATTACTTTGGTTACAATTCCAGTGTCAGCCAAGACCCAAGCTGGCTTGGCATACAATAGTATCAGTAGCAGTCCAAATTTCTGGGTCAGCCTGTGTTTTCTGCATAATTTGGAAACTGCAGATGCAAGTGCCTAGGACATGTGAGATGTTTTCCTGTCTGGAGATACTGGTATCTTTCCACAGGTTATAGCAGAAGCCATCACTAACACGTAAGATGGAAAGCTACCTTTTAATGGCTAAAATCATGAAGAGACAAATCCCACTCTAGCAAACATGAAGCCTTGACTGCAGAACTGACTGCTCTGGACTATGATATAATGATGCATATTTCTGTGGAGGAGGGTTTCTGTGCTTTGAGTGGAGATGAGCTATCTCCATGGATCAGTTACTTAATCCTATTAATATAAATTGAGAATTTTTGTTGTGATGGCACCAATCTTATTCCAGCTGGCATTAAAAGCTGTCACTCTGGTGGGCAGACGAGTCAAGTTAGGAATAGCTACAGGAATTGATTTACTTCTCATGTAAGGCAAAACTATGTGTCACAACAGAGCATCATGCAGAAATACTCCCCCTAATTACCTCCTTCCTCAGCCTGGGCAACATGCTCAGCCAGTGGGCTATTCCATGCTGCCACCCAAGCCTCAGGCTCTTGAAGCCAGCTCCAGTATCTCCATGTGGTGCTGCCCTGTGCTGTGCTCTTTCAGAGCACAGGCAGGTTGGAAGAAGAAGCCCTGGTGTGCTGCAAGTTGGAAAACCACATCCTCCATCCGGCAAATCGACACAGTGATTTCACTCTAGCTGCATCAGATAAGGGTTCTGACTCCTGCCCAGTCCTGCCCTACTGTGGGTACTCAGGGCTGCCACTGTACTGATTTGTTCCAGATTTTCTTTCAAAGCTTATCTTTGCGGGATTTTTAGTCTATTGTTGCTAGTAAGAAACAATCTCTTTTTAATGGACTGTAAAGACATAAAACAGTCTAAGCTCATATGACTTGTTAATTAAAGTCATAGTCAACAAGCATAAAATTGTACACAGCCACCCAAAAAGGATGAGTGTGCCAGTCTGTGCAATTCAACTTGCATTTTAAATCACATCTATTAATAGCCAGCTTGTTTATGGAAAACAGACCAGTAGAGCAGCTCAAAACTTTAATAAAAATTTACAGGGTTGGGGTTTTTGGTTTTGTTTTTTTGGGGTTTTTTTTTTAGCTTTTCCTTACCTTTCTCTTAACAAGTTACTCTGGGAGCACATCAAAGCTGACATTATTAGCTTGCCTGAAAACTGCTGAAAACCACCCACAGTACCTGTATGTGTGATTTGGGTTTTTTTTTTATTGGTGTGTTTCCTGGAAGAAATTGCCAGTTTAGTACATGTCCAAAGCATTGCTCTGGTTATGAGGCTTGGCTAACAGAGAAAGTGTTCTGGGAGTAAGCTGCATCCTCATCTTCCTCCTGGAAGATGACTTTTGCATGTGGAATTAAAGCTTTGTTGCAAAATAATTCTGTTTGAGCATTAACTTTGCAGAATGAAATCTTGCTTTATGGAGGATATATTTGTATCTGTTATAAACAATGTCACTTTTTGAAAAGACAAAAAATAGCATTACTACTCCAAAGTGGAAAATTACATTATTATTCGCAGTGGAAAATGTCATTGCTGTGCTGATAGCTGTTGACAGGTACTTGTCGTGGCTGTGTGCTGTGATGTGCTAATTATTCTGAAGTTCAATCAGATGGCATTTTGTGTTTTCATTTCAACTGTAAAAACACAGTATTTGTGACAAGTTGACAAGTGCGTGTTTAATTGCTCCAAGGATATCTTCCAAGCTCATGTGTTTCCCGCTTACTTTGTGAAGAAAGGTGTGTAATTAGCTCTCAGGCTACAGGGTAGGTTGCTCATTATTATATTTTCATTTCCTCTGCAGTGGTAAATCCAGAAAGATGACAAATGTGAATACTCATCTTTGATGCTGAATGCTACCTCGACTGGATTGCAAAGGTGGAGAGTTCTGGCTGATTTTGCAAATCAAGATCAAGAACCACCCATGGTAAGAGCTTCTTTTCTTTCTCAGCTTCTTTCTGCCTCACTTCCCTTCACAGGTCTAGAACCTAAAGAAAATGATCCAAATGAATCAGACATTAAAAATATCATCACATGTCTTGGGGACAGTCTTTAGCATTCAAACTGCAGCAGATTGTATCTGTTGTCTTTCTTGCTTATTTCCTTGTGACTGTGTTCATTTGTGTAACTGGTGTCAGGGTCATGGTGTTCAATGAGAAAACAAGCCAAACATTACAATTTTTCCAATCCAGCTCAAAGTAAATGAATTGGGTAGATGCAACCGGAAATAGAGTTGGGTTATCTCTTAGTCCAACATTTCTTTTCCCTGGACTCAAGGGGGTCTGGGTCTGAATACCACAGCTGCTGACTCTTCAAGTGCAAAATGTACATCCATGTTTAGAAACGGAATTTTGTCCCTTGTAGGTGACCAGGACAGATATTTTCTTCATAGAGCTCCTAGTCTGCATCTGTGCAGGCTTGGATTCATTGACTCTGGAACTGCCTTCTGTTCCTGTCTCTTATAGACCTGCCCATGGTAAGGAGGCAATTGATAGAAGACTGAAATCAGTATGAAAGTTATTTACAGTTTTCACTGCTGATGAAAGTTGCCATGTTGGATCCTAGTGAGGAAAGCATTGAAGAAATCTACTGACCAAGATGAGATTTAGGAGGAAAAACCATACCCTTCTTCCCTTGCAAGGATGATCTTCAGTTGCTCCTCATATCAGGAAGAAGATGATGGTCTTTAGGTGCGCATATACATTAGGTTGGCTTTAATCAGAATTTATTACATGCAATTTTATAGAAATTATAATTGTAGTACTTGGTTTTGCTGTTTTGTTTCCGGCTTTTTTCTCTTTTTCAAATACATTATATGGATTGTTTTAAAGACAGGCACACAAATACATTTCCTCAGCTAGAAAATAGTGTAAATTAAGTTAATTGTTTGCTGCTTGGTTAGCAGAGCCCCTAATCAGACCCAGGAGTGTTCAGGCTCAAAGACACATGAGAGCAGCCTAAAAGCTAGCACTGTGCAGCCTGGCTTGTTTTTGTCCTTTCAGAAACTGTCTAGATTGGATGCATCATTGTCCTTTGCAAAGTGTTTCATACTTGTTGATATCCTATGTGACATGGAGAAATGATGAGCAGGTGGTAAATATAATTCTTGTGGCCTTTCCTACTTGATATGGAAGAACCAAGCCCATGGTTGTAGCTCACAGAACTTTCTTCTGCTCTCCTTTTCTGTACTGCCATCCCCCCTTGGCTTGGCTTGCTGCTCTCTGTGGTCCACCTGCCTGTCCCTCATGTGCTCTATCACAGGCAGAGTTTAAATACTTCTGTTTGAAAGGGAGACTGGTTACATCTGGCTGTGTGAAGTTGGGTGCAGGAGTGTGCCTTATGTTTCTTGTGTGGCATTCAGTGAACAAGCATTAACAATTTTAGGGTAATTTTAATGCTGAAGTACAGTTCTGCCTCATTAATTCTTGCTATATTTAGAATTCAGAATAGCCAAAGTGTTGGATCAGTCAACCAAGCAGTTCCCTTCTCCCTCCTCCCCTTCAACCTTATAATCCTATGCCTTTCCTTAGCTAAACCTCTTATGCTCCAAGCAAGCTGGGAAGCAAAGCAAGGGCTCATCTGTAAGGCACAAATTTTGGGCCTAAATTTCAGTATGCCTTCCCTGTAAGTTGAGCTGGGGGAGGAAAGGATCTGCTATTCAAGTTTCAAACTTATGCAACATCACAATAAGCTTGCCAGGATCCTCCAGTGAAGAATATGCAGCCATGTTTTAACATTTATAGCCTATATAAAAATACAGGGGAAATTGTTTAATTAAAAACAGAGAAAAGGAGAACTAGGACATATTTCTCCTGCTCCTTTCTTTGCTACTGCAAGGACCAGCCACTGTGGTGTGAGAGATATCCTCATCTGAGCCTTTCACTTTTCTTTTGAAATGACCATAAAGTTATCCTGCTTTTCTGCCTTCCAACACTATTTCTTTAAACATTTATTTTCTCCTCACAAGGCTAAGTCAAATGGTTTTGATATGTAGGAACTTACTCTGGTACTTGGGGGAAAATGTATTCATTTGTTTTCATACACTGATGTATTGGCAGCAATCACATTATAGATATAGAAGCTATTCCCTGCTTTCCCCTGCATTGTGACAATTTTTGAGTATAATAGCTAGTGAAATGACTATCTTGCAGTAGTATTAAGAAACATGAAAATAATTACCATCACAATCACGCAACTCTCATGTGGCATATGCAGTTTAATGTTTTTATCTTGTTTCAAACTCTTTTACAGACTTTGTTCCCTGTCTTGTGCATTTACCTGTACGTATTAGGCAAACAAGACAGAAGCTCTTGCTATCTGTACACAGGAATGACGTTTTCCCTTCTCTCCAGGCTGATGGAAGGGAGTCAGTTCAGGACCTGTGGACTTTTGCATATCTCAATTTTAAATTTATTTTTATACCTGAAAGCTTGTAGATCTCCAATGTTGTTCTGAGCAGCACCGTGCACAAGGACAGGCAAAAGTGCCTGAATTTCCATGTACGCATGCACACAGAACCAGAACAGGCCAACAAGCTTGGGATTAATCGAATTTTATCTTGAATGTGCTGCCAGAGAAGAAAATACTACTGCTATGTCAGAGCACTTAGGGGGAGCTGCCACACTCTGGAGATGGTGGAACAACAGAATAGATAAATTGAAGTTTGTGTAGCTACAGCTTTTGCTATACCTGTTCTGCATATGAATGGAAAGCTTGAGTCCATGCACTTATCATTTTGCCACCCTTCCTGCATTTAAATATTACTTTGTCAAGCCTTTCAGCTTTCTAAAATATACCAGCTGCTGTTCTCCAAATGGCTGAGGAATACAGGGGAGAAATGCCTCTCACAACCCATTTTTATGTCAGTATTTTGAGGTTGTACTGGCCCATGAACTGATAAATATCAGGAGTGGACTGACTGGTTATGGTCATTCTCCTGTCCTGGCTGGAATGTTTGAGGAGGAGTCAGTGCAGGAGAGGTTAGTCTGGCTTTTCTGGTTATGACCTGACCTGGCCACCTTCATGCTATGAGGATTCAGCAGTCCAGTGATGCAATGGATGCTCCCCAGCCCTGAAAAGCATCATATCTCCTATGGATGACTCAGACCAACCATCCAATATGTGAGCTGGCTCTTTCAAAAGTGAAGGTACAGACATTGCCAATATTCTAAATTGATTGTGGGTGTTATTGAAAGGAAAATAACCTTTACAGGTACTCCTTGGCCTATATACAGTTCACTGGAGATACTTCTGATGTTCCGAATCTGGCATACTTGCATTATATTCTGCCCCATAAATGATTGTTCTGTAGCAATTCAGGGTAATTACAAATATATCCTCATAAGATTTACAGGGTTTCCCTACAGAGGGTTAGGAGACTTTACATGTTTGGCTGTAATGTTTTCCTTCCTCATAAATATTTAAATTGTTTGCTTAATGGGTGCATCAGCTTACTTTTATCTATATTCTGTTAACTCAGCCTTAACGAGAAAGGTCCTCATTGACTTAGGTCTGGAAAACAATATTTACTATGCAAAGTAATTTGAAGTCCATCCTTACTTTATCAAGAAACCTGTTCAAACTGCTTAAGGGGTGTCCTAGGGGTCTGGAAGATAATCCAGCTGTATCACACCATGCAAATATTGAAGTAGAAAGATAAACTCAGTAGTGGGTGTGGTTTGTAGGCAGCTGTACAATCGAGAGTTTGCATCTGGGTCCTTCTATCCTAAGTCCTTGCAATATGGAAAACCCCAGAAATGCTTTCTGCAAAAAAAATTGCCAGTGGCAAAACCACTGCCATAGCTGCAGTTGAGACTATTGAATAATGGGAGATGCCTAGAAAATGTTCGTGAGGCCCAGAGTTCTCAGCTGTGAACTCCAAGCATGGTAAGGAGTTGGGTGAAAGAAATGGAGTTAAGCAGGAACCTAAGCAGGGGCTTTGTCTCAGGGTTATCCAGCTGTTGTCAGTGAACTAGCACCAGAGAAGTTTTTAAACTAGCTGTATTACATTTAATTAGGAGCTGTTGGATGCAGTTTTAACTTTTGCACAGTTTTCAATAAAAATCCTACTTATACTGTAAAGATGATATAACATCTTTGATAGTGATATGAGGCCTGATTTTAATTTATTTTTTCAACTTTCATAATTTCTTTAGTCAAAACCATAACAAAGATGTGATTATTAGGACACAAAGGTTTTTTTACATAGAAGTAATTTATCTCTCCACATATAATAAATAGCAGATATGTGAGGACTAGCCAGCCCAAAGCTCAGCCAAGAGATATAGTTACAAAGATGCTATGGGTTTTGGCTTAGATTTCTGAAAAGGCTCAAACTGAGTGGTAATGGTTTTATCAATCAGGTTAAAATGTGTGTTATTGTCCACAAAGGTAGCTGAGATCCTTTCAGCCACACCAGTACCTGATGTACCTGGTCTGAATTACTGATATAAAAACTTGTACTTCAGATGAGGATTCATCTCCCCTTGCTTCAGGCATCCAAAGATGTGCTTCTAATCAAAGTTAGCCATCAAGCTCCCTTCTGCAGTTGTTGCAGAGAGAGAAAGGATGAGAGAGACACTTACAAAGGACCATTCTTCCCACTTTTCTTAGACAGATGTCTTAAAAGGGAATGGTGGGTGAGATGACTTTCCTCGTTCTGCTGATGCAGCTATAGTCATCTTCTCAGAATCTGAGCCAAATATAGGCTAGGTTTGATAGAAAGCTCAGCTGTAGCACAAGCAATCTTTGGACTGTCTGTCTCAGGCGTGAACAACGTACCAGAATTTTGTGGCAGGATGACACTTGTGCTGATCTTGTACAAAGTCACTGTTGTTTGCTATTGGGAATTGAGTGCCTCAAGCATCACTTCAGAGGGAGCTGGCCCCATCAGTGATGGTCAGTGGCACATCCATCTGCATATTTAACTTTATTCAGGATGCTCAGAAGTGGCAGTCACATATCTGTTCCCTAGTGTAGGAGCTGGGGAACTAGCTTGTGTCTTTTGCTTTCTCTTGTAGTTTTTTTAAAAATTTTATTCCCATCTTCCCACCCTGCACACTTGACTGATGTTGAATACAGGCCACCCCTTGGGAAATGTAACTTTCATTTTTAGTAGGGAAATGGTCTTGCAATCATAAAAAATTGATGGCTGTCTGAAGCAGCAGTTAATCTTGCTTGAGAACTGCATCATTAACCTACAGCACAACGTACACATTACAGACACGTTTATAAATGGGAGAGAGTGTAGAATTCAGTTTCTAATTTCCTTCTTGTGGAGGCTCATAAAACTCACAGGGAAAACACTGCCTTTGACATGTTGCCATGGCAGACTTCTCCGCTTCTGTAGTTCCTTCCAGAAGAGGGATTGCTCTCTGTGGCCATGTCAGTGGACTAGAGCAGAACAGAAACCTTTCTGCTGCTCCTTTTTCAGGTGTGTGATCTCTGAAGTGATGCCAGACATTGTG
This sequence comes from Certhia americana, assembly GCA_018697195.1. Taxonomy (NCBI): domain Eukaryota; kingdom Metazoa; phylum Chordata; class Aves; order Passeriformes; family Certhiidae; genus Certhia; species Certhia americana. The sequence continues at coordinate 52,128,104 of CM031879.1, read as the reverse complement.
AGAAATATGCCTATCACCACATGCAGCAGCCCAGAGTTGGGTGCAAGGCTCAGTGGTGTGAATAGCTGGCAACTGAGGCAAGAAATGCCCAACCTGTCAAACTTTGGTCACCAGATGTCTTAAGTGGACCTGGACACTCAGGAAAATACTGTTTTTTATCCTCACGAGTTTCTGAGATGCTAATCAACTGGAATGTTGAATCTCCTGTCTGGCCCTCTCAGGCCTCACAGAAGGCATTTGCCAACTCCACCATCTTAGTCAAATAACTTTGTGAGTTACACCCATGATGTGACCTGAAACAACAGGTGTGTCCTGAGCCTCATGTGAGCTCACATCACTAAGAATGGGGATCAAAGGTGGGAGACATCCAAAACGATATTGGATTCTCTCTGCATCATTTTACTATAAGCAGTGGTTTAATATCTTCGTGCACAACAGTAAGCCCACACATGTATGTCCAGAATGACCAGCTGCTCTGTCCAACTCAGGAAGGCCTGCTCTGCATGGATTTCCTAGCTCAACACAGATAGACTTCCTCATGATTGTCATGGTCCTACCTGTCTTTATGATTCACTTCTTCACCAGTGAAGAAGTTTTTCCTCTGTTCACCTCTTTGTTCAGATTAAACAAATTTTATCATTTATACCTTATGTAAACCTTATTATGTAAACCATTTGTTACAGTAATGGAGGTTTTGAGAAATTCCCCTTTTGTTAAGCTGACAAAAAAAATGAGTGAACTTGGACCAATTTGCTGTAGTCAATAACTGAGACCTGCTTTTTGTTATGAATTGGTAAACTTTTCGGTCAGACATTTTGAGTTTGGGCTTTTTATGAGCAACAGATAAACAAGATTTTTTCTGTATATTTCAAGTGAATTACATCAGCTTTTAGAAAAAAAATCAACATTTCACACATCCAAGTTCTTAGGTGTGTTTAGTCCATTTCAGTAATTCAGTGGTCAAGACATGGCTAAATTTGTCTAGCTATGAATTCTCTCTGAGACAATCTTTGAAAGGGACTAGAAGGTCACAGCTAGCAACCTGGTTTTTGGTTCTCCACTAAATACAGTGGAGTTAGGGTTGCTCAAGGGGAATCTTGTAACTTAGAGATAAAAATGGAAAAGATTCCAGTCTGTGGCAAAAAAGGTGGTTGTGCTACAGCTGGGTACCTTAAGTGGTATAATTCATTTTATTCTGCCTGTTCTTTAGAGACAGTGACATTGGCTGGAACTGTGAAGAGTGAAAAGCAGTAGCTGAAAGCTTACTGTCAAGAAACATCTTGTTGATCTGTATGCATGCATCATTTACATATAACCTCAGAGGTGTTTCCTGGTAAGATGCAATCTGCTTGCTGTTCTCCTAATTTCAAAACGATGGCAACAGTACTCCAGTTATGCTGTGGCCTTATATGCTTTTAAAACACATAGGTGTGTGGACAAAAATAAAATGTTTCCAGGGTCTGTTGAGAGCTTGTAATTGAATGTGTTATTTCTCAAGCATACTTCTAAAATTTCCACTCCTCGTTGTACACTCACTATGGAAATTAATTTGGTACAGAAAGATTATTCTTGGCAATACAGCAATTTGTCTTTGGTACGTTTCATAGTGCAACCAGTCACTAAAACCAGACTTTGCTGTCCCAGCAGCATATCTGTAAACAACTGGAAGTGAATAGAGATCTTAGAAATACCACTCTTCCTAGTTTTTATTTTTTGTTTAGAAAGCAAACAAACTGGAAAGATTTCTTTGCTCAGGAAAGGAGAGGACTGAAAGTTCTGGTGATGGCTGAGCTTAGCACCGGTAGGCAACTCATGAATTACATTCAGTTCTACTGAAGTCCTGTGTACCTGATGTAAAGAGCTCTGCTGTTCAGCTGGACCACTCCTAAGCTGTAGGATAAATGTATTTTCCTTACATCCCCAGCTTGCCCTCTTTAACCACTGACATATGTGTCTTAAGGGACTTACATATTAAAGAAAGAGACCTACAAGGCTGTTCCTGCCAGCAAACTGAAGGGAGGGCCAAAGTGCCTGTTCCCAACATGTGCTTTTCAGGAATATTCTGCACTCTTGCTGTGTTGATGAAGGTTGTGGGACTACAATAACACAAACTAGACTGGGTTTCTGAGGTTGGACACTGACCTGAGTGACTGTGGAGAGTCCTCTCATCCTTACCTTACCTTGTCTTGGTCTGACTTGTCTCTTTAAGTGCTGCAAGGAATAATAAATACTTTTAATCAAGTAACTAAGAACAAAGGAAATATTTTTCCATTTGTTAAAGTAATGGAGGTTTTGGGAAATTCCCCTATTGAAACAAACTTATTTAAGTTCTATAGAAGCATCAGAAATGGACTCAGCCACCCGAAGGTTAGTGTCAAAGCTGTGCTGGGAAGGCATGTGAAGTGCTACCTGAACAGAAGGAAAAGCCCTGAATGCTGTGGGTTTTCTCCCATTCATCTCTGCTTTCAAAGCAGCTGAGGACATCTGAAGCTGGGCTTAACCTCTGCATTTAACAAGCTTGTACTCTACGTCTGTGTAAGTTTCTATCAGAAATTGGAATCCCAAGGAAACTTAGAGGTTCTTGTCATGTGAGAATGTTTTGTGGCCCAAGGGCTTGCTCTATCACCATCACATCTTGTCATCTCCATAGGAATAGGTCAAGTGCTTTTGGACTTACTGTTTCCCACTGCACCCATTCTCCAGATCCTAAATAGCACAAGAAGATTAATTCCTCTTTCATGTAGGGATAGATCCTGATGGGCCCTAAAGCAGCAGTACAAACTCCGCAATCAGATCTTGGTAGAAGTCCAGTCTTGGTCAGATTTATGATAAATGGCAACTTAGAGAGTCCTGACTGTCCACCCTGGATATTCTCTCCAGAGAGTGAATAAATTTGCTCCTGCAAGGGGGGCTTCTGTATTGCAGGCAAATATCTGCTAGAAACTAAACTGGGATGAAGCCAAAAATAACTACTGGAGGTTTAAGAGAGTACGTCAGGATTTTGCCCTATGAACAAGAAAAAGAAAACTCCTACCTCACTCTGGATGGATGCCTATTATTCTTGTTACAAATTAAATAACAATGACAGAAGTCTGACCTTTCCCACTCTAAAATCTAATCCCAAAGAAACAGTTACTGGAAATCTAATTTTGCCTTCCAGGCTGATTAATTATTTGATCATGCAAGTGTTGGCCAGCCAAACAGTTCACCTTTCTTGCATGGCTGCTGTTCCAGTTAGGAATGTCACCTCAGAGAATAGTCAGTTTAGAGTTTCAATTGAGGAGCTGTAGAGAATTTCACACATTAAAACTGGATTGATTCCCACACCTGTTTCTTCAGCAAAAGTAGGTGTCTGTATAAACACAAAGAAACAAAGAGCTCTTGGAGGGATGGGTGTTATAAACAGCTACCTAGATTGCTGGTAATACGATAGAAATCTTTCAGTGGTAAATATTTTACATGGCATCCCTTGGTTTTAAGCAGTGTGTGTTTGGGATCTGCTACTCAAAATGTCCTGGTGATGGGATGGCAAAGCCAAGTAGCTGCAAGTGTTGAAGGGAGAAGGCACTTCAGGCACAAGTCACAGGCAGTTGAACACTGCTGCAGCTCTAGCATAGGGTGCAGAGAGGCAGAGCATGAAGCTGGGGGCCAGGGACACCCAGTGAAGCTGGCAGCAGGAGTTGCTACTTGCTCACATCCTCCCACTGCCTCAGACCAGACCCTGCACCAGACTGGAGGAGTGCAATGAAAAAGAGCCACTGTGCTTGCACTCTGCAGGCACTCAGCCTCTCCTGCAAATGCACAGGCTTGTTTGCATCATCTCTTCCTCAAAATGTGTAACAATGGCTGAAATGGCAATCTTTTTGACTATGGTTTTCTGCAGTGCCAATGGAAAAGTGCAAGAAGAGGTTTTGCATGCATTTGACATCCTACAGTTTTTGTTCCCAGAGGTTTTGCCAAGGGGCATTTGGAAATTTTGACAATTTGTTTGGAGTTTTGAGATGACCTTCAGCCTTGCTGGGTGAAAGACCATGCATCACTGCTGGCCACAACACATATATTATTTCTGTCCCAGGAATCGTGCTTCAACATCTGGAAGTATTTGTCCCTGAATGATAGTGAGGCACTGGGATAGATTATCTGGAAAGACAGTATTATTTTCAGTGCTGGAAAGGTCTTTAAGAAATATTTAGGAAACTATCAGTCAAGCATGGTATATACCAAGTTCATCCCTGCAAGGATCAGATCCTTTCCAGCTCTGCATGTGTGAATTCTATGTATAAAAAAATTCCTAGAGCAATGTGGGCATGCCCACTTTAGCATGAGCATTTGTGTTGTAGCCTCTCTGAATATAAAACATTCTCTGGCAAGCAGTGGCAATTTTGGAAAAATCTCCAACTTTTCAGAATAACCCTCTTTGTAACTTGTCACATCCTTCTCAATGGCATTTCTCCATTTCTGCTGAGACAAGGGCTCATCTGTAGTTCTCAGCAGAAGTAGTCTATGTTATGAATACTTCCTTTCCTCCTGCCAGAAGGTAAAGGTGGAAAGAGCAAACTGGTTTAAAAAGGCATTTTGTTAAGAACATGCTTCTCAGTATGACAACGTGGTTTGGAGAATATTCTGTTTATGAAGAGCATTTTCTCTCAAAAGGGGGTATCTGTCAGGGAGAATAAAATACTCTGGTGTGGACTTCTCTCACACTCATTTCTGTGTCCAGAAGCCCCTACATTCCAGTTGTCTACTTTCCCTTCTACTCCTCTCTGTTTGTGGTTTTTGGGCAAATCTCACTCATTTTCTCTGAGCTCAAGTTAAGTGTAGCAGAGCATAAAGCGTCAGCACAGACTGGAGACATTCCTTGTCTTATGCATCTCTTCCTGATCTCTGCAATGATCCTCTGACAAAAATGCAAACAAGAAAACATTTTTCAAAGCATCTATGATGTCTGGGGCAAGAAAGAATTTCCAACCAGCTGCCTTCATCTCACCACCTGTCAAAACTTCCCCAAAAAGGCCACAGGGGTGATTGTATTTAAATTAGTAGTAACAGAGAAGGTTTACTCTGAAATTACAGAAAATACCCTTTTTCTGAAATTCCTTTTTTGAGCAGTACATGTGGGTAGGAAGCCCCTTACCTCTAAATCAATGCCACAGTACCTGTTAAGGACCTTGGTAAGTGCCTTTGGTGGGGGGCAGCTGAAACATGGTGCTGTGGGCAGTTTACTTTGGCCAAGACCTGGTTTTAAAACTTAGGTGAGCATAAGATTACTGGTGTTGCACTACTTTTGAGATGCTCTCGTGTGACAGCCAGGACCATCTGAGTGTATTTATCAATAAAAATGACAAAAAGGACAGGGTAAAAGAAGCTTTTACTGTAAAGCTTTCAAATAAAGACAAATTTTCAAATAAAGACAAATACAGACACAGTCACCCTCAGTTCAGTATTGTTATCCCACTGCTTTAGCAGCTTCAGCCTTTGTTCAAGAGGAAAAAAGTTCTCAGGTCTTCACTGCTGCAAAATACCACTTTGGTAAAACAAGCAGACAAAGCTCCTGTATCACCAAAACAAGCCTCGGGTTGTGGATCATTATTTTGGGCAGGAAAGAGAAGAAAACAGCTGAGATGATTTTTTCCCCTCTCTTTTTCCTTAGTTCACTGTTTTTGCCCAGCAGTTCAGATTTCAGGAGAAGCCTTCAGGTGAATGACACTGAAGAACTGGCTCTTTTCTCCACTTCTTGGTGGTGGAACTCGTGTGAGTTCATTGCAGGACAAGATGCCAGTGGCACTTGACTGCCAGCCTCCTCTCTCAGGCTGGTTATTCCACCCACACTGATGAATGTCCAGCAGCAGAAGGTGCCCAGCACTTCCTTCCCACAGGCCTTTCTCCTGCAGCTGTGTGGTGTCCCTACCCAAAGCCAGCTGGTCACTAAGTAATCCCACTCACGCCAAGAGACCAGTGCCAGACCTGCCATGGTTGTTCCACCAGGAGCTTGGAGATCTGATGGTGGCAAAGAATATCCTGAGCTGGAAGTGATCCACAAGGACCATCAAGGTCCAACTCCTGGCCCTTCTCAGAACAGTTCCGAGAGATGCACAAATACGTGAGAACATTGTCCAAACTCTTCTTGAATTCTGGCAGGCTTGTGGGGCCTGTCTCCAGTCTGTGCTGAAGCTTTGTGCTCTGCTACTCTTAACTTGAGCTCAGAGGAGATGAGTGAGATTTACCCAGAAGCTACAGAGAGGAGTAGAAGGGAAAACAGACAACTGGAATGTAGGGGCTTCTGGGCTTCCAGTGCCCGACCAACTCCAGGCTGAAGAACCTTTCCCTAACACCAAACCTGAACCTCCCCCGGCACAGCCTCAGGCGTTCCCTCGGGTCCTGCCGCCGGTCACCACAGAGCGGCCATCGGCGCCTGCCGCTCCGATTCCCTCGTGAGGGTGTTGCAGACGCTCAGTCTCCTCGTCTCCGGGCCGAACACGCCCTGCAGGTTCCGCAGGGCCGTTCCCAGCCGCGCTGTGCTGGCTCTGGGGCAGGAACTCCGAAATTCCCGAATGCCCGGAGCGTCAGGCCGGGCCGGGCCCCGCAGCGCCGCCAGGTGGCGCCACCGCCGCGCCGGCCGGGCCCTCACCGCGCTCGGGCCAACAGCGCGCCTACAAATAATTGCTTTTTAATTACTATTAAATTACTCCTGTACGAGACAGTACCGGGGGAAGAAAGACAGTAAGGACTTCTCTTTGTTCTGACTTATTGATTTTACCCGAACACATGTCCTTTCTTTTGGTGCTAGAAAACCTTGACTTCCACATAATCTTGGGATTGATGCAGTGATTCAAAAAGAGCTGTATTTTAACACACACGAAAAATAATTTAACCTTAATTTTTGGGAATAATGGTTAGTTGGCTTATTCTTTTATCGTAATAGCATGCACAAAAGATGTTTTTCTCCAAATTCTCACTGAAATCTTCTTTGTACGCATCACATCAACGCATCTTTGCAATGTGCTGTCTCACTCCTTGTTATTGGTGACAAAAAGGACATGGCTCTAAACTTAAACATCGTGTTAAATATTTGTGCAGGCCATGTGCCACCTCCTCTGTGCCCCACTACACCTGCAAGGGTGGGAAACCCCACTGTCCCCTCTGGGGTTTGACAGCAGGAACAACTTGGGTTTGACTCACCTCCCACTTCTCAGGGCAGCAAAATTCAGTTTTTTCTGTGCCTTAATCTGTTCCTGTTCCACCATCATTACAAAGGAGGAGGAAATTGCAGTTTAGCAAAAGGCCACCCAGTTAGCTGTGATCCTGGGCCTCCCTACTGGGAGAATGTAGGGGATTTCCAGTCCTGGCAGATGAAACTCTGTGTAGGCAAGAGGGGGAAAAAGAAGTTAATTTACAAGCCCGAGTCCTTATTTTCTATTCCTAAGAGACCTAAGGGACTCTGTTTTTCATTGTGGTTTTCATTATATGTAGGACTGGCCCTGGGAGCCTACAAAAATCCCAAGTGCCTTAAGGCTATAGGAACACCAGGCTCTCCATCCTCCGTGGGAATCTCTTCAGTAAGCCACATTTTGCAGCTGATGTTCATCACCGATTTCTCCCTGAGCTGCACTCAGGACTCCCCAGACCCAATTTTTAAATGTGTATCTGCTTGAGGGCACAAGACAGAAGCTTACCAAAGAACTCTTTGAGGGCACAGCAGAGATCTCCTTACCTAATCTAGATCTAACATAGCACCCTCTGGGGCTGCATGGGCGTTGCTGCCCTGCAGCTTTCCCTTTCCCCTCTGGTGGGAGAGAAGGGCAGTCCCTTCTATCCTAGTGTGCTTTAATCTTAGGCAACAGGATGGCTGCAGCAGCTGCTGCTCTGGGAGCTGCAGGGGCTGCCTGCCCTGGGCAAAGCAGGCTGAGCTGGTGTCAGGCATGTGCTGAGATGGTCCCCGGTGAGGAAGCCAGGATTAAAGCTGTCTGGGGTGTTGTATGCATCAACCTGTGGCTGGTATTCAGGAGAAGAAAGGGGATTAACCAGTCATATACAGAATTTTTTGGGGAAGAGGCAGTTACCTAATTCTCATTTTTTATGTGGAACTCTGTTACTTATTCCTCATCTTTGACCTGGAGCTCTGTGCTTCCATATACTGACCCATGGTTCCCCACACACTGTAAAGCCACTGGGAGAGGTGTTGCTTTTTCATTCAAGGTGTGTCCAATACCAGATTCTGTGGAGGCATTTTTCACTGATTAGAGATCTATAATAGTTCATTTGCAGTCATCATTTGTAATAGTCATCATTGCAAAGCAGAGTGCAGAACACATTCAAGAAACATGTTGGAGAGTAGGTGAGACAGACCACAAAGAGCTTTTCAGCTGATTGTGGGTGCTACACAAACAACACCAGGAGGAAGGTGACTGCTTCTGTAGGAGAAATAGCTACAGATAACACAAGCAAGATCATTGGGATGGGACATTAAAATACTGTATTCTGGCTTGCTCTCCCACTTTTGGTTAGGCCAGAAGTCTTCCCTATTTCCTGAAACATTAGTAGCCCTTTGTGGCAATGCCCGTCTTATCTGTACTTGGAGGTAAAGGAGCTGAGGCACAGAAGATGAAGTGCTGGCCTTACACAGCACCACAGTCGAGGAGGTAGAAGCAGAATAGAGGTCTGCAGGTGACAGTACTAGAAATACCAGCCTGCTTTTCTTCCCTGGGGAAGAAAATACAGCACCTGGAGGGCATGATGCTAACATACCACTCTGTATGAAGAGTAGTGCTGGTCCAGAATTGGAGGTCCTCATAGCATGTACAGAACATAAATAATTTACCTGTGAGTGAGATGGAGAAACAAAAAACTACACCAGCTCACCTTTGAAAAATTAACTTTATTAGACCAGTCTGGCTAAAATTGCTGGGAGTAACAGATTCTAAAATTGAGCTAGTGAATTAGTCTCAAATGGCAACTGTGACAGCCAGCCTTAAAGTGGAGAAAATTGGATATAACAATTGCACCTTGGGCATAGCAGGATGTCTCGGAAGTTGCTGTGCTGTAGCTGATGAACTCAGATGGAGCATGCATTTCAAGCCGGTGAATAGCAATATAGTAAATGTTTTACAGAAACATTACAAACCCAGGCTGGAGAAAATCCCTTGAAAGAGGTGACCCAGGTGAGAAAACTCTTTATAGACATCTGCTGTGAGCAAACTGCAGCCCTGGAGGATTACACTCACAATCGTGTGTGTTATGTTCCTAACCCATGAAGAAGGAGGAAGGAAATGGCCTTTGAAACAGAGTAGTGAGAGTGAAATGGGCAAGTGCTTCTGCATTATTTCAGCTGTGCAACAGGATTTCTAGGGTCAGGGCTCAGTGATAAGAACTCTTGAAGGAATGTACTTCTGGTAGATCAAGAAGCCCAACGGCAATGACATCTGTGCCCTTAGAGCGTGGTAGGTTCTGGCTCCAGGGGACAAGGTAAGGAAAAGGTGAAGGTAGGTGTAGAAAGTTTTGAAAGGGGCTGAACACTTAAGTAAGTTAGGTCTGAAAGGTTGTCTGGTGAAGACAGTAAGGTTTACTAGGGTCCTTCTAATATCAGCTTGCTTCACTCATACAAAGGGAAAAAAAATCTGTTACTATTACCCGATTCATAAATGGTGGTTTCTAGTCTTGAAGAACCCAGTTCTGTAAGTACTTCACTTGGAAGAAGAATCTCTTTGAGAAATACTTGTGAGCGGCTTTGCTTGGGGAGGAAAGGGGCCAAGGGTTCATAGGACTAACACCCATAGGCACTAACACCCAAAAGGCATTACAGGAAGAAAAACCCCAAAACCAAAAAAGCCCATCCCCTTAGCAATTCTACAAACCAAGATTTTTTTACCATGGATTTTCCTGATGATATGCTGTATACAGCAGCTTTGTGGTACTAAACTAAATGTTGTTGCAGGTTTCTCAGAGACCCATACTCCGTTCTCCATCTGAATGGAGAGGTTTCTGAGACAGGTTTCTGTAATAATGTCTGGTATCAGGATCCTTTCTAGAATGTAGGATTCTTTCTTGGCGCTAGCTATCAGTATATTCCTTAAGATAATCAAATGAGGTCAGTGTGATTGGTTTTTTTAAATTCTGGAATATTAAGTTCCACATTTTGTAGTTACTCTGTGTTAAAGACATTGGCAAGCCCTGGGCAGAATCCTGGGTTACCTGACAGTTTCAGTGAAGATTTTCAGTGCACCTTGAGCAATTTCACTTAATCCATCTCCCTGTCTCAGCTTCTTATCGGCAAAATGGAGGTGATAACACCATCCCATAGGGGTGATGCGGGGATAAATGTAATCAAGAGATTGTGCAGGCATTAATGTACTAACATCCACAAAATACCTAAGATTTCTTATCTAAACACAAAGGTTAATTGCACTCTTCAGAGGTAGCTAGCTTGCATTCTTCTCAGCTGATAAAAGAGAGCATGATTTGTCCAGTTATTTCTTCATTCCATCACGAATGCAGCTGTAAAGTGTTGGACTCCTTTTCAGCTGCAAAACAATTGCCATGGACATAGCACGTGGGTATGTAATGGTCTCCAAAACACCAAGGGTGGAATTCCAACAGAGCTGCACACTCTAAATGGAGATTTGACAGTTTCTAAGGGGTTCATCACCCATTGAGAACGAGAGGAGAGTCTGGGAAGTTAAGCACTTTTGAAAAAAGAAATCTGTTCTTTGTGCAGGAGCTGAGATTTCTTAAGACTGAAAAAAATGGATGAAGGCTGTGTGAAATCAAACCATAAACGAGCTCGGAGCAGCGGCACCCTGTGACCTGGCTGGTGAGTGGAATATTGTGAGTGTAATGTGCACATGGATGGGAGAGAGAGAGTTATCACAGAATTGATGAGGCACCTGGATCAGAGTTTCAAAAGGTTAATATGCTTGTCAGAAGACAGAAGTTGGTCTCTACTAGCAGCAACAGCACTTCAAAGCTCTTCTGACTATTTGTTTTACCAAAGCTGCATGCAGCAGTATTGTGCTTTTTAGCCACATATGTGGCCTTGAAGTCTTAATGCTGTTCTGACTAGGGTCAAATTCAAAGGTTTCTCCCTGCCCCATACCATTAAACTTCTGATATGACTTTTATTGTGAGGCAGTCAGGTATTATACCAATTCTTGGGTATAAAAATGCACAGCTATATTTTCCTATTATGAGAGGCATCCTGCTCTATTCACACACACTGGACACCCTGCAGAAGTTCTTCACTTTTGCTTGGATTGAAGAGCTTTGAAACTAGCCAAATGATTTTTTTTTTTTTTTCTTCTGTTTCTCAGTGACTGCTTTTCTGCTCCTGTTCTGAAATAGTCTGTCACAGATGTCCTGGAATAGCAGCCCACATTGAAGTGTAGCTCTCGTTCCTTTGTAGCTCTCTTGCTTTGGAGCTCTGCTTGCTGGAAAAGGACATGTCCAGCCCTCTCCTTTTAGATTGTCTTCTGCAGAGGGAGCCAGCTTGGACCAGTTGGAATTAATGTGTTTTATTACACCTTCTGTCAGAGAATGGGTACCTGTATCAGTTTCTGTAGGAATACAGGTTTTCTGAGGACTTTGCCCTCTGTTTCTCTCAGGTCTATATGGATCCTTCCTCCAGACACTGCTGAGTTTTAAGGCTATGTAGTTTTCAGGGGAACGTTGCCCCTCTGCTGTCAGGCTTGCTTCCAGCTCTGTGTCTTGCCTTGAAATTCTGACATTCTAGGCTTTATAGAGGAATGAGAATCCACAGTCCAGTTGGGGATATGTTCCTAGGTGAAATACCTGTGTCTTAAATGGAGAAGGCCCTCCCCAGAGGGGATTAATTCTGTTAAACAGTGGTAATGCCTGTCTCTTTTATTTAGGTGAACACCTTAGCATCAGCCACACTGTCCCTCTTCTCCACTCATCTTACCCCTGTAAGTACAGGGTGCAGCTCCACACTTTACTGTGCTCCCCAATGTCCATTTCACAGGCAATACCATGGAAGAGAAATCAAGCTATGGAGAGCAGATGTATTCCCTCTATTGTGCAGGCAATCCAGTTTCATCTGAGGGCACTGGCACTGTGGTTTCCCTTCTTTTCTCTGTCCCAGTCAGGTCCCAGCCTCAGGTACATCCCTTGCTTGTGATCTTGGCAGAAGATCCAGCCCAATGTGCATATGGGGATTCTGACTTCACCTCCTCCTCTTTGTAGCTGACAGGTTTTAAAATGAAATGGGAGACATTAAACTGACACTTACTTGCCTTCTGTCTAGGGTAATTGGAAGATTAATAATTTGGTTTGGAATATATTTTATGCTAGATACAATATTTTACTAGACTTGAAGATATAGTAGAGTTTAAATGTTTTGCTTTTCATGTTTTATGTGCAGTAAAATGATGACTGGTATCAAATAGGTGTAATTTAATTTTTATGTGACTGTTTATCCCTCTCCAATTCTCAAATAAAATGCTCAGCACCTTTTAAAAAGCCCACCTGCACTAAGAGACTGCTTTTTGTTGGCCTCCAGAGCAGTAGTTTTAATTTGTTAACAGGAAAATATCTTTTGAATGAGGATTATACAAGCTAAGAGATGTTTTTAGAGTGGGAGAGAGCAAGAAATTGCAGGCAATGAACTCCTGGAAACAGACTCAAGCACAGGGATAAATAAGTCCAGCCTTTAACCGTGCATCCTCTTCTGCAATGTGTGTTTAAAATGTATAAATTCTGCCCACTTTGTTTGCTGCACAGGAGAAGTCCTTCAGCCAGACCATCCTGCTGCCCCTTGTGCTGCAGCTATCAGGAAAAAAAATAGAATTGCTAATGCTCTTTGCAAAGGTGTTTTAGGTCCTTTAAACAATTTGGTCCTGCTTGCAGGAATCCTTCTGGCAGATCTTGCTCTTAATTCAGTCTAAGGTGACCTGCCTCCCCTACTTTGTTAGTCAGCTGGTCCAGGTCTCTGTACAGAGAGGAGCCTAAACACAGGTATATGGACATGCAGATGAGGGAGTTGTTCTCTGAGCTCAACAAAGGGAACCTGGTCTGCTCCTGGAGCCCCCCTTTGAGGGCTACGAAGAGCAGCAACTTCACTGTGGGGTCTCCAGTGCTAATGGCCATGAAATAAAGTCATGGAAAGGGACAACATGCAAGATGCCAGCCTCTCCTTCGGGACTCTCTGAGGATGGCTCAGCACTCTATTCCTTGTCTATTTCTTGCTCTATTCCTTGAGCATGTCCGTCCCCCTGAGAGTAGGAAGATTCCTCTGTGGAGTTAAAACATCTATTTCCTTTCTTAGATTTTCTTCTGAGGAGCTTCTGATATACAGCTGTGGCAACATTGTGTTACTTGTACATTACCTGTTTTTCTAACATGAGAATTTGCTGAATAAAGCCTATTTCCATGCTCTTTGAACAGTAAAAACCTGGAAGCTATCTTCTTTATTCTCAAAGGATATATACCCCACAACCAATGTAAATAAGATATCAAATAGTTAAGGATTGCTGAACTGAGCTTATAGCATACTACAAATAGTTAGAAAACCCAAAAAACAAAACCCCCAAAAATTTACATTTTTTGTTGCTGTTCAAATGGCTCAAGTAGACCATCTGCTTCTGAAACAGCTCATGTTTTTCTGCTTCTGAAACTGCTCATGTATTTTTGGATTTGGTTACAAACTGACCACAGCATTGCAAACAGCACTCATCTGCAGAGATATCTGTTTTTATATACAACAGGAGACTGGCAAGAGAGATGTGTCTAATCAGTGTTTAGAAGTCAGACAGGAATGGTATGACTCCAACTGGCACAGCCATGTCCTTGTAATTTCATTTCACTACCACTTATTTTGTATAAAGTAGGGAAAATTTGAAATGGATGTTACCAAAATAGGATGATCTAATGAAATCCCTTGTTTAGGGCAAAATAAAGCTGTCCATCTAAGGTTCACTTTAAGAGTTCACTTTAGCCTCCTGTGATTCACATGGGACATGGAATTACAGCATTTTTTCTTGAGCAGAATTATGGATGAGGCCCAAGACTAACTGACAGCTCAGTTATTTCTTCCTGATGCATTTCATTAATAGCCCCTGCACCTCTCACCTCTATGAAATTGGCAGCTAGTGAGGTGCCTGTAAGAGGCTAATTGCCTCCCGAGTCGATTGTCCTGGAGCCAATTGTTAATCTCCTGGTGTTAATTGCCAAAAGCAGGGGAAATCAGGGTAGGCAGGGGGCACGGGAGCTGCATGCATATTAGAGTTGTGTAGCAAAATGCAGGTGTTCTACTGTGCTCCATCACACCACTGCAGAACTTAGAGTGTTGGAAAAATAATGAGGCACAAGCTGAGTGTAAACCCTGCATGTTTTGCTGCATTTTTCATACATCACCTTCAGATTGCTATTCTAAGAGGGAACTATAAAGCAGGTGGTGTGGAATCTGGGCTCTGAGGTAGTCAAATGAAAAGTACCAAGGATCTGACTGTGGTGCCTGTACTACCTGAGGTTGAGGTAACTCTAGCAGTTTTGTGATGGGTTGGGAAAGAAAAAAGAATGGAAGAGCAACAGTTATATAGTTTAGTTCTCTGTTTTTCCATGGCTCTTCAAAGTTGTGTTTCCAGATCAAAGAGTAAGTTTAATCCTAGAGCTAAATAAATCTCTGGAACTCTTCTAGTAACTCAAGTTGAGTTGATCCCATCTCCACAGAGATATGTCTAGAGTGTGTTTTGCTTGCACTTTTGGATCTGCTTTTCTAACATTAGGTGATTGAGTACCTTCCTGAAAAATAGAGAAAACTGTGTTACTTTATGGATAAGCTAGGATGCATAAACAACTATTTAAGTTATGCAGACTGTAGTTTGAGCCAAAATATGAGCAATATATGTTTGATAAGATACCTATTATGCACGTAATCTGTTGAGAAAAGCCCTGCTTGGTTCTTTTTTCAGTCTGTCAGACTGGTGACTTTTGAGCATCCCGCTTTACAGCTTCTGTCTAGACTATGGTTTGACCTTTTGTTCCTGGTGTCAGATGGTGACTTTCAAGAGCTCAAGTCTGCTGCTGTTGGGCAGTGATGGAAGTGTGTATTCTGCTAACCTGAGCAGCTGGAACATCTGTTGGGGGAATAAAACCATCAGTTGTTTGTCTGGATGTTTGAGTGATAAGAGACTTCGACTGTGTGGCTTTGTCAGCATGTGTGACAAATGTTTTATCTCCCAGTTTACAGTAGAATTCTTTTAAATAAGTACAGATTACTTTAGATCTTTATAGATTTTTTAATTTTTTTTTTTTTTAAACCTGGGGGGAAGAAAACAAAAATCTTGTACGGCTACTGTATATTGAAATAGACATTTTGCAAACTAGTGGCATCAACAATTAAGTCAGCTTACAAATTCCAGTCTGGAAACTGCCTGCATGACTCAAAGGGCTGAGAATCTTTTGAAAAAATAGCCCGAAGATTTTCTGGATGCTGGTGACATGAGTGGGAAAATTAAATTTAAAGAAAAGGAGGAAGCAATACTATCACATTGATAGTGTTATGGTTAGTGAGCAGCATAACAGTAACAGATTCGAAGAGCACCTCTGTTTTGATTCAGTTTTCATGTTGGCTGCAAGCTGTTCTGTCAACACACGATGTAGATATGCTGAAGAGCCATCTGAAAGGCTCTACCCTTCAGCATCTTTTTTTCTCTGTGTAATGGAGTGCACTAACATATATAGGAGCTGTGAAGGAAAGAGGAAATAAGCTTTGTGACCTAGTTTTATACACAAATTAGAAGGCTTAATTTGAGGCACAATCATTTCATCAGGTGTGTGTTAACTTAACTGGCAGGATGATTGGGTCCCTTGAGAGAGAAATTTCGTTTTGATTTATTTTTCCCTGCCCTAACTGCAAAGCTACTTGATATTTGCTTTACTACACGTGGATTTGGCACCTGCAGCTAGCATTGTGACAGATAGAGGTAGTTACAAAAATTAACATAAATTTATAAATAAAGTAATGAAAAGCACAGCTGCAAAGGTAAAGCTAAAGGCGGGCCTCTGAACTTAGTTATTAAAGAAATTGCCTGTTTTTCTTTTCTTCCCTTAGCTCTGTACCTTCTGGACAGTCCGAAACTACTGCGTTATGTAACATCAAATTAAAGCAACAAAGTTGCAGGCATTTTAGGAAAATCTTTTCTGTGGAATGGAGAGGAGCCCCTCTTACAAGGAAGTTTCTCTCAGTGTCCCCAAAAGTGCAGTTAAGTGCTATCACAAGCCTTTGCTTGCTGCTGTACCCTTGCTTGCTGCCTGGAGAGGCAAGGCAATTTCTAGCATGCTACAGGATATTCCTTCCTCCCTGAGGATGAAAGCCTCTGAGCTCAGCAGCCCTCAGAAACACGGCGGTGGCTGCCTGCACTTGAGGACCTGTGAGTGCATTTTTACCATAATGACTTGTACACCTTAAGGAGGACTCAACCTTCAGTGCTGGAACAAACCTGGGGTTGGCCTTCAGAGGGAGGAGCTCTGCAGGGATGCAGACAGCCTGAGGAACACCAGAGGCACTACTGCTAGTGCTGAGAACTTCTGCAGGAAGGGATGGTGTGGTTCTCCAGCCTGCAGCCTGGGATTTATGCCAGTGGCACAGAATGCTACTGTTCTGTTCTGCAAAGCCTCAAATCTCATTTCAGTAAAAGTTGTGTGAATGTATATCCAAGCTGTGCACACACAGCTAAAATCCACTTCTCTAAAGTGCTTTCTGGTCATGGTTTATATTCTCCTTAGAATGAATCATGGATGTTTTGTTGTTTGGGGTTTTTTCCCCTTAATCCTATCAGTTACAAGGTGGGTGAGCACACTGTGGTTTGAACTAGATCTGTTTAATTTTTTACTTCACAAACTAGTGGTAATAAAGGAAAAGGAAGGGAAGAAAGGTTGATAGTCCAAACACACAAAGGAAGATCATATCTACTTCCTCGGTGTATTGGACTTACGTGTCCAGGTTTTGGCAGCAGGAAGGCTGTGAGAAGATACTGGAATTGTAGCAGTTGTGAGAAAGAGGAATGAGGAAAAAAACCCCAACAAAATAACAGCCCTGCAAGCACCAAGGTCAATGAAAAAAGAGAGGGAGCAGAGGCCACCCTACAGCCCATGGAGAAGGCTGTGCTGAGGCAGGTTGTCCTCCTGTAGCCCATGGAGGATCGTATCAGAACAGATATCCACTGTGCAAGACTCCATGCTGAGACAGGGGAATAGTATGAGGAGGAAGGACAGTCAGACAGGAACATAGACTTACATAGACTGACCACAGACCCCATTCCTCTATCCCCCTGTGTGGGCCTGGGGGAGAGGGAGGTAGAAGAGTCAGGAAGATGAGCTTGGAGGAATGAGATTTGGGTGAAGGTGAGGTTATCTTTCTGGATTTTGTTGGGGTTTGGGTTTTTTGTTTGGTTGGTTTTGAGGTTTTGGGTTTTTTTTTTTTTTGTTTGTTTGTTTTTAGTTGTCTCTCTCTTTCTCACCTTATGAGTTTATTTCTAATTGGCTATAAATGAATTGGCACAGGTTGATGTCCTCTAAGAGGATCTCACTCTCCCTAGTAATGCCAACAGCTCAATTGTATGCACCATTTGCAGGAAGGGCCCTCTCTCAGTAGATCAGTTCATTTAGCAATAGCCTCAGCAATAGCCTGAGTTTGAAGCACTGTCATTCAAATGGAATCTCTGCCTGTAGTTGTTATTTATACAGTGATTTCAAGTCTGTTTTGTGTCATTGAAAGAAGATGGTTTGCAGTTGCATTTACAGAAAACTTTCTTTTTAGGGTTAGCTATATGGTTTTTTTTGGAGGAAAAAATGTGCTTTTCAGGATACATTTGCAACATTATTTGATTTTGAGACCAGTGAAAAGGGAATTAATGCAGATTTGAAAGTCATCAGTCATAAACTTCTCCTGTCCAAACTATGCATATGCATTCTCTATTTGTTTTACTTAAATACTGACTACAAGAGAATAATGAGGCACCATGAAGCCTCCAGAAAACAGTTCTGTTTTGTGATGGCGTTTTATTGTTTGGGGTTTTTTTTTATGATGAATCACATGTAGCAAATGGTCATTCTTCTTCTTGTGCAGGGCTGGGCAGACAGCTTAATGGTATTTGTTCCTCATCAGCCTTTGACAGATGTTATAGAGTCAATATGGATATGTTATCCTAGCTCATCTCCAGGAAGAGATAAGCTGTGATAGAATTATGGCTCATGTTTCATAAATCAGATCTGAAACCATACCAGAATGGCTTGAGAAAATGTACTGTAGCTGCTACTGTTGCTCTGGAAGATATTGTTAACTTTCTGTTCTGAAGAAAGGTGACATAAATATCCCTTTGTGCCTTCTAGACTGCAGAAGGAAGACATCTCAAATTACCAGGACTGGGTAACCTTTCTAATTGGGTTAATTTTTCTGAATATAATTAAACTAGTGGTAAACTCAAACTTTTCCTCTCCCATAAGTATTCCTCTCCCAAGGTATACTTCACTGTATCAGCCGTGGTTTTCCACAGTCACTTCTCCACAGAGTTTATAGATTCTCTTTGCTGGAGTTGTGCTCTCCTTTGCAAGCACTTCAAAGCACAGTGGGAATTGTAACTCCAGCGTGGGCAGCTTGTGAGAATAGGGAGCCACAGCAGAGGGCAAAGGTAAGGAGCAACTCGTTACACAGATGTGACACTCGTGGAGTGACGGATGTGTGAAGTGATTTGGAAAAATGTCTTTGCAGGTTGGATAATATTATTTCAACAGCTGCTGTGTGATTTATTATCTCTGTTCCCTCTCCTGTAAAATCACCTAGACATCCTTTAAATAGAAAAAGTCCCTGAAGTCACACATTTTAATTGAGAAGGGATGGTGAAAGAAGAAAAACCTAGCATTTAATTAGCTCTAGAAAATGCTTTTCTTTTAAATGTGTTTCTAAACTGCTACTTATAATCCCATAGTGCTTTTCAGTTAAGCACCTCATAGCACTTCCCAAGCCTAAGGTCACTGTAGTGTAGATTGAGAAAAATCCTACTTGTAAGTACAATTTCTGCCTCTCCTCTTCAGTATGCTGATTTTTAGTAGTGCAGTTGTGCTTTGAAACCCACCTTGTTTTCAACCTTAGGTCTCTTTTTAGCATCCATACTTCTACTAGCTTCAGTGGATTTTTTCTCCTAGTGCAAATGTCAAAGGAATGAGACACAGGAAAAGCATAACAACGTAAGAGGTATGTAACTTTCCACTTAAGGCTGTTGACTTGCTGTTGATTTTGGAAATTATTCAACACAATTAAGCACACAATTAAATCAAATTCATGTGTAACTCAAACATGTAGTAGTTATACCTGTAAATGAGAATGAAAAATTGCATAGAATTCATTTCCCTACTGGAAAATAGCAAAGAATTTTTCCAGCATCTGTTGACTTAAAATGGTCTTCTGAACATGTTCCAGGTATCCAAAGAGGGTATGTGTTTGTTTTCAGTTTTGGCATAAAATGAAAAGAGAAAACTCTATCTCAAAATTCCATACTTTCATACAAGATTTTAGCTCCTTATGATTGCCAGAAAATTGGTTAATGCTTTCATTGGGTAACATTTTATAAAGAAAAATGTTTATATTTGAATGTATATGTATTTGATTTTTTTTTCTTATTGTAGAAAAAATAAACATGAGATTTGGCAGCATTTCCTTCAAAAACAAAAGATTTAGAAGGCTCTGTTGGGATTTGTTGCACCTAACTGTACAATATAGGTGTCTGTAGCAGAGCCAGACATCCAGGAGCTTTTCAGTCAATGGGCACTTTCAGGGCACGATTCACCTCATTGCACTTTGGATGTCTAAAACAGGGCAAATTAATTGTGTCATGTAAATGTGTTTTCCGTTAACTAACCATATACTGACATTTGACCAGCTGGAGACCAGATGGATGGAATATAAGAGTTGGGGCAGTGGATCTACCCTAGAAGAGACTATAATAATGGTTTTGAAAGATACAGAAGATACCAGCAATTTATTTATATAATCATAAATAGAGATTGTTTCAGAAGAGCCAAACAATCATGTAAAAGTTCTTTTAGAATCTCAAACACAGGAGACGATTATGGGTTTTTATGAAAAAAAAAAAAACCACAATCTTGACAATCTGAGAAACTGGTTTTCCAGTTTCCTTTTTCTTTTTGGGTGGGGCAGATCTTTCCCTGTTCCCAATCCCTCCAATAATAATTTATTCTAGGATCCTCTTCATGCTTTCTGCAAATACGTTTTTGGGGTTTCTTAAAGTCTGTGTGTTCCTTCCTATTCAGCTGGATTTTTTTCCCCCACAAATAGCATATAAGCCACTCCAGAGACAAATCAATTTGCTCCTGAAAGCAGCTTGCTTGAACTTCAGCTGGGAAAGTGCTATCAGGTGAATGGAGGGAGCATGTTTGTGTTATGTAAATAATATGCAGTTTGTGCTGTTCTGATGCTGTTCTGCTTCTGCTCACCACATCCTACCTTCCTGGCTACCAGGCTTCATTCTGACACCCTTGTGTCTAATGAGCAGCAGAGCAGGATGCCAGCAATATGTTCTGAAGAGCATGAGTAATCCCTGGTGTCTGAGAATAGAATTGGTGTGAGCAACCCTACAAAAAGCCAGTAATTCCTCTTATTGCAGCCTCTCTGTGCTCTGAGTTACACTTCAGATGATGCCCCAAGGTCAGTTGACAAAGAGATCTGAATTTCAGTGAAACTTAAGGGTACATTTCCATTGCTGGGGAAAATGCTCGTCCATTTAAAAGTCTCCTTTTAATACAGGCAACTAACTCAACAAGGGGATTCTGCTTGTCTTGCAGCTGCTTTGCCCTTACAGTTGTTAAGTTTTACTCCAATTTTTCACTTCATAAAAAATATCCTTCACTAGCAATGAACTATCTAACTAACTGCAAAGGAAGTATACACACAAAAAGAAAGAGAGCTGAACTTCACTGGAACTCGGCAAATATTTTAATGTCTGCTTTGCCCAGGAATTTGTATTAGCTGGTCTGGTTGTAACTGTGGTGACAGGATGCATTGGAATTTTTCTTGGATTTGACTTTCAGGAGGGTGTTTCCCAAATGAAGTCATTTGCATTGCAGGACAAAAGCCAAGCTCTACCTAATAAATGTCTCAAGCAAACACCAGATTTTTGGCAGACTTGACCACTGCTACCTGTTGAAGGGCAAACTGATGTTTCCTCTGAAGCCAGTGACATTGTCCTGGACAGTGCTGGACCATAGGATTTTATCCACTACAGCTGTTAATCACAGTGGACAGAGGTGCAAACATCCATCATCTCTAGAAATTGCATCCTTCAAAGCAAAGCTTAAAAAATTGCTTCTATGCCCATCTCCTCCAAGTCTTGTTACTAAGGACTTTACTATCACCATGGTCTTACATCAAGTATAGATTTTGCTTGAAGGTCCTATTTTGATCTTGAAAGACATCATATATTGCTACTCCTGGTTGCTTCACGGGTGCATGGGCAGTCTTATTTGGAGGGAAGAAGAAGAGGGCAAGACATCTGCTTAGCTCCAGAAAGGATTGTCTTTCAATTCTCTATGGAGATGGCTTCCTGGAGGTGAGTGGCCTTTTATTCATGAAAAGAGTGAGTTGCTGACAGAGAAATCTGTGTAGGGAAATGAGCTTTGTGCTCATTCCACTGGAATCATCTGGGTTAGGGAGATTTTCACATGCTATTTTTAATGAGCTCAGAATCAGTATCTTAAAAGACGTTACCATACATTAATGGAATAACATTGCCAAACACTTTTTGACTGACAGACAATCCCAGGCTGAGGTAGGCAGAGTGCCTGACTATTAACAAGGTTATTTATTTGACTACCTGCCTTCAGACAGCACATTTTAGGGCAGCTTGTCAAATGAAAGGTCCACCAACTGGCTGGAATCATTAAAGCCATGTGCTTTTTCCTTGGGGGACTTAGCCGAAGACAGGGTCCCCTTATGATATTGCTATTTCAGCCAGAGAAGTTACAAACCATCCCCACAGAATATAATCAGAAGACACATCAAGAAGATTCTCTCATCCACCTGACTTCACCCTGTGGTGGTTAAGAGTTGTGATGGGATTGGAGTCACAGTGGTCTCAGGTTAGACAGAGAGTCTGAAATTTGCAGTTTCTGTTTCAGATCTGAAGGCAGCTTTCATGCCTACAACTTGTGCATATTTCTTCAACCACATTAGATATTCTGTAAAGATTTCACTTTCTGTTTTTAAAGGATGAAGCTTATCAATATAAAACAAAGCAATGTTTTTTCTGAGATGCTTTCCTTAGAGAGGAGAAGTTGCACAGACCCTATGTCTCTCACAGATACCTGTTTTCTAATGGCATTCTGTTTAACCTTTCAACACAATCTTCAATATTAGCCTGCTTGTCATTTTTTTTTATAAATTGCACTCTGAATTTACTACATGCTGTATTTACATCTGTGCTGTTCTTCGGCTGCAGTTTTGCTATTTTTGGAGTTTTATCAATAAATAGTGATGTGAGCGGTTGTGTTTGCTTGGGGTTTTTTTGTGAAGCATTTTCATTATACAAAATAATCCACAAAACACTCTCTGTACTTCTTTTGATGTCACTGGCATCTGGTTCTTAATCTCTTAAGTCTTTCTTTCCAGACTTCTCTTGGATGACGGGACTATTTTTATTCAGAGATACTGAATGCTGGTTATTATCATGGGAACAGTAGGTGATCACACCCACAGTACTATCCAGACTCCCTGCTGCTCTGAAGCTGCTGAAGTTTCCACTCTGACAGAGGCATACTTTAGAAGAAGTGCCTGAGCTGTTTGTGTACTTATTCTATAACTTGGCACCCACCTGGAAAGACAACTGTGTTTCCTTATGTTACCTCAGTTATGCTCTTTTCTGTAGGAAAACAAAAAACCGGCTGTCTCAAAAATAGGCTGCTGCATTTCATTGTCCTGACTCACCAGGAAGGTTGTCATCGTTGGAAATTTGCAGAGATGCTGTAAGCATTTGGGTGAATTTTGAGTTTGTAATCGCCAAAGTCCATAATGATGCTATTGCTTTATGATGTTCTTTTAAAAGTAAATGGCAACACAGCTGGTGATTTTCTTCTTAATGCTTTAAAACTCTCCATCGTTCCATTAGAAGATGATGTTTAAAAAAAAAAGAAAGGAAATAATAAAAAAATAACTACTGTTAAGCCCCAGTGAAAAGCCATTCACCTTTAACAGCAAAAAGCATTTCTCTTCTTGTGTCACTTGGCTGAGTGTTGAGTTCTCGGCTTTTTCCCTCAGTCCTCGATGTCTTATCCAGGCTCTTGGAGACCGTCCAGTTCTTTCTGTTCAAATGCGGCAGTTGCTGTTGTGCTGCAGCGCGTGTATTGACAGGAGATGCTGAAATGCCAGGCTCTGCTTCTGGTTGACTTTTGCTGACTGCCTTAACGATCCGCCACTTTGATGCATTACATAGAAATGCTTCTCTTTGTCTAGTGCTTTTCACAGAATGCCTTTTTGTCACGTTTGCAGTTTGGACCTGAAAGAGCAAAATGAATTTAAAGCTCTCCTTACAGTAGGAAGACAAGAGAACGGTCACTGCATATTAAAACTGCTAAAAGAAAAAAAAAAATAAAATGGAGAAGTTCTAGAGAAAGTAAGCAAAATATTGTGTGAAACCACCCTTAATGAACAATGAAATTTGTTCCTGATAAAAGGAACTTCAGGAACAGGAACTATTCAAACCTAAATAATCTACTCTGTTCCAAATGCCTAACTAGTCACTGGTTTATCCTTAAGGTAAAATCTTTGGCTTTTGCAAAGTGGAAATGGAAAACTCTGATGACTTTGCATGTTTCTGTCACAATTAAGTGGCAATGAACACTCATACCTTCTGGGTTTGTTGGCTGGGGTTTTTTTTTTCTTGTTTGTTTTGTTTGGGTTGGTTTGTTTGTGGCGTTTTTTGGGGGAGGGGCAGGGGGCAAGGGTGGGAGGGATGGAAGTGGGAGGGTTTAAAAAAAAAAAAAAAGAAAAATTTGTTTAAAATATGTTTTACTCCACTTGCTTCCCAGCTTTGGCTTCAGACCATTTAGGGCTATTTTAATTTTAAAGACCCCTCCCCCAACTCATGGGGAAAACAGAGAGAAGCGCGAGAGGGAAAAAAAATTCCTTTTGGACTTGAAGATGGTATCAGCATCAGTATAAGGATTTTCAGTTCAGCAAAAAGAAAACTAATAGCAAAGTGGTATTTGGGTGCACAAGGGGAGCAAACAGAACTGTTACCAGCGCACAAGGATGAATGGCATATTGCTGAGAAGGCATTTCCATTCAGCACTGTGCTATTTCACACCTGTGCGGATCAGAGCGAGAGGCTAGTCCCGGTTTGGGAGCTGAGCCGTGTGTTCGCGTTGGGAAACCTCGCTCGGGACCCCTCCGAGCCGCAGTGGCTCACAGCCCCCGGCCCCGCAGCAGCCCCAGCTGTCCCAAAGCCGAGGCGCTTGGGCACGGCAGAGCGCCTTTTGTTCTGCAGCTCGCAGCTCCTCGGCATTCCTGCCACGTACGGGCTCCCATCTCATCGCCGGGCGCTGCTCCCCACTACCAAAGGTAGATCCACCTTCGGCCGGCTGAGCGCGGGGCAAGGACCTTGCCATTCCGCTGACATTGAGCAGCTTAGTCAATTCAGAGAAGTCTCGGGTTTGAACACAAAAGGAGCCCCTTTCCTTTCTGCCAGGCCAGGTGGCACTGTTTGCCCCGGGGATGGCTCCGTGCGCTCAAGTTGGTGTTTGCACCGCCGGTAAAATGAACAGCTCCCGGCCGGGACAGCGCCGCACCGGCGGAACACGACGGCCGGGACCGGCTGTAGCATAACCTGCGGGGCGAGGGGAGACCTGCAGAAGGCGTTTAGGGTTCGCGGAACGACAGGCACCGCTGAGAGTGGGAGAAAAGAATTTCTCTCCGCCAACGGAGCGCGGGACAGAGACAGGCACGGGCGGATGCTCCTGCCCGCCGCCGGCGGCGACTGCCAGACCCCGGGTCCCTGAAGAGGGCGAGAGTGACCCAGGGGTGGTCAAGTTCACGGGCAGCGGGGACGGCAGCCTCCAGACTCCCCCGGCGCCGTGAGGGGCCGGGCCGCGGCCCCTCTGCCCCTCGGGGCTGCCCTGCTCGTCCCCGCCCGCCGCCGCCGCCGCCGGGCGGGACCATCTCTGCCCTCGGCGAGGGGGGGGGGCGCGCTCCGCCCCGGCTCCCCGCCTGGCCCGCCTCCCCCCCGCGCGCGCAGAGCGCCCCTCCGCCTGGCGCGCGGCGTGGTCACGCCCAGCGCGGCATTAACGCCCCCCGGCGCGGGGCGCGGGCGCCCGGGCATCCTCCGGCGGCGGCTCCTCGGCGCGGGGCGGGCGCGGAGCGGCTCCCAGCGCAGCCCTGCGCGCTCCGCCGCCCTCTCTGCGCCGCCGGACAACGCCATGAAGCCGGCGGTGCTGGAAGTAATGAGGATGAACCGGGTGTGCAGGATGGTCCTGGTCACTTCCGTGGGCTCCTTCATCCTCGTCATCTTCTATTTCCAAAGTATGTTGCACCCAGGTAGGGCACCGCAACCGCGCCGGCATCGCCGGCACCACCGGCCCCGCGCAGGGCAGCGCTCGCCCCGCTCCCCGCCGGTGCAGGTGGCGGGCGCCCCGGGAGCCCTCGCTGGCTGCCGCCGGCCCCGGCTCTCGGCTCCCGGCGCCGCTGCGGCAGGCGCGGGGCTCGGCGGCGGCAGCCCCGGGAAGGTCGCCTCGCCCCCCCAGGAAGCTTCCCGCGGGAGGGAGGAAAGTTGGTTTGTTTAAGAATTTTGTCGTTTTCCGCTTTATATCGTGCGTTTGGTGAAGTGGGACGGGAGACGACAGCGGCTGGCGAGCGCGTCGTGGCTGAGCGGCGCCGGGAGCTGCCCGGTCCCCGAGGGACCCCCACCGGGAGCGGGACCCCAGGTCCCCTCCTCCTGTCAGGGGTCCCGGCCTTCGTCTTCCCCGCTTTTCGTTCTCAGAAACGTCAGGGACACCGCGGCCGAGCAAGGGCATTTGCCACCGCCGGCGGCAGCTCCGCGCCGGCCCGCCCGAGTTGTCCGGAGCGGCGGGGGCGGCTCCCCGGCC